>VZSG01000387.1:594947-609236 GCA_013398315.1 Nothoprocta pentlandii | reverse complement strand
GGGGGACCTCCCCCCGTTCTAACAGGAACGGGAGCCCTCCCCGCGCTCGGGGGGAGCTGCTGTTTCCATGACACTCGCTGCCTCCCTTCTCCCGCGCCCGTCATCACGGAAGGGCCTCCAACAGTCCCCAAGGGAGCAGCGTGATTGCATCGCGTGTTTCTGCCTGATTTTACCACTCGCTTTCAAATTCTGGTCCTTTGTCCCCGTTTGATAATAGAGGTGAGTTTAGGAAGGGCTGCAGAGGGGGAGAAGGTCACTTGAACCCAGTGCTAACCTATAAGAAGGCCGAGCAGTAGTCGAGAGCTAACAACCATAGGTTTTATTTGAGGTATGTATCATCTGCAAATACTAATTGGGATGAGCAAAATGTGAATGGCAGGTAATCACTGCATTAGTAACAGAGAGCAAAAAAAAAAGCAGTGCAAAGATCACAGTATAAACTGGTTGCATTCAATTTTTTTTTGTTTCACTTAAAATAGCTTTTGTGATGATGGGGAACATTATGTGTCATGTAGAATTAAAAAAGGTGAATTGCTCTATACAAAAATCAAAGAATGTAAAGATATTTGTAAGGGTTGTTGGAGACTTCCCACATTTGCTGCTGCAGGACATCAGTCTGAAAAATTGAGTTCTTCCTTATTAAAACTTGCTCTTAGTTTTAAATGATTTGGCAATGCAAATTAGCCCAGAAGAGATGAAAGTAACGATGCTGATGCCTTGTTTGCTCTTGGTACTAAATGATTGCAAATAATAAGATGGGCTGTGAGATGTGTTTATAATTTTAATATCTCCTTGATCACAATGGTATCAATAAAGTGGTAGCACAGATGGGCTCAGTGCAGTTTTCTCAACCTAGTTATGTCAGTACTGCATGTTCTGATCTTTGCTATTCTGATGTGGAGCCTTTCCTTAAAGGAGGCTTTGCCAGGGTGCAGCTTTTGGGGATATGTGTGAACAAACTCAGTTAAGGATGAGTTAAGTAAATAATAATTTGAATAATTATGTAAAAAGCAAGTCCTCAGTATCCTCCGAATGGGATACTAAGTATCCTAATCCACCCCAGTAAAACCAAGCCATCCCAGTAGTGTCCTTTTTATATGGTCACACTTTTTTGCCCCTCCCTGCAACCCATTTGTTACTAACCAAAATGATTGCCCTGCGATGTGAATAATGAGCTTGGCATGAGTTTTACACCTGGGGGAAGACTTTTGGGAATAACTCACTATTTCCACTTGGACTCTGGCCAAAGCAACTATGTAGTTGGAACAAGGAGGTGTAACCGTGCGAGTATCCTGTACTTTGGAACCGAGCGCTCGTCACCACCTGCCCCTCTCCTGCGTGGAGCCCCGTGGCTGTGCGTAGTGCCCTGCTTGCTGGCCTGCCCCCCCTCTTTCCCATAAAATAAAGAGGAACCATTCTGCTGTCACTAGAGTCAAGCTCTTCATGCAGCATCAATATCTCCGCACGTTATAAGTATCTCTGACAGAAAAATTTTAATTGTCTCTAAAGGTTGAAAGTCACTGAATGTCATTTAGAAAAAGCAATTTTGGCAACTTTAGGGAGCGGCCAGTAACGATGGCTGAAGGTGACTGGAGCAAGGCTAGGCAACCGTTTGTAGCATGGTGGTTAATTTTATTTTGACGTTAGCATATAGATTTGGGCTGAAGGCCAGGCTATATGGTTAATCAGAAGATGCAGAGGAGGCAAGTTGTGTGATATTTGGAGAGAATATCACAAGTATGAAGTCATTTTGCTTTTCCTTCATTAAATCTGCAGTAAATTTTACTGGTTTTGTTGTTATACCAAATTCATGATAGTGATAGAGGAGCTGTCCACCTTTTGTTGTTCAGATCTTTTTGGACATGCTCGTTTTCTGACAAGTTATTTAACGATACATGGTAGCATTTAAGGGAATGTTCCATATCCACCTGCTTTAGATGATGCTGCAGGGTTTATTTGCAATGAGAAAATATATGAGAATGATGGTGTCAATGTGTAACCTCTATGTGGTTTCTAGCATTCCTGCACCACACCTGGGCCCTAAAATTGCTATAGCAGAGCACAATTAAGGGAGTGAAAAGCATAATACTAAGAGAAGAAGGTTCCTTGCACAGTGCTTAAAGAGATGATTCCTTCCTAAAAGAATCACTGCTGGGAGCAGTGCCTGATGATGCTGAATATCCCTGACATCCTGCACGTGCTGCTAACACTGCAGCCCTTGTGTCAGCATGTATGTACCTGAATTATGGGGAAAGAGTTTTCCATTTGTTTTAGAAATAGCTTCTACCTATGCCAAGGCACTTGATCTTTGTAATTATAGAGCTGTGATTTGAAATACCACTTACCTCATGTGAATGTTTAATTTTGGAATGAATTGCCCATGCAGAAATCAAATAAAGTATGTCCAAACGTTGGTGATAGATTGAAGTATAAATTATGTTCCAGTCTGCTGCTTTTCCAGTCATAACTTAGACAAACTCACAAAGTCTGTAAGGGTGAAATCAGGGTTGTGTCACGTTTGACCAAATCTGGTTTTATGCTCATTTCTCACAGTGAGACATTAGAATCTGCATTTCTACCTGAACCATTAATGACCTGTCTGCCAATCCACCAATGGCACGGCTTTCTCCTCAAATTTTTATAAAGTGAAAGTGTTTATCTGATAGCTTCTCGTGCTTGCTATAGAGAGAAAAGCAATGCAAAAAAATCAATGACTTAATTAGCATCAGAGGAACAGGTCATTGAAAGCAGCAGACTTCAGGCCAACGTCGGCTTATTGATATTGTCCTGCCAGTTCGATATGTTATATAAGCCAGACTTTTTTTTTCAGTATCGGTTCTCATCTGATTTCTGCCTACTTTTAACTGCAGTTACATCTGATCTGCTTTGAGTTTGTCCTAAACAGCTCATAGAGACTGGAAATAAGAAAGCTACCAAGCAGGCATAGTCACTGCTGAGTAGTTCTCCTCAAGCTCTTGCCATCTTCTGAAGAGCAGATGTCTACACGTTTTACTCCTCAACTGTCAGAGACCTAAGCCTCCAATTCTGTGTATTTATTCTCTTTTAATGAATCCGTGTTCATGCTTTGACTTCAGCTGCTGTTTCCAGGATGCTCACTCCATCCCTTCCTTCTTTCACTGAAGGTAGTTTTGACTTTATGTGTTCTGCAACCCCTGATGTTTTAAAATATATTATAAACCTTGTCTACATAGTTAAAAAGCTCCCGTAGGGGTGGGAGGGGAAGCAGCTGTAACTTTTAGTATCAGTGTAGACACTGTTCTACGCTATAACTGGGATTGAGAGAGTTCAGGCTGTATGGGAGAGAGATTTTTTTCCTCTGTGCTGAGTGTAGGAAGAAGGATGATTCCCATTCCTGGCAGCTGAGTGCTCTTGGCTCCCACTGCTGGCTAGTGGTTGGCATTTCATATTGTAAAGCTTCCAGCCCAGGACCACTAATGTGCAGTTTGACAGATTCTTAAGAAGGCAAAGCCTTAAGAATTTGAAATGTATATCGATACATTTGAGAACTGTTTTGAGAATGACGCTGTTAATACATCTGATATGAGAATCCGCTGCATAGGATGAACAGTTTTGGAGACTCCTCTGTGGCTGCAATTTGCCCATGTCCGCTCCTTCCATCTTCCCTCTTTGCCCTTGCCAACGTGGCCTGGTTCATTAGTGCTAGAACAGCCCCTTCCTCTTGGCCTCCCGTTTGTCACCTTTGTGTTTTGCTCCTAGCTGCAGGTAACCCCTGTTAGGTGCCTTCTGTTTGTGGCCTCGGACTATTTTCAGCTCTCAGCTTTGCTTGTTGCCACCGCTCTGTTGTTAGAACGTGGCTTTCATCTCCCCCAGGGGAGAGAGCAGTTATAACTGATAGTTGCTTCTTTGCCTTTTCAAACATCACTCCTTTCCTTGTATCTTTTTTTCCTTCTGGCAAACACTTCCCTCTTTTGGAGCTCAAGCCAGCAGAGCTCTGCAAAGCTCTTCTCCGAGCTTCTAACAAGGTAAGCAATGGAGAATAAAATAAGGACTTTAACAGTGTTCCTTTATGCAGCACCCTGTGGATAAAATACCGGTAGGCTTGTTGTCAGATGGCAGACGTTTTGATGGGGAGCAATGACTATTTTAACTGCAGTGAAGTTACATTGAATGCATTGGGCCAGAGGGCATTTTATGGTTTCATAGAGACCTACTGATGGTGCACATATTAAGATAAATTAACTGAAATCTGGCCCCATACACTGTTTTTTTTTTCAATACGTAGCAAAAATAAATCATTCAAGTTCTGAAGAACTTAAATTTCAGTGTTCAGTTTGAGTAAAATTTAAGATATAGCTAAATTGGTAGGTGATTGAGGAAAGGTGTTTGAACAAAAAGAGCATTTGGATGCTTTGTGCTAGTGTTTGGGCTGTGCAGTCAATGTGCTGAACTGGTTTCCAGATTTCAGCTTTTATCCAACAGCTCTTTCTGCCCTTGCACTTCCCTCTGTGATTTCCTTAATTTGTCCTTATATGAACTCATTGGCTGCCAGGAACTGACGTGCATTTAAAGATAAATATGCCAGTGAGCTTGATGAAAGAAACTCGGCGCCATTTCCAAACTCAACTCCATACAGTTTGTAAGCAGAATTCTACACAGATGACTTGTGTACAAATTAGACCCCTATTGGCAAAGCACAGATCAAAGATAATCCTGACCTTTCAGTGACAAAATACAAACTGTATTGGGAGCTATGATCCTCTGGACTTCAGCAAGCAGCCTCTTCTACAAAATAATTGCATTCCATAGGAGCAAGGGAAGATAAGATGATTGCAATAGAAATGCTTCAAGAAGCTATGGACACTGTGAGGCAAACAGAACTTCTCTTTTGTTACATGTCTTGTTATTTAAAAATGGCTCTCGTTATTTAAAAAAAAACATTATTTGGGTGTATTTGTTCATGTTCAGATTACAGTGAGTGGATGAAGGGGTGCAACCACAAAGTAGTTCCTAGCATGGAATCTAACTGCTGAGTGAAGGGTTTTGATAGACAACTTCTGATAGACACAGTGATTAAAAACGGAATGGCTTCTGTCAGTGGTAAATGCTCTGGTGGTGATTTCCTTAGGCCCCTTACATGCTGTTACTATGATAGGCTTCAAAATAGGAAAAAGAAATTGCATCACAAACTGCTCTCCTCCCTTTCCCTGCTCTGTAACTTGTCTTTTGGGGAGTCTGCAGTGATAACAGAGCGTATCCCGGTGGTAAAACCCTCCCGGGGAACAGAGAGCCAAATTAATCATGCGTTGCCAGCTAACTTGTGATGCTGCTACCCACAGTCAGTCTGTCTTGTGGAGGGCTTCAATCTCCAAATCTGGATGTCACCTTTTAATAAGTGCCAGAATCTACTGAGTTGAAAGCGGTGTTTGGAATGGAGCTGATCTGCTGAAGAAAATCACAAGTCTGCCATGGGCTCTGTGCTCCAGGAGGCTGCCTCTGGTTTCACATTCCCCATTTGGGGGATGCTCTGGGCTACCTCCACACGCAGCAGCTTGGACTACAACAAGGAGTGAGCCTGACTCGCACACGTGTGGTAGGGGGGATGTTTGGCTGCTCGTCCTACTTCAGCTTTCATATGGAATAACATGGTTTGACTTTACATGTTTTGTGTTTTATTTGGTAACTAGTGGGATTTAACATCCCCAAATAATTTGGTTGTTGGGGCTTCGTCCTTGGAAACAGAAAACACACCTATGGGGCCCTTCCTACACAGATTCTGGTGGAGGATTTGGTGCAGAACTTTTCCAGTGTGTTAGCATGACAGGTGATACTGGTCTTAAACACAAGCTGGACAATGTGTGAGACACTGGTGGTGGTGGCCTGTCATTGGTGTCCCTTAGAGAGCCATGAAAACACTGGAGCAGTGGCTTTCAGGCCATAGAGAGCTGCAGACCCTCATACGATGGACCTAAGTGTGTGATGTCAATGATAAACTTCTTATGTACTTTTTTTCTTCTTCTCTTAGGAGTTTTCTTTAGGCTGTTAGATCTCAGGCTGGAAACCTTGGATTCAGAAGTTGAGATTCCTGACTGGGCTTTATGGAAAACTGCTCAGTATTAACAAGAATGACATTTCTGGGCCTATGCAAAAGGGATGTTTACGTACTTGGAGAAATTTTACTGATAAATCTGGGGCGCCTGGGAGTTATATGAGGTATTGAGGTCCACTGCCTGTGATTAAAATAATGAAACTTCTTTTATTTCTTCTGTGAACCTGGACCTAGGTGACTATATAGACTTGCTTGCTCCGTGTTGGCTCCGTCTGAGGGACGTAAGCAATGCCCAGCTCCCTCACTGACACATATTTTGCTAACTTAATTTTTCATTGCTTAAGTTCTTCGGTCTACATTCAGCTCGGGGCTTTGTGGTGATGTGGTGTGTTTTCTCTTGGCTTCAGTTGCTAAACTGTAGTATCAGAGATGGATAAAACAAGTTGTTACCATATAAGCAATTGGTTTAATAGTAGTGACTGTCATGTGGACCATCTCCCGTGCAGGTTTTCTCAATGTCAGAGGCTGCAGGCATTTTTGTTGCGTAGGAATGTCCCTTACATATGTGTCGATGCATATCTACAGAAATAAATCATATTATACTGCAGAACAATATAGGGTATCGTGTGTGGTTGCCAACAGCTACAGCTTTAGGGAGCCTGGTTTATTTAAACCCACAGAAACACCTTTTTGTGGTGTTAAAGCTTCAGTATCAGAGGAGCTGTCCAGTGAGTCAGTGCTCTTAAACTGTTGCTGTTGTAGGATTATGTGAAGGGAGGGAAAGAAAAGCTCTTGGCTCCTGGGTGAGCCTGGAGCGTGTCCCAGCCTTCCCCTCCCGGGCAGTATGGAAGTAGAGAGATCTACATAGGGAGCTTATTGATATGCTTAACCTAAGGTCAATATCAATTTTGTTGCATTTTAAAAGTAACGCTTGCATGTTGATGTGCATAACATCTGTGTGTAAAGGATCATTTGCAAAACAAATAAATAGGAAAAAAAACAACTCTTCAATTAAATTATTTTACTAGAGTTGATAAACTTCCCACTTATTAGTGACTTTGGCTTCTGCTTCCCCCTTCAGCAGTCACTTCTGTGATGCAGCCTGTCAGGAGATGTTTTTCTGCAGGGAGGTTGTGGAGTCTCCTGCTCTGGAGGTCTCCAAAACCCACCTGGATGCCACCCCGTGCTCCGGGTGTCCCTGCTGGAGCAGGAAGGTTGGACCAGATGCTCTCTAGAGGTCCCTTCCACCCCTTAACCACTCTGTGACTGTGTGAATTACAGGGTAGCCATGGACAAGAGCGAGTTGGTGCAGAAAGCCAAGCTGGCCGAGCAGGCCGAGCGCTACGACGACATGGCTGCTGCTATGAAGGCCGTCACCGAGCAGGGGCACGAACTGTCCAACGAAGAAAGGAATCTGCTCTCGGTGGCCTACAAGAACGTCGTCGGTGCCCGCCGCTCCTCTTGGCGCGTGATTTCCAGCATTGAACAGAAAACAGAGAGGAACGAGAAGAAACAGCAGATGGGAAAAGAGTACCGTGAGAAAATTGAGGCTGAATTGCAGGATATCTGCAATGATGTTCTGGTAATAATCCAACAGCAAAAATAACAGTAGTTAGTACTGCAGCATTCTTCAGAGAGGCTTAAGGAATCTTAGGAGTAGACATTGCAGCAGCTTAGCAGGGAAATAATTTTGGATGGCCACATAAGCCCAGTTCGAGCTCCTAATTCATCTAGTTTTTCTTCTGCAATTTACTGGATTCTCACTTGTTATGAAGGTTTTTTTTGTTTGTTTGTTTCTTTGTTTTCTATTTTAAATTGCTACGTGGAAGACTCCTAACTCCTGGCTAGTGATAATCATGAAAATAAATTCAGCACATGAGCCTGGTAAAAAGCCTGTCCCTTACTTAAATTCTCTCACTGAGGACCTCTGGCTTCCTGAGGCTTGTTTAGTATACAAGCTGTACATAGTATATGTATATTATGCTGGTATACAAGCCATATGCTCTGTATGCTTCTTCCTCCAGAGCAGGTTCCTTGCTGCTTCCATTTAGAAGAGAGGTATCTTTTTTGATTGCTATTCAGCTGGCAAAAGATCTCATTGAGAATGGAGAGGTGCTGTTCAGACTCTCAGCCTTTCTTCTTCTGAATGCTCCTGTGCTGACTTTGCTGCTAGTCGGAGCTTTTCACCTAGAGCTATAGATAAGATCATCGTGTTCTCGATAATTTCACTGTTCACAGAATTTAAATCTGTGGGAGCAAGAGCAACGAGCCTGGTGCTAATTTCATGCCTATGCCTAAGTCCTGGTTAATGGTCTAACAGTTCGTTTTTGCTATGGTAATGATGGCTGCTACAGGCATCTTTCCAACTTAACATATTTGCTGATTGCTTTCTCAGGAGCTCCTGGATAAATACCTTATTGTCAACGCCACGCAGCCAGAAAGCAAGGTCTTCTATTTGAAAATGAAAGGCGATTACTACAGATACCTTTCAGAGGTGGCATCTGGGGACAATAAGCAAAGTAGGTAGAAATGTCTCAATCTGCAGGGGCCTGAGCAGAAAAGCTATAAAAATGCTCATTTTTTCCTGAGTTTGAAATATATTTCTTCTTTCACTATTGCTCTGTGGTATTAAAGACACATACTGCCAGTCACTTTTAGAAAACTAGACTTCAGTGAAATGAGCAGAAGTGATTGACAGAAGTTCTCCTGTAGCCTCCAGCCTTGCAACTGTTGTTTTAGCATGTTTGGAAGTGTAAGGTCCTTTTCCGGGTGCAAGGAAGAGGAAAATGAGTTTTTTGGATTGTTTTCCTAGACCTTGCCTTATTGCTATGTCTCCCTGTTTGCTATGCCCTGTTGCTGTTGTCTCCCATTTAGACCATGGTTTTAGCTTACAAGTCTTTGCCGTTTGCAAACTTTCTGCATTCAGAAGTGCCATCTTGAGTTGTTAGAGTCTCAAAACATTAATCCTGAACTGTTAAAGCCATCTTGAACTGTGCCTGACTTTCCAGTAAGTGGCTAATGTGGTTTGTAGCTTGTTGCCTTGGTTGGCTGTTCTAGAGCTTGTTGTTACTTACCACCCAAAGTCAAAGCTTTATTCAAACAGTTCTTCCTTAATACTCCTGTCGTTGGGAGGTTTTAAACTTCAAATCACTGGAGGAAGCTTCTGTACATATGTAATACCTGTTCATGGAAGCTTCAGTGCATATGTACGTGTGTAAATATCTGGTCATAGGAATTACTGTTGCATAATTAGTCTAGACCAAGAATATAATAGCTTGGCCCTTCAGTTCTAATGATGTGCTGTGCCTTAATGTGATTGCTTCTTGCAGCAACCGTAGCAAACTCTCAGCAAGCTTACCAGGAGGCTTTCGAAATTAGCAAGAAGGAGATGCAACCAACGCACCCTATCCGACTCGGCCTGGCTCTCAATTTCTCTGTCTTCTATTACGAGATACTAAATTCTCCTGAAAAAGCCTGTAATCTGGCAAAGACGGTAAGGACATTCCTTGTTTGCCAGTCTTGTGGAGGCCAGGGAGATACCTACAATATCCTGTATCTACTACTGTAGATACAGTATTGCTTTGAAGATGGGTGTGCTTTCTCAAACCAAATTCCTTAAAAATGTTGGCATCTTTAGACTGTCGTGGCTTTGTTCATCTCTAGTGGAACATACCTGATTTCCTATGCTGATTTTCTAGTTCTAGTGCAGCATACCTGACTTTCTGGCAGCCAGTAGCAGTAACACAGCAAACTTGCAAGCAAACTTACAGGAACTACTTAAGATGACATGAATTGAGAGAACAGGAAGCCAAGTGCTTTTGTCTTGCATGTTTCTAGGCGTTTGATGAGGCGATAGCAGAGCTGGACACGCTGAATGAGGAGTCGTACAAAGACAGCACTCTCATCATGCAGCTGCTTAGGGACAACCTCACTGTAAGTATCAGAGCAAACTGCTGCACTGTCCTGTTAATTCTCGAGGCTGCTGCAGCCCAGTAAGTGGGACTTGACAGCTGAACATTTATGTAGTTCTGCACAATTAAAAATGTCTTATTCTGACTCACTGACTGTACTGTCTTAACTGCCTGTGTTAATTGCCCTGTTTTTTTGTTAGACCTGCCTGTTTAAATTAGAAATTGCTTGTTAACCAGTGCGAACAAGCTCAGCTTTTCAGTAACTCAGTGCAGTTTGTGTTTCTCAGCAGCCTTTGAGAAACAGCAGCTCTTGACAGCAACTTGAGCTTGCTTTTTCCTCATAGTTGTCTACCCATTTTTGTTTTTAAAAGCCTGATAACTTCCTTAAAGTGCTGTTTAACACCTTTCCTGTTAACTTAGGAGAGAAATTGGCACAGCCACTGCTAATCATGCTGTCTTTCTGTTCCTGGAAGTTGTACCAGCCTGCGTGCTCTCAGCGTAAACATCTGCTTCTGTTTCCTTACAGCTATGGACGTCGGAAAACCAGGGAGATGAAGGGGACGCCGGGGAGGGGGAGAACTAATGGCTGTCACGCTTCACTGTATGTTCAATGTCACCCTGTATCCTACACATATATCCCTTTGTGCGACAAGCAAAAAGAATAGTACATCGACTTTCACAACCTCAGCGTAGCAAAAACTGTCTGTGGGGGAAAAACGGTTGGTTGGTGTGTTGTGTACCTAAAATGGAGGTCGGTTATTATAATGGCATTCTGAACTTTCCTATTATGAACATTTGCAGTTATGATTACCGTGTTTATATTTTTAACTGAACACTGTGATTATGGGTTTTGTGATCGCCATTGACCTTACAAAACTCCTATTGGTAGAAAAGTAGTCATCAATTATGTAACTCTGGCAAGCTCAATTTGGCACTAAACCAGTCGAAGTACAATTCTGTTGTAAAGTTGTACAGAAAGTTATAGAGATTCTATAGTGACACTGGGGCATGGAAGGAAAACCATCCAATGTTTGGCATTCCAGTTAGCCACACTGCTATGAATGAGTTTACCAGGCACACTCTGTAGACGTTTGTAACCACCTCTGCGGCACCGCTCTCAGTCAAAGCTCACTTTGTCAATCGTATCTTCTGGGGGATTGGGTTTATTTGGGGTAGAAGGGTAATGGGGGGAGTTAGCAGCTTGATTTCCAAACTCTTTACGCTGGCAGATAATTGGGATTTGACTTTTGAAAATGATTTCATGCTCATACGACATGCATGACTAAGCCCCTTCCTGCAGCAATAAGTTACCTAATTATACCTTAAATGATCTTCAGTATAAGACTTGGTTCACTACCATGGACTTTGCAATAGGAGAAGATTCAATTTTTTGAATGGCCTTATTAGTTTGGATGATACCATAAAATGATACGCCACCCTTGCATTACTTTCCTCTTAGGTGAATTGAAATCTCCATGGTAATCCCGTTTGGAATTTACCCCAAAAACCTCTAAATATTCCACCGAGACATTTTTAAGATTGCTTTATAGGGTTTTCTTCTTTTTTCTCCCATTAAACTGTTTATCCTCAACCCTCTCACCTGTTTAAACTTCATTAAAGCAACTTCAGACTCCCTCATAATGCTTCATCTTTTTTCTTATTTCATTTTTTTTTTATTATGGCTGATATCAGCATAGGGGGTGGGAGACCTGAGCCTGCTAGTGCACAGGTTTCTTCCTTGGATGTTTGAGAGCTGCCAGTGCTGTTGTAGCCTTTGGCTCTTTCTCTCTGCCACGTAGAGACAGTACCAAAATCTAGCTCAAATATTCCGGATTTCCCATTTATTCTACTGGAATGCAGCAGACCTTTTACATTTGCAACGCTTGTGACTTGTAATATTTGAGCTTCAACTATCCTCACCTGCTCACATTCCCAAACATGTCCCATTCAATAAAACCTAAGACGAGTTGCATGAACAAGGCAGTGGAAGAGATTAGGAGCAGTCACCTCTCAGCCTCACGGTATCATCCCTCTACCTGAACATTCCACTTAGCTCTATAGGACCCCTCTGTTTGTCCATCTGTCTGCTGAAGAGAGAATTTCATGCACTGATTTTAAAGACTCCCCTCTACTAGCTGAACAAATTGTGCAGTTAATACTTGGCGCTTGATAAATGCAGTAGTGAATGTGGAACCGAGCCTGTCTGTATATCTGGTAGCTCTTTTCGCTTTGTTTTTACTGACCAGTATTCTGCCTAAAGTTTGCTTCTGTGATGGTTATATTGCCTAGCACACACGTGGTTGTGAGAATAGTATAGCAAAAAGAAATACCTGGTTATTGATGTACTAGATTTGTGTATGTCTTTTAAACAGTTCTAGTTTCACCTTACACAAAATAATCAGGAAAGTGTAAAAGAACTCAAAAGTGAATAATAAAGAAAAATTTTATCATTTTTTGTGTCTGTTCTCTTTACCATATTGGTGGCAAAAAAAAAAAAGTAGTAGAATCACAGCTTCCCTTTATTAAATGCTCCGATCTCACGTTGTTTGAATTGATTCATGGTTTCTAAAAGGTACTAATAGTTACTCATTCATCTTTCAGAAAAATTCTCACCCACCTTCCTGAATTTGTACTAGAAGCATTTGCACTGCTTCTCTCCTTTCCTGTGTTAGGGTCATGCTTATAAATACATTGTTGTTGCAGGAGTTGAAAGAAATACAACTATAAATATCCTCCTTTAAGTTGCTGTGAGTCATTGCCTTTGGGAACGCACTGCGCGCAGACAGTCTGCTCCAGCGCTTGCTGCTTTTGGCTATTGACCTATAATGTTTTTTTTTCCTGGGGGAAACCTTGAAATGCTGAACTCCTCAGCCAGGTCACTGCCCCTTTGCACCCCCCATTGCATTTGGGGATTATTACCCTGCACATGCTCTAGCAAACCCCACTCGTCAGCTGCTCTAGAAGGCAGTACGTGTGTGCAAAGGCACATTGAAATGCAGGTGTTTTCCTGGAGATTCAGCCCTAGGAGGTGAATGGCAGTAGCCAAGAGTATTGATTTGAGCCTAAAATTGCCAAGCAGGTTGGCTGGGGCCAAAACATGTGTCCTTTTGTTCCAGACCCTCATTCCCTCCTGCAGGGAAGGTCCACAGACCTGTGCTTTGCAGATGCTCCTGTCTCCTGCAGAGCTGTTACGCAGAAACCTGCCTGACTAGCTGCTGAGCAAGCACCAATCTGTCATTTAAAGCCATGGTAAAGAACTGTCTCCATTTATACATGTAATTATTGGTGCTTTATCATTTCCTACCTTAATAAATGTATTTGCTCCCGAATAATTTTAGCGTAACCAACTCTCAATCTTGCTCTGTTAATGACATAGCTCCAAAAAGAGGAACTCGCAGGGCTTGCTCTGGTCAGCAGAGCACTTGTCCTGCCCCAGTTCCTCCAGATACCTCCTTCCATCCTCCCTTTCCCCTTTAAAGGAAGAGGGAGAGAGGTGCGGGGAGGTAAAGGTGGGCAGAGAAACAGGCCAAAGAGCAAGTGATCTTAATTCAAGCGACCACTGCAGCCATCCCCTTGGGAAAGGGGCTCCTACCCTGCAGATGTGATAGACCAGGGCCTGACCCAGACCACCCTGCACATGGGTGTAACCTGCGAGGTTTAACCGATGCCCCGGGTGCTGCTGCTGCTCCCCTGAGCTCTGCAGGAGACAGGTCGGTGCGGGAAGCACCGGGAGCCTCCGGCAAGGTGAGTTTTCTCCCGGTTTGCTCTTCAGCCGCCCTGGTGGGTGTTTATGGTGTGTGTGGGGACGAGGTGGAGCTGAGGGCTCGAGCAGCGGCTTCCAAACCGCGCTGCAGGCTCCAGGGCAGCGCAGGAGCTCAGACAGATCTCGGTGACTGCAGACGTGTGACACCTCCTTGGCTACAGTGCCCCTGTGCAAGGGCAGAAGCAGAGGCTGCATGGACGGGGTCTGGCCGCAACGCGGAGCCGGGCACCCTCCGGGCCCTGCAGCCCCCAAACGCCGCTCGGGGGCTCCCAAAGCCCCGCAAGCTGCTGAGGGACAAATCCCCCCTCGTGCTCACAGGTGCCCGTGCTGAGCCCGGCTCGGGGTGCTGAGCCCACCTCTAGGCTCAGGCGCCCTGGCGCTCGGGGGCTGGGTGCGATGCGGGCGAAGGGCGGCGCTGGGCCCGGGGGCGGCCGCTCCTCGCTCGGAGGCAGCCTCGGGCCCCGGCTCCTGTTGGGAACCCCCGGAGAACCGAATGGGGCCGAGGAGGCCGGGCCGGGCTCGGTGCCCGCGACGGGGCGGACGCAGGCGCGGCGGGACCCGAACCGCCCAGACCCGCCCCGGCCCGT
>VZSG01000387.1:581036-594747 GCA_013398315.1 Nothoprocta pentlandii | reverse complement strand
GCGCCCGGTGTGAGTGCGGGGCTCTGCAGCGGCGGCGAGCCCGGCCCCGGGCTGGGGGAGGTTCGGCTGCCCTCGGGTCTTTCTGCCGCTCGGGGCCGGGTCGGGTTTGTGCCTCGCTCCCCCCGCTCCGCCTTTCCCCTCTCCTTCCCTGTGGCCGGTCTCTCTCCCGGGCTGCAGGGACGGAGCCGCGTCCCGCGGCGCTGGCTCCGCTGCTCGCCCTTGTCCTTGGGGGTCGTGCGGGCAGCGTGTGCAGGGGCTCGCAGCCCGGTCCCTCGCCGGAGCGGGGCAGCGCCGGGCTGCACTGCCCCGTGCACCCGTGTTGATCTGGGGCTCCGACAGGGCGTCCGAGCGGGGTGCCGTGAGCGAGCCTGAGCTGGGAGCCCTGGGAATGGGCTTGTCCCAGGCGGGGATGATTTTCATGTGCTTGATCCCCACTGATGATAGCGTGGGACTGAGCATCGCTTTACTTGCTCCATGTCCTCGCTAATGAGCGGAGAGGCTGCGGGGGCCTTGGTGCCTCTGCAGCTTTGCAGCCCCCGGGCTTGCCCTGGGAAAACAGGTTCCCCAGTACGGGAAGGGCCTGTTGCTTCCTAGGGATGAAACTTCCTTTATTGCTCTCTCAGTGCTTGGGTGTTGAAAGAAGGAGGCTGTGTGTGCAGAGTGCATGTTGTGTCCCTGTGGCACCCCCCCTGGGTGTGCAGGGTCTGGGTCTTGTGCAAAGCTCTGGCTGGGCTTTGCGCTGCTACTGAAACATCCCTGGAAAGCTTGAGCTGTAGCGTCCTTGGGACGCTCCTGGTCCTGACTTTGGTGGCAAAGCCACCTTCCTGTCGCTGCAGCAGGGCTAGCTCTATCTGGGCCGTGGGCAGGGCTGAGCTCCGGCAGCCTGTGCTCACCCGAGCCCCTGCTCCACAGCCGAGCCCGTGGCCACCGGGCCCTGTTCCCTCACAGAGAAAGGAGCTTTGCAGGCGACCATGAACGCCAGCGGGCCGGGGTACCCGCTCGCCTCGCTCTACGTGGGAGACCTGCACCCGGACGTCACCGAGGCCATGCTCTACGAGAAGTTCTCGCCCGCCGGGCCCATCATGTCCATCCGCGTGTGTCGGGACGTGGCCACGCGCCGCTCGCTGGGCTACGCCTACATCAACTTCCAGCAGCCCGCGGACGGTGAGCGGCGCGGGGGGCGATGCCGCGGGGCGAGCGGGCAGTGAGCCCACTGCCCTGGAGAGCGACCTCCATCCTTGGCGCAGGCTGAGATCACAGCGCCGCCAAGGGACCCCAGGAAAAGAGCCTCTTGTGTCTGCACCACTGTCACCAGCAGGATGAGAAGGAAAAGGGGGTTGAGGCTGGGGGTGAGGTGGAGTGGGGTGGGGATGATGTGGTGCCCCTGTGGGCACCACAGCCGGCGCTTCTGCAACGGGCAGTGCTGGGTTGGTCCCATTGCTTTGCTGGGTTCACTTAAACTTGCGCCCAGCAGCATCCCCAACCTGCGTGTCCCTCTCGGCCGCTGCGAGCCGTGGGCAGGGAGGTGTCCGCACCATGCACCGCTCCCATTTACGTTGACTCTTTCTTGCTGTCAATGTGTGTGTCTTCCTGCCAGCTGAGCGAGCCCTGGACACCATGAATTTCGAGGTGATCAAAGGCCGGCCCATCCGCATCATGTGGTCGCAGCGAGACCCCGGGCTCAGGAAGTCAGGGGTTGGAAACGTCTTCATCAAGAACCTGGATGACTCCATTGATAACAAAGCCCTGTACGACACGTTCTCCGCCTTCGGCAACATCCTGTCTTGCAAGGTGGGTATGGGACACGTGCTGCAGAACCCAGGTGTTCCTATGGGGAAAATCCTGAATATTCCGGGCAGCATCTTCCAGGCAGTTCAAATTCACATCTTCTGTTTTTCCTTCCTTTAAATCCCTCCCTCTTTGCTTGAAGAGAAGCCAAAGGCTTCTGCTGCCGAGGTAGGGGAAGCCCGTGTGTGTCCATCTCACTTGCCTTGCTCGGCTTTTTAGGTGGTTTGTGATGAAAACGGGTCCCGCGGTTATGGCTTTGTTCACTTTGAGACGCACGAGGCAGCGACCCGAGCCATTGAGACCATGAACGGGATGCTGCTCAACGACCGCAAGGTGTAAGTGCAGGGCGGGAGCGCGAGCCCGGCTCTGCCCTTGGGCTGGGTCTAGTCGCTTGGCAGGTGCTCGGGGGCAGACGTGCTCTGTGAAGGCTGCTGCTTTCCCTGTGTCCCGCTGCTTTCCCTGTGCCCCTCTGCTTGCCTGTCCCCTCCTTGCTCTTCTCTGGCCCCTGTGCTGTCCTGCGCACTGAGCCATCCGTGGCTAATGTTGCCGTGGGTGCGACATTATAGATAGAGGATATAGAGGTTTGGATAGAGGTTTGGAGCCCGTCCTGGCCAGGAGAAAAGGAATCCAAGTTGGGCTGAGGCAGCATAACAGCAGCGGGGTCAGGTAGTGTGGTGCAGGAAGGGGATTCGACACTCTTCAGCCCTCTGCTTGCATTACTCCAGCCTCATTTCTGGTGGGATTCTTCTATAAGTCTCCCCTTCTGCTAATGCAAGGGGCTGCCAAAGGATCTGCCCTGTTCTGAGAGGGATGCCCCATCGCTGTCCTTCACAGGCTGGGGAGGGTTTCGTGTTCCTGTCTTGCTTCCCGCAGGTTTGTTGGCCACTTCAAATCCCGCAAGGAGCGTGAGGCGGAGATTGGGGCGAAGGCAATGGAATTCACCAATGTCTACATCAAAAACTTTGGGGATGATATGGATGACGACAGACTGCGGGAAATATTCTCCAAGTTTGGTGCGTACCCTTGGTGGAGCAATATCCCAATGCCTGGAAAGCTGGAGATGGGGCGGCTGCAAAGAGAGCCAAAGGAGAGGGGGGGATTCAGTGCAGGGCCCCTGTGAGCTGTGTGATCTGGGGTGTTTAAATGCCACGTAGCCAAAGCACTGCAGAGGCTTAAACTGTCAGGATGCCACGTGCCGTTTCCTGCCATGGTGGGGGACAGCTGGTGTTGGGTGCCACCCCTAAGCAAGGTCCTACCTCGTGGGTAAGAAAAGCTGCTTGAAACTCTGCTGAATCCCAGCTGCAATCTGGTTACAGGAGCCTGAGGAGGAGAAGTTGCTGAGTCTGAATTCAAAGAAAAAGTTGCTTTTTCAGCTTGGACTTCTAAAGGTGGATGCTGCTTAGAACAGGGCTTAGCAGTGTGCCAGTGCACAGACTGTGCCTGGTCCGTGCCAGCTCGGCTGCACTGGGCTCATCTGAAGGCGCTTGTGTTGTGTGTTCACACACCAACGACGCGCATCTGAGCTGACACTAGCCACAGAAACTGAAATGCCAAAACGTGCTCAGTATTGGCCTGTGCTCCTTCTTTAAGGCTCCAAATCCTTTCATTCCAGTGTCCCCTCCAAGAGGGCTTCTAAGCAGCAGCTGTTGTCCCTCCGCAGGTGGCTCTGGTCCTTTTTGGGGCCATGTTGCCCTGTCAGCACCTGCACATGCTCCACATGCCCCCCGTGTCCCTTGTTCCTGGACATGTTCCTCTAGACTGATGCCCTCCTTGGTGTTGCAGGGAAGACGCTCAGCGTCAAGGTCATGATGGACAACGCTGGCCGCTCCAAGGGCTTTGGATTTGTCAACTTTGAGAAGCACGAGGAAGCCCAGAAGGTAAGAGGCCCCTTGCTCTGGGTTGGCAGCTCCCATGCCCAGCTGTGCTGTCCGAGCAGAGCCTCCCCCAAGCCTGTCACCTGCTAAGATGCCACTGCCCACCGGTGTCCTAGGGTGGCAAGTCCCCTGGCCTCTATTGGGGCGAGGGTGCGGGGCTGGCCGGGCGCTCAGAGCCCTTGTCCCGCTCGCAGGCCGTGGCCGACATGAACGGCAAGGAGATCAACGGGCGCTCGGTGTACGTGGGCCGGGCCCAGAAGCGGCTGGAGCGCCAGAGCGAGCTCAAGCGCAAGTTCGAGCAGATCAAGCAGGAGCGAGTGAGCAGGTACCAGGTGAGGGCCGGGGGGCAGAGCTGCTCCCTCCTGCAGAGCTGCTGCTCGGCCACGGCGAAAATCTGCAGCTCCAGGGCTGCCCTGAGCAGGGCTCTGCGCTGGGTCGGCTGTAGAAGGAATCAGACTTGTTGATCTATGTGGAAGCAGAATTAGAGACCTCTAAGCCCAGGTGGTGCTGGCTGGCAAACAAGTGGGTTGTCTTTTTTCTCTAGAAATTTAAAATATTGCTCTGGAAATGAGGAGGCTTCCTGAGGTCCTGGAGAAGTTCTTTTGCAGCAGTGTGAGCTGGTTTGCTCAGTGCATCTCGCCTGTTGGTGAAGCATGTTTTGCAGTCCTGCTCTTCTGCTAGTCAGTGATTCCCTGCAGTCCCGAAGAGGGGTTTGTGTGGGTTGTCCCACCTGCAAGTTAAGCTGCTGATGCATGAGCTTCAAAACTGCTGTGGACTTTGGGAGCCTGCTGTGCTTCTTGGGGGGAGCTAACCTGCCTTTTCTGCCTGTTGCAGGGGGTCAACTTGTATGTGAAGAACCTGGATGATGGCATAGATGATGAGAGGCTGAGGAAGGAGTTTTCCCCCTATGGCACCATCACCAGCGCAAAGGTGAGACCTCTGCACAGTCCCCCGAGCTCCTGGGCTGGGCACAAGCACTAGTGAATCCCCTTCACGTTGCCCTTTAAAGGGGATCAGGGTGTCATCCTGCTGAGTTAAAATCCCCCACTGATGGTTGTACCCAAAGCCACATACGAAGGATCATGTGTCGCTTGTACCCAGCTGTGCCTTGAAGCTTATTAATTCAGTAAAATTACTAAGACTGTAAATTACCCCAGCCCTGATGAGTTGCAACATGTGGGGCATTAAAGTTGCCCCGTTCTGACCGTTGCACAGGTTCTATGCCCTTTGGGAGCAAGGTGGGAGGCCCTGCTTGGCTCACGTAGCCAGGCTAGGAGCGAGCTCCAGCTCGGCCCCATGTCGAGCTGTCCCCTCTGGGTCACGGCAGATGCCATCGGGTCCCTGTCACTCGTGTCCTGGCTTGGCGATCCCGCTGCCAGCCTGGCACGGGGGAGCCTGGTCCCTCTCGTGCTGGGATCCAGCCCCTGTGCATCCCCTTGAGCGCGCGGCGACTCGCGGGTGGCCTGCGGTGATCTGTGAACTTAGCTGTGTTGTTCTAATCCAATTTTAGGTGATGACAGAGGGTGGACACAGCAAAGGGTTTGGGTTTGTATGTTTTTCCTCCCCAGAAGAGGCTACCAAGGCCGTGACGGAGATGAACGGGCGCATCGTCAGCACCAAACCCCTCTACGTCGCGCTGGCCCAAAGAAAAGAAGAGCGGAAAGCAATTCTCACCAACCAGTACATGCAGAGACTGGCCACCATGAGGGCCCTGCCCGGCCCTCTGCTTGGCTCCTTCCAGCCCCCGGCGGGCTACTTCCTCCCCCCCATCCCGCAGGTGAGTCCCTGCTCCTGTTCCTGTGTGGAAGGGCAGGGGTGGGAAGAGACCCTGATGAACCCGGGGTGAGGAGGAGGCTTGTAGAGGTACAGAAGCCCATGGGGAGGAGATGAGTGGACTCCCTGGAAGGAGTGAATCCAGGCAGCAGGACTGGGTGGATCTCAACCCTGCGGTGGCGTGTGCTCCCCGCTCAGCCACCTGCGCCCGGTGGCCAGCGGGATGCTCCACGTTGGACACGTGTGACGTCCAACTGGATAATGTGTTCTCCTTCCGTAGCCACAAACCAGAGCTGCTTTCTACAGCCCCAGCCCAGTTGTCCCAGTCCGCCCTGCCACTCGCTGGAGTGCGCAGCCCTCCAGGCCTCCCCGTGAGTCCCTTTCTCCCTGGGTGTGCGGAGCAGAGCTGCTCCAGGCCGGTTTCTCTCTGGTTCTCTGGTGCTGGGCTAGTTCGGGGATTGAGATGCAGCACAAAACATGCAGATTGTGGGAAGCCTGGAGAATTGTCACACATCTTGCAGCATGGTCACCGGTGACGGGCACGGGGAGGAAGAGCAGTTTGGGTGGAGCAGAGATGGGGCCACCCCATGTTTTCCCCACGCGGGAGGTGCTTCCCAGCCCGTTTCTTGGGTGCTCGGGGTGCTCTGCTGACCGGGCTCTGTCTCCACAGCGGCGTATCCTGCAGCTACCCCGATCCTGAGGGCCGCGGCGCCGCCGCGACGCCTGCTCTCCAACATCAGCACCATGAGGCAGGCGTCCACCCAGGTGCCGCGCGTGCCGCCCCAGGCCCAGCGAGTGGGTGAGTGCTGAAGGACGTGGCTGCGGCGGGCGCTCCTTGGTGCACCAATGCTGCAAGCTCGTGTCCGTCTCCAAAGGGGAATGGGTTTGTGTGGGGTTTTTGTGGAGGAGCCCCCGCTCTGCCAGGGGGCTGGAGCAGGGTCTGTGGTCATTTTGGGGAGGGCTGTGGACTGGCAGGTAGGCAAACCAGTCTCTGGTAAGCAGACTGGTCTTGTTTGATGCTGATCCTTATGTGTGATCATTATTAAAGAGGATTGTGCTCGGACTAAGGCTGAAAGAGGCAAACAGTGAGAAGACCTCATAAACTAAAGCAAGTTTCTTATATGCTGAGGTGGAGAGGCCCCATTAAAGGGTATTCATGTTAGAGGTGTCTGGGCCTATGGTCTGAAAAACCAGACCTTGCTGACATCCCTCACCCTGAGGCGCATGGAAGAACTTCAACCCCTCGTCCATCCCATTCCTTCTCTTCCACTTGCCTTTGCCCGAGTGATGAGAGGACCTGTTGAGCCGTGTAGGCCCAGACATGCACAGGGAGGTCAGTGCTCTTCCCATCCCCTCTGCAGGCAGGGTTTGAGCAGGGCCATGGATAGCATGGGCTGCAGCCTGTGCACGGGGTGAGCAGGTACAGCCTGAGGTCCCCAAAAGGTGGGACCAGCTGGTAGGGCTGCGTTACCAACAGCCCTCCCAGCTCTGCGCAGTTTTAGCCCAGCTCCTCCCTTTGGCTGTGATATTATATCACTGTATTGAATATTATATTGCAGGCAGGTGGGCACCGGAGAGGGTTTTCTCCTGCAGCTGAGGCGCTGGGAGAGGACGGGGACGGGCTCACTTGGGCACTGCCCGGTGGCCGGCGCGTGTCCCGCCGAGCGCCGCTCACGGGCGCTGCTGTGTTGCAGCCAACATCGGGACGCAGACGGTGAGCGCGCGGGGGCCGTCGTCGCCCGCGCCGCCGCGGGGCGCGCAGCACTACAAGTACTCGTCGGCCGTGAGGAACGTCCAGCCGCTGCGCAGCGCGGCGCCCGCCCAGCAGGTAGCGGCTTCGCCCGCCCCGCGGCCACGGAGCGGGGCGGGAGGCGCTGATCCCGCTCCTCGGCTCCAATCCTGATGGATTTTCACCTCCGCGCTGGCCAGAGGGACCCCAGTGGTCCCGCTGGTGTCATGGGGACGTTCCCTGGGGCTGCCCGTGTAGCCAGGCGCGAACATCCAGCCACTGTGGCTGTGACAGCAGCACTTGGCTCTGGCGTTCCTGACATTGGAAGCTGGATGGGAAAAGGCTGCATCCAAGAGGCAAAATTCTGCCCCATTTTTCTGCCCCAAATTTCAGCCAATGGGCTGCCCCATTCCGCAGCATTCCCATGGGGCGCTCGGTGTGAGGATAAGGCAGCAGCTCCGCTCTGCCTCCCTCAGGCTTTCACCAACAGGTCACGATAACCCCGCTGCAGGCCAGGTAGCTTCCACGCTGCTCCAGCCTTCCCGACTCCTGTGTTTTCTCTGCAGGTGGGAGAGCCTGCCGTGCACGTGCAGGGGCAGGAGCCGCTGACGGCCTCCATGCTCGCAGCAGCCCCTCCTCAGGAGCAGAAGCAGATGATCGGTGGGTGCTGCTGCCACCCTGCTTTGGGTGGCCCTGGGCACAGCCAGCCGCCCGAGCGGAGCAGCTAACGCCCGTGGCATGGGAGCTGGAGCGCTCCCGGGGCTGCAGGGAGCCTGCCTTGCTGTCCCTCTTCCTTGGGCATTTGCCCTGGCAAAGAAAGAGTGGGTTGTGAACCAGTTCTCTGGGGAGAACCCACGCCTGCCAAAACAGGCCCCTTGGCTGCATCCTGGCAGGCAGGTACGGGCCGCACTGGCCACGTGGCTCTGTCCTCTCCACCTTCAAGGGTGGCCCCATGCCTGTTGCTCTGCTCCTTCAATGAGTGCCAGCTGCTACTGGCCTCCATGCAGCAGCTTCCACCTTTGTGGACACTCCTTGCACTGGACAAGCCGGAACACCGGCCAGCTCTGCTCGGGAGAGGCCTGGGAAGGGAGTCATTAGGTGGGAAAGAAGGTGCTGGGCAATGCCAGGACTCCTGGGCCCGGTGCGGAGCTGTGTGGGGTAGGGAAAGCTGCAGTGAGAGCCTGCGAGTTGGTCTGGCCTTGCAGGGGGGCAGTTTGACACCACTGGGCTGCCCTTGCCTAGAGCTCACTGAGGTCCTCGCTGGTGTCTGGAGCAGGTGAGCGCCTCTACCCTCTGATCCACGCCATGCACGCCTCGCTGGCTGGCAAGATCACTGGGATGCTGCTGGAGATAGACAACTCGGAGCTGCTGCTTCTCCTGGAGTCTCCGGAGTCGCTGCGCTCCAAGGTAGGAGGCACTTGGCACCCCAACAACCCCCATCCCAAAGACACTCTCTGGTGCTGAGAGCAGCAAGCAAGACTGATGTTTGTGGAGAAATGGTGGGCTGAGGATGTTCATGGCCTTTAGAAGGACAGCTTTGTAAGATGAGAAGCAAAAATGACCCCAGCTCGATGCACCACACGTAAGGGTGCCTGCCCTTCAGCAAAAGGAGCAGCCTTCCAAAAACATAGATCTTGGAGAGCGGCAGGGAGGCGGGTGGGAATAGGAATTGAGGGAGGGGGGCAGGGGGAGCAATGCGTGGAGGCCGTGGCAGTAGGAAGCCCTCGGTCCTGCGTTTTTGGGCAGTGCTCCCTGCGCTAGGGCAGCTCAACCCGTTTCTCCCCCTGCTTTGGCAGATCGAGGAGGCCGTGGCCGTTCTGCAGGCGCACCAGGCTGCCGAGCCGCCGCACAAGGGCAGCGCTGCCGCCTTCCTGCCCTGACCCTGGTAGGTCTGGGGGCTGGCGGGTGCTCGGGGGGCTCCCTGCTGCCTCTGGGCCACGTGTCCAGACCAAGCAAGGCTTGAAGAGCTACTTATTTATACCCACAATGTTCCACTTAATTCTCTATTTTCTGTAATCGTGCTACAAAGTCATAGGAGGGGAGGGGAAAAAAAAAACCCAAACCCTCATGTAGAACTATGGAGACAAGCTGTGAACCCAAGGAAGCAAGATAAGGAGAGGCTGCTGCTTGTTTCCTAGGTCTAGTGGGGACTGACATAAGAGCAGGAAACCCCAAAGCGGCTGTTGCAGGATCTTGGTATCGTTGTAAGGGTTGAAGCTCCCTGGGGAGCCTGAATCTGTCCCTCCTGCAGAAGTTCTCTCCTGATCAGCAATGTGCGATTTGGGCTCTGTGCTCCCCTTGCAGATAACATGTTATTTGTGGTCACCAGGTCGCTGTGTTAATGCAGGTGCACACTGACCTGTAAACTACTGTCTGGGTTAGACTGTTGCTTTAACAGGGGAAAATTGTGTTAGTTGGGTTTTTCCTGTTCGTTCTGCGCAGGCTGGAGGAATGAGAGTGTCTCAACCACTGCCTTTGAAGAGAAAGAGCAGCAGCCTCACCATGTTTGCTGGAACGATGTCCACACTGTTACCCTGGTTTGTCTTCGATGTCCCATCCTGTTTTTGTGCATGTGCATTAGAAACCCCACAAAATTGCTGCCTCCCTGTGGAAGATTTATGCCCTCTGAGAGCCCCTGAGTTACTTCTCCCTTTGGCCCCGAGAGCAGCCTAGGCAATGTGATGTGGAACCCAGCCTGGCTCAGCTGTCCAGGAAATGACGAGCGCTGATGAGTCACCACTCTTAGTGAGTGTGCTGGGTTCTGAAATTTTATTTGTTCCTGCAGCTGACACTAATAAAGAACTGACACTTCCACCCCGACGTACGTGGCTCCGTTTCCTTTGCTGAGGCCGTGGCCGCAGTCCTGCGAGCAGGCTGTGTGTTGGGAAGCAGGTGGAGGATTCCATGCACAGCCCACCAAGCTACCAGGTTGTCCAAATCTCCTGTAAGAGGCATCACCTTTGTGTAGTTTTCCTTTTGTAATAGACCTTTCAGGCCTGCAGCAGGGTTGAGACCGAGGGTTTTCTGGTCAGCTGCACATGCCTGTGGGGAGACCCTCGTGTGGGACCAAGTTTGAGTGACTCTGAACTAGCTGTGAATCAATTTCCCTTGTGAGTGTTCCCCAGCTAGTCACTTTGTGAGGTCCCTGCTGAGCCTCACTGTGGCCTGTATCACATCCCACTGTGGTGCATTTTGATCACAGGAGGTGGCAAAGACACTACTGCTGTTTTCTACTCTCTCAGCCTCTCCCTGAGCCTGATGCTGTCATTCACCTGGCCTTAATGCTCTGCCCTTCCCAGTTAGGAATGGACTTTCAGCTCCTAGTGTCCCTTGGTACTTGTTGCTGGTAACGTACTGTCCTTATTTGCCTGCTGCCTTTAGCTCATACCTCCAGAGCACAACCTGCCTTTCTGTCCAGCCTGGGTTCGATCCTGCTGCCTCACCTGCTCTTCCTTCAGCTGCTCTATCGGATTCTCACTCCACTCACCGCTGAGCAATTCCTCCCACTTCTTTTCCTTCCAGCACTTCCAATAGCATCACTCACTTGTCCTTGTATTGTCCCTTTTGCTGAACTGGGACTCCTCCTTGGGGCTGTTCATGTGTGTTTTTGGGAGGCTTGTATTGTTTTGTGTTTTCTTTGTCTTTATTCTGCCTTATAAAATATTCCCTTCCTCATAAAGGATGCTTCAGCATGAGCTGCAAGCTGTTTAAATGTCTCACGAACTAGTTAACTAGGAGCAAGGTCCAGGATCTTATTTTTCCCAGTGTTTAACTGGAAATTTCTCTGCTTGGATTCTGCAGCAATGTAGTGTAGTTGGGGATGAGTAATGCATCAGAGGAGCTGCAACAGAGCTGTCCAGGCAAGCAGCATTCTGCTGTCTCCTAGGGTGAGTCGGCAACTCTTTTTTCCCTGCTGTTCCAGTATAGCAGACTAATCCAAATGTGCCTGTGCCACTACCTAGTGTGCTGGGTGTCCCGGCTTGGGAAGACACAGCCAGGAAGGGCCTAACAAAGGACATGGAGGAATATGAACCTCTTCAAATTATAAAATGGAGGGCACTAGAAAGCTTGGGATTAGCTCTGTGCTTTCAGCTCCTCCTGAGGAAGTCCGGGGCTCCAGCAAGTCTGGGCAGGAGCAGCAATGCGAGCTGAAGGTGTGCGGTGTTAAGCTGCCGGTGCTGGGCCAGGAAGGAGAAGGGATTCCTGCCTCCTGTGTCTTGTTGCTGTACTTGAGCTCTATCTCCCGTTTGGTGTTGCACCTCCCTGGAGAAAGGCTTAGAGATAAAACAAACAAAAAAAAGCCTTCTTATGATTAAAGGGGCAAAATACATCATTGTGAAGTGTATTGGCCAATGCTGATAAGTGTTATCCTTACAACAGGCCTGCTGTTGTGTAACTGAAGGCAGTTGGTCTTTCTGGTGTTCTGAGAGCTTGCTTTGTTTGTCTGCACTGCTGCCCTATTCTTCCCCACCCCACAGCCCATCCCACTTGGGGAAACCCTGCTTGCAGGATGGATGGGGCTTGCAGAACCACGAGCAGAATGAAGGAAGCAATTTGTGTTCCTCTGGGAAAGGTGGGTTTGGGCCCTGGCACATCACAGAAGATGGAGTACAGCCCTGGGACCTCCAGAAAGCTTCTCAGTGTCAGGGTAAAATAAGGATTCTGCCTTGTGAGTGTTGCTTTAATGGCCTTGGCGTGGTGCCTGCATCCTAAATGGAGTAGCTGGCAGGGACATGGCCTGATAGATGTGGGAAAGGTGGGAAATGGATAATCCAACCGCACTGTGGGGTACAGGAGCTGACCCCTCGTCTGCCTGCAAGGAATCAGTCCAGGCTGCATGTCCAGGAGTTTGTTTCTGGGCTCTAGCAGCTTCCCTGGTGCCCATGGATAGAGAAGCTATCCTTAAAGCTACCCTACTTTAAGGAGTGCAGGGTGGAAAGAGGGTTGGAGAGCCTGGTGTTGCTGTCTGATAACGCTCTGGCTTTCAAGGAGCACTGCAGAGCAGCACTCGCCTCCTCTGACGAGGTGGGGACAGTATGAAGCATTCCATACAAAACACAGCTGTCGACTGAAAATAGACATCACTTTAATGTAAACATCAATATTCCATAAGAAAAAAATTATAAACATGCATGTAAATAATAAGGCCTTAAGAAGGTTGTTACTGCATTCCCACTGATGCAGCAACTGCTACAAAAGGCACAGACAAGTTCAAGTTTCAAAAAAGCTGTAAAGTCCAAAGCAAAGAGAATTTTAAAGAAATAGTGCACAGTGTAGCAAGGCAGGCTTAAGTTTGGGGGGATTTTTAGTGTGAAGGATAATTAAAAATAAAGAAAAGCTGCTCCTGCAAACTTGTGCCCAGTCTCACTAAGCAGCAGCAGCAGCTCTGATAAGGGCCTGCAGGTATCAGCGGGGAGAAGATAAATGTTGGGTCCCGGGCAAGTAGCCTCAGCTCTGCATTAAGAGCAGTGCACAGTGCAGTGACAGCTACAAGGGGTGTTTCTGCAGCAGTTTCACAACCACCTTATGCGATAGAAAGCAGCACAAATTCAGGAAAACTGTAGCTCTTGCTCGCCTCTGTCACCTGAGTAAGGACTAACAAAACTCAAGTTTGGCTTTTCAAAAGAACAACCACTTTACCTGTGTCCCAAACACCACGGAGCCCCTGCAGCCAGTCTTTACAGGCAAGGTGACTTCAGGAGAAACTTCCCTTGAGCCAGTTAAGTCTTTTCATGCCTCTCCAAGAGGGGCATTAAAGCTCTGAATGGTCTTACAGGGGAATAATGGAGCAATGCAGACTGGACATCTTGACATTCACTGAGCAGGCACGGAGCCTGTGGCACCTCAGCAGCAGTAGATGATTTCAGTACTGATCCTGCACTGGTCCCTGTAACGCTACCAGAAGGGAGAATGTTTCTTTTGCTGTAGAAAACAAAGATTGTGGTGCTCTATCTGTTGAGTTCAAGCTGTTCCCAGTCCTGCCCTCCTTCCCGTGCCCTGTTTTGGGCTCGGTCCTCTCTGAAGATGAATCCTACGTTTATTACACTGGTCCCTTTTCTAGTGCGAAGAGCTGGAGAGAGCTGTTATGGAAAGTGTCACTGGAAACCAGAGGCAACCTGAGCTGCTCTGCGCGGCCTTGTGTGAATGCTGGAGCCAGGTTTAGTGCGGAGCCAGCCTGCGGTGACAGCGCAGGGGCTGGGGACCTGGCAGCCCCTGCTTGCTCGGGAGAGCGGGGGATATAGCAGCAAATCCCGCAGCATGCTCTGCTTCCCACCGCGTCCCCTGAGCAGGGGGACGCGCGGCCGCCCCGGGGGCTCGTTCTGCTCCTCTCCCTTCTGCCCGGGGGGCTGCAGGGCCCCAGGGCTGGTGGGCAGGTGAATGGGGGGGACGTGGCTGCCGGGCCTTGTTTCCCCCAGCCTCCCTGTGGGAAGCGGAGTCCCTAGTGCCTCCCCGAGCCCCCCCCCCCCCCCCCCCCTGTGGGAAGCGGAGTCCCTAGTGCCTCCCCGAGCCCCCCCAGTGCCTCCATCACCCCCACAGGGCCCTGCCC
>VZSG01000387.1:524767-580406 GCA_013398315.1 Nothoprocta pentlandii | reverse complement strand
GTCCCGCCGCTCCGCGAGCCCCGGTGCCTCCCGGCGCGAGCAGAGCCCGGTCCCGGCGGCGGGGCGGCCGTCAGGCGGCTCCCGGGCCCCCGCGCTCCCCGAGCCCTTTTTCCCCCTCGTATTGACCCTCCAGGCCGCTCTTGAACCGCGGCACAAAATCCTCTCCCCGCGCCATTTCTCGCTCGCTCTGGAGGCGGCAGCGCGCGCCTCGCTTCTCTCCCCGTGGATATTCATGTTTCTCCCGTTCGGGGGCGCTTCCTGCCGCCTGGCCGTGCCCGCGGGGCCGCTACCGGCTGTGGGTTGGCGCTTCTCGGCGCCGGGGAGCCGCGGCCGCCCTCGCGCTGCCGCCACTTCCTCAGGCAGCCGCCGCCTCAGGAAGCCATTGCGCGGGCCCCGTAGGCGCCCGCGCCGCCCCATGGCTCTTGTGATCGGCACAGTGGCCGGGCGGCGGCCGGCGGCCCCTCCAGCCGGCCCTGAGGGAATAAGGGGGGGGGCAATGGTGGTGTTTTTAGCGCCGGGGCTGCCGTGTTCGTGGCGCTGATAGGGGCGGCGAAAACTTCCTTGGGTTCTGTGTAGCGGCCGCCGTGAATTAACGTCGCTTTAGTGTAAAGCTAAAGATGTCTGGGAGGAGTGAAGACGTGTGGGAAGAGGTTGGTGTCCTCTGCGCACTCGTATGAGCTGGTTTGAGGTCTTATTTTGGGGGCTTTTCCCCCTGCCCCCCCAATTATTCATATAAAAGTGACACGCCGCTTGTTTGGGGACTGTTGAGTACTTAATAAAGTGGCTGGTTTGGGGAACTTTTGCCCCTACCTCGCCTTTTTCTCAATATTTTCACCAGCTCTGAAGTCTGGTATAAGTTATCTGGAACAAACAGCGTGTTTCTTCTTGCCTTGTGGATGGGTTTTCTCTCAGGGGGTGTGGGATTTAAGTGCAGCTTCGCGGTGCGCAGGTTTGTGCACCGGCCTCGTTCTTGTTTTCCGTGGGAGGTTATTTCAGCTCGCCCTTATCAGCCTTTGCCCAAGAAACTTTACTGCAAATCAAATGTTCTTGCTCTCCCCAGAGTTCCTGTGGAGTTTTCTTCTCAAGCTACACAGCATCTGAAATTCAACCTCTTTCAGAATATAACCAGCATGAAAGAATAATGCGGAGACCTTGGTTTAGACACATATGTGGAGTGTCTTGGGGGATATTAAGGATCGAAGCTTTTCGAGTGAAATTTTAAATCCTCAGATATAATCCCATTGCTGTGATCCAAATCCCTATGAAATTTTATAGGGCTTAAAAGTAATTATACCAGAATCCACTTAATTACTAGAAAAGCTTCCAGGTTTAATTTCCCTCTAATTCTATTACTCCTCCTACCAAAAGGGGTTAACAGCACGACACAAATGTTAATCTTTACAAACTAAGTATGCAACAATTGATATATTAGAAAGAAATTCTATATAAATTAGAAAGAAATTCTAATTTCTGGTACACTAGAAGGCCGTTCTGCCGTTCAGGGACCTCGTCAGGCTGGAGACGCCTCTCCAGCTGGCAGATAGGAACCTTACAAAGGGAAATGCAGAACCCTTCACGTAGGGAGGAGTAACCAGCCCCGGCTTGGGGCTGTTGTGCAGGAAAGCAGCTCTGTGCAGAGGCTCCTGGAGGTCCCCATGGACAGGGTGACTATGAAGCAATGTGCCCTTGTGGTCAGGAAGGCCAGTGGGACCTGGGCTGTGTTGGGAAGAGCATCACCAGTAGGTAGAGGTGATCCTTTCCCTCTGCTAAGCACGTGAGGCCACGTCGGGAGTCCTGTTTCTTCCTGGCTTATGTAGACTAAGTGCATTTTTTAAAATTATTCTTTTGTTTCAGTGCAGTCCAAATTGCCATAAAACTAAATGTCGCAATTTCTGTGTCCTCACATATGCAGGCAGCTGAAGAAGTTAGATGAGGACAGTTTGACCAAACAACCCGAAGAAGTATTTGATGTATTGGAGAAGCTTGGAGAAGGGTACGTGTTCTTTCTTAATGCCTGTTTTCTGTGGTCTGATTTTTCACTTTTTGTTTTGGAAAATACATTATATTTGATGGATTTGTTGTGCAAAAGGCCATTCCAAAGCTACAGGCAGTGTAGCAATGGCTGACTCCTTTGTGTCTCAGTGTGTGGTTATTTATATTATAGTGATTCCAAACTAGTAGAATGGTTATTTAATTTAAATTATAAAATAATTTTAGCAGAAGAGTACTTTTTTTCCTCCAACATTTACACTTGCAGAAAGTAAAGCTACAACATTTGAATATTTAAATATTGTCCTTCTCTTCAGTCTTTATTTACTGTTTTGTTTTGTAGTTCCTATGGCAGCGTTTTCAAAGCTATTCATAAAGAAACGGGTCAAGTTGTTGCAATTAAACAAGTTCCTGTGGAATCTGACCTGCAGGAGATAATAAAGGAAATATCCATAATGCAGCAATGTGACAGGTAAATACAGGCTTTGAAATTCCTTTTCAATATGTGAGGAAAAGTATCTCATGTGACCTGACATTTAATCACATGAAAGCCGTGATGTTGCCTGAAATGTTCTTTAAAAGGCTGGGTTTGTATGGCCAAGTTACCTCATATCAGCTGAGTCGTGTTAACCGACCATTTGGGTAGCCTTAATCCCAGCAAAGGTAAGACCAGCTTGGCTTGCAACAGCAGAGCCTTGAGCTAAATAACCTTGCCCTTGCTGCCAGGGAAGAGCCAAGCGTGTGGGCAGTTAGTGCTCTTCTCCTGATGCTGGTAACTTGTTGACAACAACCTGATTACGAGGCAGAACAGCACTGCTGTGGCCAAAGGGAATGATTAATTATAAGCAAACGTCAGCATGAACTTAGGAAAGTGCTAAGAGGAGAGATTTTATTTTTTAAGGGCAAGCAGTTGAGAGCCACTAATGCATGGCTGCTCTTGCATGTGCGTGGGCCCTGGGCTGTCATCTGCTCGGGTGGCAGTGACCTTCGCAGAGCCCCTGTGCGGGTGACAGCACCAAAGTGACTCCTGCCTGTGGCTCTGCGGGCTCGTGGCTCTCAGATCTCTTCTACTTCCCTTTGCACCTTTCTTACGGGAAAGAATATAACCCTGGCCTAGCTAGTGAAGAGCTTGTCCTGTTTAAAGCCATTTTTAAATGGCAGTGATTTGCTAGCAGCTAGCAAAATAAAACTTGCTGATAATTGGCTCATGAGAAATCTTACTGCGTTATCTGGAAACCATTGGTAGGTTAACACACGATCTAAAATGAAATGTTTAGAATTGTGGACAGCAGAGGGAGTGACTCCCCAGAGAGTCAGGCTTTCTGTGCAGGTATTAAGGGATACAGGGCGGTGTAACTTTATTTTTTGATGGTCTTACATTTTCCTTTGAAAAGTAGTCAGTGGAAATTAGCTTAGCTGTACTTTTTACTATTTAAGTTTGTTCTAACAAAACCAGGAGTTTTTTTTTTTCCATTATCTTTTTTGCCTTTTCCAGGGATGCTTATTCTAATTATGATATAGTATATGAGCTGGTCTCCTTTTATGGCAGGCAGACAGCTGACTGTGAAACAGCATTATGTTAGATTGTACTGGATTCATCATAATTTTTTTAACTGTACAGACAAGAGGTGCATGGGGAAAATTCCTGCTAATAAAACAGTAACTATTTTTCAGCAATTTTTAACATTATATTTTCATTTTGATTGCAAAGCTTTATCAGAGACTGACGTGGCTTCTGCTTGCCACAGCACCGAGCCTGTTGTAGTCCCGTTCAGAGAGATAACCCAGATGAAGGCAAATCACTCCTTATCTTTGCAGGATTTATTTTCAGTGAGTCCAGCTCCCTGACCGGGCTTGTGGACAGCTCAAATGGCCACCTGTGCTAAGAGGAGGTTGAGCAGGATTGCAGGAGCCCTGTGCAAGTTCAGACCATTTGGGAACGCTTTTGATTAGGGTTTCGATGTCGCTTTGAATTTCTAAAATATATTCTCTGGGATTTTGCATGTGCTTATTCAGAAATATCAGTGAATGGTATTTGACTCTCTGCTTTCTTCTATTTGTAGTCCTCATGTGGTCAAATATTATGGCAGCTATTTTAAGAACACAGACCTATGGATAGTCATGGAATACTGCGGCGCTGGATCCGTGTCTGATATTATTCGATTACGAAATAAAACTGTATGTCCTCCTTCCTTTGAGTGCTGTAAATGGGGAATATGGGTGTGCAGCAGCTTTAAGAAGCAGAATAGCTTGTGCATTGGTTTTCAGGCATAACTCCTTTTCATTGCAGCTAGTGCTAAGCAATATGAGGTGCAGGTCATTTGTTCCCCTAAAAATGAGGAAGCCAGTTATGTTAATTAAATAACAAAATTTGATCAATTTAATCAGTTGAGCTGATTTTGCAGAAGATGAGCTGTTAGCTCTCTGGGAAACAGTGATTCTGAGTAGCAGATTCTACTCTGCTTTAACTTGGCTGTTGCAGAGTAAGAATAGGTGGCTGTGAAAGGGTTGTGGTGTGTGAAATACAGCATGCCTCTGTATACAGGCTGGCTGCAGTCTAATTTTACTGCTTGATGCTCTAAGCTGTTAACAAAATATATCTAAATTTCCCATTAGTCATTATGGCAGCCTTTAGTGAGGGTAATTAGATGGCAATTAGTGAATCTCAGAGATGTACAGACTATTACATGATAGCATTAGATCTCAGCAACTGATAGCTTGGCTGGAACTCTTCTTTTTAGCTCACGGAAGATGAAATCGCTACCATAGTGCAGTCAACACTCAAAGGACTGGAGTACCTGCATTTTATGAGGAAAATACACAGGGATATCAAAGCTGGAAATATATTGCTAAATACAGAGGGACATGCTAAACTTGCGGATTTTGGAGTGGCAGGACAACTTACAGTGAGTAAAAACATGATTTTTGGTTATGTACATTATGGTTCCTGTTTTTAACCTGCATACAGGGTTCACCTGAAGGTTAACCTCATTATGCCTCTAGTGCATAATTGAACAAACTTTGAACAGTTCAGACCAATTTATCTTTAGCATTTTATATCAATGTAATGAAATGTTGTAACAGCTGCAGATTAGAGCAGCAGGACTTCCTCTTTGAAAGCACCTACCCCTGGACAATTGTTTGCAGTAGCACTTGCTGTTTTCTTCAGGATATTTGAAATTTCAGTAAGCATGATTCAAAAGCTCTTTGTAGCCTTCTTGCTGAATCTAATAATGTATATAAGTAATGCAGTGCAAGTAAGAGATAATTAGTAGCAATAATTCATTAATGAATGCTTGTTTCCAGTACAGGAATAAAATAACTGTTGTGTGGCTCTTTATCCTACTCTTTATTTTTCAGGATACCATGGCAAAACGGAACACAGTTATAGGGACCCCATTCTGGATGGCTCCAGAAGTGATCCAAGAAATTGGGTACAATTGTGTTGCAGACATCTGGTCCCTGGGAATCACTGCAATAGAAATGGCTGAAGGGAAACCACCGTATGCAGATATCCATCCTATGAGGGTGAGAACTGTGGCCTTCTAAAATGCGTTCCTGGCTGGGAGTTATTTGTTCTTATAGCTGGCTGCTTGGTATGTTAGAGAAAATGATTTCTCATCTGTCAATTCTTTGTACTGTGGACTAAATGTGGAGAAAAAGGATGTGTGTAGTGATCTGTCAAGATATAGTTGAATGTCACAATGTTGGACATGAACAGGCATGTTTTTATCAGTATATTTTCTAAAGTGATTTTTTCTGAAGTGATTCTATTTCCTTTGCAGAAAAACCCAAATTCTCAGCCTTAAAAATAGCAAGTTCATTCCTCTCTGGACATATAATGACTCAGAAGCTTGAGCACCTAGTGGGAAAAGTCTGATTTTTTTGCTGCTTGAGCCTTCTGAGCAAATTTATAATAAAAAACAAGCTCTTAAGAAGCACCTGTCTTAAAATGTGTATCATTGCTTAGTACGCGTGTATATTTATGCATGTTCATGTTGTATTATGAGGAGGTTCTAAACCTCTTTTGGAAAACTGAAACACTCTTCTGTTCTCAGGCAATTTTCATGATTCCCACCAATCCTCCTCCAACATTTCGGAAGCCGGAGCTCTGGTCAGACAATTTCACAGACTTCGTCAAACAGTGTCTTGTTAAGAGCCCCGAGCAACGTGCCACTGCCACGCAGCTTCTGCAGGTCAGCCCTTCATTATTATCATCCCCAACTGAAAAACCTTGCACTCAACTTCAGCTTTTCAGTTCTTCTCTATGAACAAGGCAGGGCTCCAGCTTCCTATGTCTGTCTTTGGGGGGTTTCTTTGTGTGTTAAAATTCTCATCATCACTTTGCATTTGAGAAGTGTAGCTAATGCTTTATGCTATTCCTGAGTCAACATAGCACATCTCGTAGTGACTCTTGGGTTCCCTTCTCCCAGCTGTCCCTCCTTTGGAAGTTTCCACTCCTGCAGTTCTTCAAGCAGTTGCAGGTTACTCCTTGATGTAGTAGACAGTAGACAACTGTGTTGTCTGTAGTGAGGGAAGGCATTTCTGAGTCGAGTGAAAGGCAGAAGTGGGAAGCACCGTATCTGTCCCAACATAAACTGTTCCTGCTTGTGAGTCATAGTTTAGAGAGGAGCATCTTTGGTATTATTGTTATACCACAAACATCTCAGTTTGCCTGTAATCTGTAATATAGTAGTAGTTGCACCCACAGAAATTTGAGAGCAGAATGTTGTCAAAGAGCAGAGGACAACCTGCCTTTTTCTCAGATTATTATGTTAGAAAAGCTGTGACTTTTTTTTTCTTTTTTTTTTTTAATTCACTTTCCTGTGTTGTCTTGGTGTTTTTATGATCCATGAGGGGAGCATCTGAGTTTCTGTTGTGCTCTTAAGAGACTGTCCCCTAAAAGTCAAGAAAAGGAGCAGGCAAATGAAAGTATTGATTAGAGGAGTGCAGGGCAGGGTGAGAATCTGGGTAACTGTTTCTAGACAGCTGAACTGTTAAGGAAAGTTTGTAGGGGTTTGTAGGAGGGGAGTAAACCCAGAGTGTCACAGCAGTCATGCCTTTGGAGGATGATATTGTTGAGGGAGGGGATTATCCCCAATACAGCAGGAAAGGGTTGAATTTTCTTTTTTTTTAAATAATGTATCTGATGTTGAGTATTTTGTTTGGTGGTAGGCCATAGTAACCATGTTTTACTGTTACCTCTTGGTTCAGATGCAGTGTTGATGTGTTTTTCGTGTACTTCACAGCACCCATTTGTTAAAAGTGCCAAAGGGGTGTCAATCCTGCGAGATTTGATTAACGAAGCCATGGATATCAAGCTGAAACGGCAGGAAGCACAACAGCGTGAGCTAGATCAAGAAGATGACGAAAACTCGGTGAGGATTTATAGAAAAAATGCAAAAGTGCCACCTAAAGCTTTGTGTGTATATGTAGATATCTATAGAAGGGAATGTCTTCTGCCTACCGTTCCAAAACAGACTTGACCTCTTGCCCAAAGTGCCAACTCCTGTTCCGTTCATATGACTTAGCTTATTTTTTATTGTTTCATTGTTCTTTGCAATAATTCCCCTTGGATTTGACTTCTCTTGAGTTTTCTGCTTTATGATTGCTTAACCCAGTGCTTGATCCCTGCTTCATTTTTCTATTCAGGTGAGACAGCTTGAGTGGCTTACTAGCTTATTATTTTAGTTCACAGTATAGCTAAAGACCTGTAACTGAATGGAACTGCATAATTACACATGAAAATGGCTGTTAATTCATTTTCCCAATTGCATTATATTCTTCATACAGCAATGATTTTTTTATTGAGGATTCAGGTCTTAGACTGCTCTCCTAATATAACACAATTTCTGCATTACACAGAGTATGATGTGTTGTTTTACTGTTGTTGTGCTTTAGAACTCCCCTTATAGAAACTTTCTACTACACAGGAGCAAGCAACAGAGAACGGAGGTGAGGGCATGTGAAGTGTGCAGAGGATTGCTGGGCATTTACGTCCTGGGCTCTTTGTTTGAGTGGTTAGAGCATGTGAACATGGAAAGCATGCTGCAAGCTGTTTAATATGAGCCCGTTTTGACCCGAATAAATGAAATGGGCAATAAAAAGCTTTGTGTGGCACAGTCCTCCTCAGATTGTTAGATCTGAACAGCATGTTGCACAGTAAAAACCAGAGCTGTGCTGAATACATCATTCATCTAAACTGCCTATTTATTCGGTCTGGAAGTAATTGTATTGGTTGTGTTGCCGTGATGTTGACTCTGACGGGTTATTCCTGTCTCCTGTCCTTCGTTTCTGACTGAGCTGTGGTCACGTTCCTGAGAGATGGTGTCCCTGTAGTGGAGCTGAGTGGTCTCCATTAGTTTGTGTGCTTTTCCTGAAACTTCTTTACTCCATATCTGCTAGCAGAAAAATAGTCACGAGCACTTTCCAACAGCTGTGACATATTTGCTATCATTCTTTCTTGAATGATGTATAGATTAAAAAAATAAATATGTATTACTTTTTTCTCACCTACCCATCTCCACATAAATTGTACATTTTCTCCATTAATTTCTCCATTAACATCCTACGTAGTTTTCCTTCCTGCTAGTGGTTTTAAGGTTTAAGAGTTTGGTGAGTTACATAGACATCCTAGATGGAACAAAGCAAATGCAGGGAGCACCCGAGTGCTCAAAGATGGGCTTCCCCCTGCTCATGTCAGATGGAGTGTTATAGTTTGATGTGGCAGACCTGGGTTTTCCCATTAATACTAATTCCAATGAATGGGCCTGTATGGAACTGGGGACTTTGTACTTGCAACAGAACTTGATCTCTTAATATTTAACTCTTCAGTGAGATGCATAGAAACACGTTTTGCTAAATTCAGTAACAGCTCTAAATTTAGGGTGGGATCATTATTGTAATTAGGCACCAGGTTCATATTTCCAAGAAATAAATAGATTGTAGAAATTCTGGGATCTTTTTGAAATCTTAGGCAGGATAGATACTTTCTGAGGAAAGTATAGCTGTCTTTGGAGAACCTTTCCTACCAGCTGGTGTCTTCATCCAGACTGTTAATCCCTTGAGCCTTACTACCATTAACTCAAACATCCATTTGGTTCCCGAGTATTAATATTGCAGAAAGGTAAGAAAGAAATTATTTTGATCTGAAAAAAAAGGGGACTCTGTTCATTTATGTAATTTCTCCTTAAAGATAAGCAGTTTCAGTTCATTTTTGCTTCATTGCTTCTGAAGTAAAGCAAGTAAGTCTAGCTAAATCTTAAAAGCAGTCTTCAAAAACTAGGCTAATAGTTTTATCTGTCATGCACCTATGCAGTACAGACTCAGAATTTCTGCTGCCTAATGACTTTCTCTAATGACTCCTCAGTGAATGGTATCATTTTTAGGTCTACTATTGTAACTAGTCTGAATAGAAATGCTAATGACTGAGCGAATACTGTAATCTGCTCTTAAGGACAAGTTACCAGATCAGGAATGAGATCTCAGTTGTGTTGAGAAGCTTCTGGTGGGTTTTATGTCTGTGTCCTTATCATGCTGGCAGAAAAGTGTGGAGACCTTTGCTTACCTGCTTGGAGATGACAGGGAAAGGACTGTTTCATCTTGTTGGCTTCCATGTATATTTGTAAAACCATTTGAATTTGTAAAACTCGCTGGTATCCTTGAACACAACCCCTCTTCTTAGGCCTTCCACCATCAATAAAAATGTATTTGTGACATCTTTGTACAGGAAGAAGATGAAACTGATTCAGGCACCATGGTGAGGGCAAGCGGCGATGAAACCAGTACCATGAGAGCTGTGAATACGTTGGGTGGCGGGGCCAACACCATGATAGAGCATGATGGCACCTTGGAATCCCAGCTGGGGACAATGGTGATAAACACAGAAGAGGAGGAGGAAGAAGGGACCATGAAAAGTAAGAAAATATCTTCCACAAAATCGCTTCGGGGGGCTGACATCACTAGCAGGAGTGTTGTACATTGGAGGCAAGGCTTAAAGCTCTAAAAGCTGTAGAGAAAAGGATTCACTTAAAGGGAGATGGATAACTAGAGCTGTCTAATTATGAATCACATGCTGAAAATTCTGACTCCTCAGGTTCTTCAGGACAGCCTGAATTTTACTGCAGCTGTAGTCTAGCTCCTTCTGATAACACGTTGCTCTATCCTATCACCTGTCACCACAACCAGCCTTGATAATTTTCATTGCTTATTGTCGTGGTTTTTTTTGGTAGTAGGAATTGAGAACTTTTAGGCAAATATCCCTTAGCAGTAGAGAGGAGATACCTTTTTTGGTACAATTCTTTCTTAAGCCCTTTTTTGTTGTTTTTTATTTTGTTTTGGTTTTGCACATCACAGTTCTGAGATACTGCAACAGAAATCTGTTCTGTCCTAAAACAGAAAAACTTGCTAAAAAGAAAAGCTTACCAAGACTATGGTGTGAGTATAATAAGTCAGGTTTACAACAGTGTATGCACTTTTGATCTCTGATGGTCTTTGGAACATCTCACAGTTTGATTTGGAAAACAGTTGAAAATATTTGCTTGGTTAAAGAGATGGCAAGGAGAACCTCCCTGGAACACCATAACTAGAAGGGGGAAAAAAGGGATTCCTAGAGAAATCCATTGCCGCTGAGTTGGAGATCTCAGCGGTGTTGAGGTGGAGGTGGACACCTCAGCTGGCCAGCGTGGCTGTTTGCCCGCGTGTGAAGGAAAATGCTGAGTGAGGCTTGGCAGCACTGAACCAAGACCCTAATAGGCAAGACTTGTTCTTTCAGCTTTGTGCGCTTCCAGAGTTTCCCTTAGTGATCTGATTTTAAAGTTCTGGCTCTTGTGAGAGAGGAAAAACCTCAGTTTGAGAGTTTGGAAATGTCTTTTTTTCGGGAAATATCTTCCTGTGTTGAAAGCTCTTTCCATGTGGGAGCCCTCTACAGTTAGTGCAGAAGTATTGTGCCTATGACAGAGGATGGGGAGTGTGAAATTTTACTCGTGCCGGTTGAAAGAATTTTGCAAGCTTTGGCAGCCACTTATTCTGCACTTTTGAAAAATGAAGGCATCAGCCTGTGCAGCAAAGTGTGGCAAGAAAGGCAATGCAGTTGGGTTCACGCTTCAATGTCACCCTTTTTGTGGAACATAGGAACTCCAGCAAGGAGAGAAATGGGAAAATGTGTGTGTGGACATGTACCATAACTTAGGAGGTCACCCTGAAAGAGTGGAGCATGTTAATGACCTTGAATAAATCAACTGCAGTTGCTGTTTCATTATGAATAACAAGCATCGTTAGTTTTTCATTCCAGACGGGTAGGGCTCAGTTTCCTAACAGGCCTTATGGTCTGTTGTGATGCTCCTGCACTGGCTACCAGAGGTGCAAATTAACTTGCACCTTGGGTTTATCTTCTGTGTTTAAAAGGCGTTTACCTTCTCCCTGTCTCCAAGAGTGCTGTTCTTATAAATCAGAAGCGTCTAATGCTCTCCTCAAAACTCTGCCCATCTCAGTTTTTAAGGACACTGTTAGTCTGCTTTTTGTAAAGAAGAGCACAACTCATTTCGAGTAGAATTGGTTGTGAGTTTTGCAATTTTTTAAATATACTGTAGCTTTTGACCTGAAGAGGGAGCCCCACAACAAGCTCTAAGAGATCCACATCTGTGCAGCTTGGGAGAGTTTCTTATTCAGAGAGCAAAACTGAACAAAACCCCCCTGGAATTCAGATTTCTTAAAAACTTTGTGTTCTTCCACTGCTGCTGTGTAATGGTAGTGGAGGCCAAGGAGGTGGAGAGCCCGAGGAACCCTGCATCCGAGGGGAAGCATTTTGGGATCCTGCTGCTAACCATGTCCAGCCCTGGTACCACCTCGTGTGGACAAGTTCAGCACAGGATTAACGGAAGTGAAGCCCAGATGTACTCTGTGCTGCAAGCTGCGCTGCATTTTATCTTGTAGCTTGATTCCAAGAAGCTTGGTGTTAATGAAAATGCCTGTATGAAATGAAAAAATAACTTCTTACCAATCATTCCTCTTTTCACCCAGGGGTGAAATAATCCTGCAGTCCTTGCTCTTGCATGCAGTGGTTCTGCAGTTGCTTCTGGAGGAATGACCACGTGCTGTCCTCTAGCAGCTTGCAAATACCCTTCCTGCGAGCTGCTTGTAATTCTGTTTCTCGGCCTATTTGCATATTCATATTATCTTAACAGTTAAATTGTTTTCACTGTAGAGCCCATAAACCTGCTGCAGAACCCACTGGAACAAGTAATTTTCACTGTCTTAAGTATAACGATGATAAAACTACTTGGAAGCCACTGCATTTGAGGAGGCTTCATTGATTCATATTTTCAGAGTCTGTAGTTCACTTGGCAATTTGTGTTATGACTCACAACAAAACCTGCTTTAAGTCAGTAAAGAAGTTCCCCTTTTTCTTGGGTGGCATTATGAGGGGAATTTAGCTTTGTGGGGCTGTTGAACTGCAAGCTTTTAGCTGATGATCTAGCCCTTCCTTCTAATTAAAAAAGAAAAAAGTCTCCATGAGTGCTCTTGGGCCCCTGAAATGTGATGTTTTAGACAGGGCTGTCACATATCTGTACTCAACAGCTTTTCCCATTACCCCTGAAAGTTTATATTCCATCTGCAATGATGGAAAAGAGTCCCTAAAGGTGACTCTTGCATAAATCAACCCATGACTTTTCAGGCTAGAATACAAGTTTTCTTTAATTCTAGTATTTTACACAGTAGGGGAAGCTCTGTTAGCCTTGCAGTCAGTTGAGCTGTTGGCTTAAATTCTTTCATTTGCTTGTGTGTTTTTTGGGTTTACCTGGACCCCAATATAAATATACAGGCAGCATTTAAAAATACCCCATGGCATTGGGCTATGCATTTTGAAAGGACTCAACTGAGTGGCTCAAACGACAGATACTAAGTTGCATAATGACCCCCTTATACATCAATCATTAACCAACAACACCTGGATTTCAGTTTATTCAGTTATTATTATTTAGCTATTCCAGAAAAACTTCAGAAGTAGCTGGAGGACTAGAGAAGAACAATTATTTGTAATAACCAATGTTTTCATTGTGCTCGGGAGCTGGAGTAATGTTCAAACTCTGAATATGTCTGAATTCCTGCTTTTGTTTTCTTAAAATTACTCTGTAGTGAGGGTAAACCCTGCAGCCTTTTGGTCTTACTCTGCTTTCCCAACTTTTATTACTCACTGTAAGGATTTAGGTAGTGGAAACTTGATATGAGTTTGTCTCAGATTTAAAGAATGGAACATAATTTTATAGCATATAAAATCTTGCTTTCCTTGGACTGAAATATGATCAAATCCAAGTAAAATAGGATCTACTCTTTCTAGTGCTTGAATCTGACCTGTTTTCTGTGTTGCAGTGCTGCTTACTTCTTTGGGCACCAAATGAAACAATTTTGGAGAATGTAGGATGGGTGAATAACGCAGGTTGGGTCCCCTCTTTCTTGGTTTCCAATGAATGAGGGATGTGAAAAGGGGAGAAGAATGAGTGTTTCTGTCAATGTGGCACATGTTCTTCAGCAGAATATCTAGTGCAGAGAGATACCAGATCCTGAAATAATAGTCATGCAGTGACTATTATCCTTAATAGCTTGTTAATTATTAAAATGGGATTTTCTAACAGTTTAAGGGTGGTTTTGGTGTTGGGTTAGATTTTAGCATGTCCGGGCCAGTAAAAGTTGTGTCCTTTTAAAAAGGTGTTCTGTTGTTGGATAAAGCACAGCTACACATAAAATACTATAGAAAGTAACTCTACATTTTGTCAGCATTTGTCACATATTTGTCAAAAATGGTGGCTGTGTCTTCGCCTTAGATGATAACTCTTGATAGCAGCCTCTACTACCCCACTATTAGTGATGAAAATGTTTAACGGTGCAGCTTTGTGCTTGAAATAAATTGGTCAATTTAGCATAATTAGACCATAAAACTGCAAGTGTTAGGCATTTAAATAACAATCTGGCTGTAGAAACCCTTGCATTGATTAAATTCTTCTGTAGCTGTGAGGAATATTACGCTGCAACCCCTGAGGTGTTGAGAAGATAAACGTGTTCAGGGAGGTCTTCACTTTTATTGGGTGCATTCCTGTCGCCAAATACTGCAAATCCCATGTGCAGACAAACTGTGACCTACCTGTCTCTTCCAAGAATGAACTTGCTTCCTCCTGGATCCCAATAAAACGTGGAGAAAGCTTTCCTTAGGAGTGAAAAGAATCCCTCTCTCAAATCTTAAATGTCTTAGTTTCTAAAATTTGTTAAATTTCTTGGTTTCTAAACAGAAATTATTTTTCTGGTAGGTTTTCAAGCCTCAGAGGGGGAAAAATGCACATTGCCACGTTACCTTCTGGCCTCTTTGGTTGCAGGAGAAGGTGCTTGGAGATCCTTACCTGGCTCCATGCTGGTTTGGGAGCCTCGGCTGTTGTCCACAGGGTGCTGGACCTGCCGGTTGCAGCCCTGTCACTGAGGTTGTTTCTTATGAAGACTGATCAGAGCTTGGTCTAGGTGATGCAAGGGGTGAAATGTCATTCCCTTATTCTTGGTGCACCTTCACACCTCTCTGCTTAGCTCACTTTGTGTCGTTGTTGAAGTAAATTAGTAAATAAAGCAAATGAGCTGAATAACATCGGGACCCATTGCAGATCTGTGGTGGAGGGGGAAAACCTCTGTGTCTTTATTTTTTTTGAGTTCTAACATAGAAGAAACATGTCTAAAGGGCAGATCATCTGGTCTTCAGGTGGCTTTCGTTACTTTCACAGCTTTCTCCTCCTTAGGAAGGAATCCTCTGTTTTATATCCCCAGCTTTGGGTAAGTGTTGGTGCTTTAAATGACTCTGATACTTTATGTTAGTTATGAGAGATGAGATAAAATATCCAGAATTGCTGCTGAAAATGTAGGAGCTCCCTCTGAACAGTAGGGCCTATCAGTCAAGTTCTGCTTCGATTTAGTTTGGGATGGGCCATGATCATGGAAAGACTTGTCCTCATAAGGCTCAATGGGTATGAAATGTTGTGTAGGTTGCAATTAATGAGGGGAAATTTCAGCTTATGCTGCCATGGGATGGATTCATTAATGATGGAGCACGTTTGCTCTGCTTGAATAAGTTGGCATCTCTCTTTTCTGCAGCATATAATGCCTCGGTCCTGTTAATACTGTACAAATTACATTGTCCAGCTGCTGAAGTTCATTTGTTCTCTGAGAAGTAGCCTGGAGCAAAGAAAACTACAGTTCTGTCTGAAATTTTAATATTAATGAGGTGTTGCTTGCACATCATCATCAGACACGGCTCTGTGCATCCCAAATCCCCGAGAAGCTTAAGCCTTGAAGTTATATAACTCAAACAAGAGCAGGCAGAGGGAAGCTTGCTAAGATCGCTCAAAATACGTTTGCCAGGAGGTTGTCCTGGTTGTTCCCAGCCACGGCTCTAACTCCAGGTTGTTTGGAGAGAAGGGAGGAAAGCTCTTTGCATGGCTTCAGGAGCAGGTCTTTTAAGTAACACTGGATTAACTTAACTGTCTTGAATAAAGAACACACAAAATGTGCTCCTGAGGTTATGGATATCGCTCATGACAAGCTCTGTGACTCCAGAACTCACCCTAGATGTGTGGTAGCAGTTGCTTTGAAAAGGAAGGCATAACAAAACAAGGCTTTTTCGGTTGCTGTCAAGACTGAGTAGAGAAGAATAATTTTGGAGAAAGCTGAAATCCTAGGTTCATTGCTTGGCAATCTTGTGCACATAGGCAGAAGGATACTGTAAATCCCACTTCCCCTTGGAAAGTTCCCTTTGAATCTGGGGAGCTGCTGAAAATCTTCACTTTTTGAGAGGCAGCTTGGACAAAAGGGCTGCTCTGCTGCCTGGGACTGGGTTATACAGAGATCTGATTTCCCTGACGCTGCTGCAAAAACCAAGTGCATTGCTCGTTTACCTGAAAAATTTGATGCTCTTTCTCTGCTACTTCCATGCAGTGCTGCAAAGTCCTGTTTTCCTAGCACTTCTCCTTGATTTAAGTGGTCTGGCTGCTGCAGTTGTTTAAGACCAACCTCTTCCATTCCCTCGTTACCCAGGCAGGTGGCATATCTGGAGGAAGGACCTTCCTGAAAAAGAAACTCTGCAAAATCACGCCAGTATTTTCACCTTGGTGCCCTCCTTAGCGCTTGTCCCTGCTGTCGCTTAGCACCAGAAAGGATTAATGATGCCGAGGGCTGGTGTTGGCTCCCTGCAGTGCCCTGCCTGTATCTGGAAGGCTGGTGGGTGTCCAGGCTCTTTGAGGTGAGGACTGTCCCACCTGGCACGGTACCACATGCAGCTGGACCACAGTGAGCACTGAAATCATTAATTAAATTAGCTTGGTACTCCTGTTAAAAAGCGGGAGAAGGGGAAGTTTATTGCTGATGTTTTATAATATTCTCCACCCTTGGACATGTCTGCTTTGCACGAAACTGTTGTTTTTCACAGGCTTTTCTAAACAAGGGTTTATAGGAGCCCTTTTTGCAAAGGGCTTCTGCTCTTCAGCAGAAGCGAGGCCCAGTGGAGGGACCTGAGGCAGCCGGGCTCTGTGGCTCTGCAGCCTGGACCAGCTCCAGCCAGGCTGAGCTCTTCCATTTGTGTAATTAATACAGCTCTTAAAAAGATGACTGCGTATTTAAACAGTAGCCATTAATGGCTCCAGGGAGCTCTCGCGGCCCATCCCTATGGGCAGCTCTTTGGATTCCAAAATAACCACATGGAGAAGCCGTCCCTGTCCCCACAGGGTGACCTTCTCATAAAAGGCTCTTCGCTGCTGTGGTTGTGATCTCACATTCTGTCAAAGATTCATATTTTAGTCGAATCCTCTCAGCCCAGGGAGCTGAATGCTCTTTTGGCACGGGCACGTTTAGTGCAGTGTCATCTTTCAGCAGCATCCGATGCTGAGGATAGCAATGGTCACTCTTGGTCATCAGCTGCCCGTTATCAAAATCTTAGGTGCAGCAGTGGGATCCTTGGGTTGAATTAACAGCAGAGCATCTTTGGGAAACCAGCACTGCCGCAAGGACCAGGATTGGCAAAAAGGGCTCCGCTCCTGCCAGGATGATGCTGGTGGAATGTCCGCAGAGCGTTTCCATCCGTCTTGCTGTATATGCACCTGGAGGGAGATCGTGACAGCAGTTAAAACTTCAGTCACCCTGCAGTGACATTCTGGATAGTTCGTATTTTAGACCATCTTTTTTTCCTTCTTTCTTTGTCAGGTGGTGAATCTGTATTTTAATCGATTTGGGGGAGTTATTGGGTAAGGATGTTGACGTTATGACGTTGACCTGCAAAAACGTGCTACAGTTGGTGACAGTTGACTTGGCCATCACAGTGACGTGAAGGTGAGCGGTGTCTGAGCCAGTGTGTGAGTCCCAGGGCACTCCAGGCTGGAAGGGGCCTCTGGAGGCTGCCAAATCCAGCGCTTGAGCGAGGCAGGCCGAGTTTGAAGCTGGATCTCGAGGGCATCATGCAGCTGCTCTAGGCCCCTCTTCCACTGCAAAACCGTCTTGGTTGTGAAAGCCCCGTCCTGCGTGGTCAGTCGGGTGCTGCAATTTGTCCCCTTCTCCTGATCTCCTTCCGCTGGGCCTGCCTGCTCCGTCCCCTCCCAGCCCATGCTCCAGCCCCACCAATATCCGAGCAGCCTTTTCCTGCATCCGCTCCAGCTCCTCGGCCTCTCCTGGTCATGGGGCCAAAGTCAGGCCCCGTATCCCAGCTGCAGCCTCCCAGTTAGGAGCACCAGGGCTTCGTTCGCCTCCCTTTTGCCCTGTTTCCATTTCACTTCTTTGTGGAAGCACAAGGTGATTCAATAAAGCTGATTTTTGAATGTGTCCCTTTTTCTGGTCCTGTGAAGCCACAACAGGCTGTCTCATCCAGGTGACTGGTTACAAACAACTGCAGTCACTGGAACAACAGGAGCTGTGGGCAGGCAGGGCCATTGCTTTAAGGGATCTTCTCAATTGGTCTCTGGTAGGAGTGGGTGTCTTAAAGAAAATGAGAAATCCAGTGTGACCCGAGTGAAACGCTCCTAAATGCTCCTGGGCAAACAATTATTTTCAAATCATGCAGTGCAAGCTGCCTTCGGATGCAAAGATTTATTTTTCTTTTCTCCCTGAATTATTTGAGACCGAGGCCAGCTCACAATAAGCAGCGTAGGTTCATTCGTGGATATGAAGTTCATCTCTTTTTACAAAATTTGCCCTTAAACGCTGTCCTTGTTGACCATGACATTGAAAACGTAGCTCCTTGGACTGCAACAGGATGTAAGTGGTATATTTACTTTAACCTAAATAAATGTTTTATCACTTAGCAGTAATTAGATTGCTATTGTATTGCAGTAATTATTCCCAGTAGCAAATCTGTTCTCCGCTTTGCAGCCACGTTTCCTCACTGACCTTGCTGCAGTTGTCTGAAGATGTCTTTCTTGATCTAATTCTGTGCAATGACTTTTTTATTTTTTTTTCTTTTTTTAAGGAAACTACTGCCAGAGGTAGAATAATTTGTCTTTGCTCCTGCTGTTGTCATGGTATAAAGTGTAAGCACTTGAGTTCATGCTGGAGCTTGTAGCTAGCCCTGGGAAGGCAGGATGATACAGAGCTGTTTTCAAGATTGTTCTTGACATTTCAGGCCGTGTAAACCACACTTCCCCCAGTATCAGAAGCCGAGTATCCTGTCAAGATATCTCAGACTTTGCAAAAACATTGCTCTCTTTAACATGTCTGTAGACAAATAATATTTTTGAGCATCTCAAAGCTGAGCTGAGAATTCAAACGCTGTCTGATGAAGGGAGAGAATCTGCCAATTCTGGAGCACTGAGTTGGTGGTTTTATGCTTAAGAATATTATCTGTGTAATAGTATAATTCTGTGTTTAAGTCTTAATGGGGTTTCCAGAGTAACTAATACTCCTGCAAGAGGAAGGCTCTGCTGAACATCTGTAAGTTTTTATGAGCTGCTTTGAGCTTTTACCAGCTCTGACAGTTTAGATCTGCTTCAGTTGCATAGAGCTTGAGGGTGGATTCATTGCCCTGGGCCAGAATCAGGTGCAGGTTTGGCTCTTTGATCAGTGCCCCTTTATGCTGATACCAGGACAGCTCTTGTGTGGGATTTCCCTCCTGGTGAGCGCTGATATCCTCATGGAAACAGCCTCCCCTCAGCCACTTTCTGGGAATTAGGCTTTCTGCATCGACCCAAGCCTACGTTTCCAGCAGCAGTGTATGAAGCTGTTTAGTTTTGGAAACGTGCGTGTTTTGTAAAGCCTGCAGCCCCGCTGGTGGGAAGGAAGGACTCCTCGAGCAGCGTGGCCGCTCGCAGCATTCAGGGCACGAAGCTTTGTCACCTGGAGGCTTCCATGCACTGATTGCAGGGCAAAGTCTCTGGAATTGCAGTGATCGGTGTGGTCAACTTCAGGCTTCCCTTCCCACCCTCCTCACTTTGCAGGCAGAAATAGTTTTATATGCAAAAAGCTGCTGCAAAAATACTCCTTTAGCAGTACTACGTGATATAGTGTGCTAAAAAGATGAAGTCCCTGTTGGGCATGATGTAAAGCAGTAAAATCAAAAATGCATTTTTCAACAATGACTGTTTTTTTTTATATATAATATTTCCAGGGAGGGATGAAACGATGCAGCCAGCCAAACCATCATTCCTTGAATATTTTGAGCAGAAGGAGAAGGAGAATCAAATCAATAGCTTTGGGAAGAATGTGTCTGGCCAGACAAAAAATTCATCTGATTGGAAAGTACCACAGGATGGAGACTACGAATTTGTAAGTGTATACTTTGAAATTCAATCAATGTGACAATCTCTTAAGAGTTTTTGTCAGTCAGCTATAAGATTATTTCTTATTTTGACAGACTAATGGGAACTTGAGGAGATTCTAACTGCTAATGCATTCTGATGGGACATTTAAAAAAACTCATTTTCTTTAGTTATTTCTGGGTTATCATAATTGGCCGTTGTCTGTGTTCTTTTCTTATAAAAATCCTGAGGACGTTACAGAAAATCTTTTGTTGCTTTTCTTCCCTCTTATACATTTAAAATCAAAAACAAAATTCCAGATGACAATTAGAAAAAGCTGATCTTTAATATGGTTCATTTAGCAAAACCAGTGTTACAGCCATTGCATTTTCTCTTTTGTTTTTGGTTTCCTTTTTCCCTAGAGCTTTAGCACCAAGGTTTATGTTATTATGTGAATACTGAACTTCAAAACTTTTTCAAATCTTCAATCCCTTTTTTTTAACTAAGGTTCATTTGTTCAGGATTTTCAGAAAGCAAAAGAGAACACAGCTTCTGTGTGTGAATAAATTGTAATTTTTTTCTTTGATTAAGTCCTTTTGTGGGGATGGAAGACCTTTGTCTCGAGCTCACAGTGCCCGGAGGTGCAGGCTCTGCTCGACACCTTTTTCCCCCACTGCTTTTTCGGTCACTGACGCTTCAGCACGAGCCCTTCTGGCGTCAAGCGCGTTGGTCGCCGCTGCCTGTTCGTGTTCCCCGTGATCCAGGGTGTCACCTCGCAGTCACCGCTCCTCGAGACTGACCCCACCTTGGCCTAGCAGTGCAGAAAGCAAAACCCCTCTGCCAGTCACAACACGGGGCTGCAGAGGAGAGATGCTTTGATCTGAGCTTGGATAATAGCTGGAGCCTTTCACCCTGCTTGGACAGGTGGTTATCGACTGTTACATAAATTTTCTAGTCTTTGCTGCATTTCAGGGTTTCCTATTTAGGCTGAGAAGGGTAACTAGTAGAAAGGACCTGCTGCACATTTTTTCTTGTGTCCTTTTGTGCTATGTTACATTTAGCCTGAGGACTTAAAGTCACTGCATAAGTATGTTTACTAAAATAGCCGCATTATTCCAGTCCCAAGGAGATGCCCAGTTTATCTTGTTCATCCTGCATTCATGCAATAATTTAATGGTACATAATTATTTTTCAATGTGTCATATTTCCAAGGAAGGAGAGGCTGCTTTGGCAGCTGTGTGCGATCCCGTGTGGTCTGCAGAAGACAGGGACATTTGCAGCAACTCTCTGTCGTTCTAACTGGTACATAGGGAGCTCAACTCATCCTTTTTTCCCCTAAATAGGATGTATTCCACCAGTGTGCAGTGGGCTGGAGGTGCAGGCAGCACCCAGCAACACACACAGCACGGGTGACAGAAGGAGAGGGCCATGCAATTCTAGCAAACAGACCCTACAAGTATTTTTAGAGTTGTGCAAAGCGACTGTTTGACACGTGTGTGACCTTGTTTACTGATTTCCATTAATACTGACTATTGCCACGTGCATAGATTACCAGGATGCTGGAAGCAATGAAAGCAAGCAGTAAGAGCTGGCAATAAATGGGGCTTTGGGTCACCTTCATGTAATAATTTGTAGAAATTTCTCTTCCCAGCTGCATGCACTTCTCTAGTTCAGCCACGAACAGACTGGCCTGTCTTGCATGTAAATTCAGTAATAGAGCTGACTTATCACCTGTAATAGAGCTGACTTATTGCCTAATTACATTCTTTTTTTGGTAGCATAGGAAGAATAGTAGATAGCAGCTTTAATAAATATGCAAGAATATTTGAGCAGCCCTTAACCAAGGGTTGGTAACAGCAGCTTCATGCCATATAACCAGTTTGAAGACTTAAAACTCTGTTTTATTTTTTTTTTCTATTTTATTTTAAAAGTGGATCGAAGTTGATTTGATGGTTACACATAGGTAAAGGTCACGTTTATTAATGCTTAATAACTGAAAGTGTCAATTCAATAAACTGAGTGGAATACAGGAAAAAAAAGATAGATTCCTTAGTTGTAACATCTGTGTGTTATAACCTATTTTTGCACCATCAGAATAGATGGGGTTTGCCTGTGGAGTTTGCAGGATTCCAAGCACAGATCAGGTCAGTGAGATGTTAGGTAAATACTGGTTCTTCCTGAGCCTTTAGAAACCATGAAATTGTTTGGTTTGTGCTTTTGCAGTCGAGCTGTTTATTGCTTCCTTTTTATTCTGTATTCCTCTCCCTCCTATGTGACTGGCACCTGGAGTCTCCCATCTTCCAAAAAAGAAAAAGGCTGGGGAAAGAGGGGTATGATATTAAATTAAAAAATATTTTTGGTCTTCACCCCTGTGGCAAAGCCATTTGACCTTTTCTTGGCTAAAATTATTCCTCTGAAGCAGACAAATAAGAAGCTATTTATATCTCAATGGCAATGTCATGTTAGGGTTGTGCTTTGTTTTGTTTTTTTCTAGCTGTTCTAGGCAAGATATCAAGTCAGCCCCATGCACTGCAGAGCAGAAAACCCAAAGATGCTGCTATAAAAGGTGGTGAGCTCCATTCCTCTAAAATGCCATGCTTGAGCTGGGCTCTGCTTGTGCTCTGGGATGGCCTAAGCTCCATGTAATCCCAGCCTTCTAAGGCTGAGGCAGGAGTCGTTACTAACTGATAAGTCAGTGCCTGTTGGTATTAACATTTATCTCCACATGTTTCAGCAAGGATCTCTCGGCAAGATTTAAGCCCCACTTGATTACAAGATTATTTTTCTTTTTACAAGAACGCTATGATTTATTTAACGTGAAAAGAACACGAAATTATGCACAATAATTCCTCTTAAAAGGAGGAATGTAACAGACTTTAATAAGAAAATGCTTCAGGGCTAGTGTGCTAATGGGCAGGATGAATTGTATGTAGAATTTATAATTGCTGTAATCAGATCTCCAAATTTTTGTAGCTGACTTTAATTTTGCCAGAGAACATTAGTCACATAGTGTTGCACAGACTTTAATTAATAATGCTAGAAGAATTGTTTGGACAATGTTTTACATTTTTTTTCATTTTAATCTTTTAGGAGTCCAGTAATATACAGCAAAATTAATTTTGCAGTGTTTCCTGCTCTTTAAAACTTGAACCAAACCATTGTTTGTTGCCTTTTTGAAGAGCCTTTCTAATTGCTGTGGCAGGGAGTAGTCTAATATGGCTTGTGGCTACACAGGGGTCACTTTTCCCGTCTTTTCCTTCAGGCTCTGCTTGAAGGGCCTTCAGTCTGGCCAAACTTTAGATCATCGAGTCATCAATGTTGTGTCGTATCACTAATAATTTGATTATTAGCAGGTTGCCGGGAGTTCATGCATCACCATAGCTGTGGTAATACTGAAAGCTTTTCAGTTCTGTTTCACGAATGTGGTTTCAGTGGGGCAAATGGGCATCAGTTTGCGCTCTCCTGCCCATCTTGACTGTTGATTTCATGATACAACTTTTGGTGTTTTTAATACCTGTATCACTGAACTCAGATTTTGTTAAAACTTTAATTCATAGGATTTTTCCCCCCCTTTTTTTTTTTTTTTTTAAATATCTTAAATCTAACCAAATAAAGGATCCTAGTGAGTTCCTTGTAGGTAGGCTGCTCTGGGAAGGAAGCAGCTCTTCAGAAACCAAAGTTATATCTCTCCTCTTCAAGTGTCCTTCTTCCTTTGGGAAGACCTTGATTTGCCAGCTGCTGCAAGCCTTGGTTAATCAGACCTTTCCTCTTCCTAATTATTAGAAATTGATAGTTTTGTGGGTTTTTTCCCCCCTTCTTACTGCTTGGCTTAAGAGGATCTGCCTTGACAGGCTGACTCACAGAAGCTTCGCTGAGACATTTTTTCCCTTGCAAGAATAAAAATGATAAACCTGCTGCATATCATAAACCTGCTGCATATCCCTGAGGCTGGCAGGGTTTACTGAAGGAGCAGGTGTCGAGAAAACAGGACAAATCCCTCAGCTTCTCATGGAAGAGCTGTGAAAGACACGTGTTGTGATGGCCTCTGCTCACGCATTTGCTGGGCCTGCAGTCTTGTTTCCATGCAGGGACTGCTCTCCTCTGTGGTATTTAATCTGTAGCTCCCTTTGAGAACTGTCTTGAGCTCTTGATGGAGTTTGCTTGGGATGGGAGGATTGCTGTGCTCTTCCCCAGGCCCAAAATAGGTTTTATCATTTCTCAGTTGCTTCTTGGACTGGGTCCTGCCCGCTGCTGCTCCAAGCAGGAGGCTGCAGAAGCTGCACAAAAGATCAAGAGGGTTGAGCACTAGAAATAACTTTTGCACTTTGGATTTTAATCTGTTTCGGTAACGGATAAAGCAGGAATAAGGACAACGCTGGGCAAACACATGTGTTAAATAATGTGCCGTTTTTAAAAAAAGATATTCACATCTTCTGGAGTTCTTGAATTCTTCTCACGATTTGAGTTGGTATCACAACTGCAGCCTCTTTTAGAAAACTTATTGTAGGGTGTATGGGTGTTTGCAGGGGTGTTTGTATGAGGTTTCCCATAAGGGAATAGTAGCAATTTTCTTGGGTTTAGAAGGCATCATGTCCACTTATATTTACCTGATAGGAACTGCAATTATGTGTGTGTGAACGCATGCACGCACATATATAACTGCAAGCTGGTTCTAGCTCACAGCTTTTACCAGATATTGCTGAGATCTTTCTTTTTCTATACGCATAATGTAAAATAAAGCAGACCACTTTTTTACTTGGATGGCAGCGTAATTCTTTTCCAAAAGTAGTAAATGAAAAGTACAATTTTCTCTTTATTGAGGTATTTTATTGCACTGCTCAAATCTGTGTTGGATTTTTTATTTATTTTATTAACACTCTTATTTTTGTGCTTTTACTAGATAGTTTGAAACACTAAGCTGGAAAGATACCTAAAAAAAAAAAAAAAATCCTGGGATCTTTACAGCAGAGGAGGGAAGCACATTAGTTCAGCAGTGTCTGCAGCATTCCAGGTGGACAGAATGCAGCATTCCAGGTGGAATGGAGTCCTGGATGGGAATGCTTTCCCTTCCAGCGTGGAAGAATTAGTTAGTGCTGCAATAGGGAGAGCTTGAGGTGCCTGTGGGGAAGCGTTGCACTGCGGTTGCCCCTCTGCAGTGATGCTGGTCCTGGGAAAACCGGAGATCCCGACGCGGGATAAATGTTCCTGGTGCTGAGGTCTGCGGGGATGGAGGGCTGTGTGCCCAGCCCATCTGTTGCTTTCCTTGCAGGTGATTTATAGGGAGGAACTGTTAGAGGGTAAGTGATTTATTGCTTATCAATAACTGTAAACACGCTCTGCTTTGCAATGACCCCCGTCTCCAACGCCTTGTATTCTGTCGGGGAAGGTGTCGTTTGTCTCGCAAACAGTCTGCCTGTTCCTGGAACATTCCCTGTCTTTGGTTGCTCGGATGCTGCTTTGAATAGAGCTTATTAGCAATCTAATACTGACGCTTTATGGCTTTACTGCCCTTTGTCTGCCCTTCTAAAAGATGAATAAAAGCTTGGGAATATTTTCCACACATTTGCAGGCTTTGAAGACAGTGCAAAAACGAGGGACTCCCACTTTGTTGGAGCTGGTCTCTGGGTCTTTACTAGCAGCAGGATAAAAGCAGCCTGAGGCTACCTGGGTAAGGAAGATGCTGGAAGGGAAATTGCATAACACGGGTAGGCTGCTGTTTATGAGTTTATCACTTCATAATGTTTCCTGCCTCTGATGTGGTCCTCTGAGCTCTGCTGCTTTGTGCTCGCGTGTTTCCCCGAAGCAGTTTGGTGAAGGGGTGAGATGCAGCCCCTAAACTAATCTGGTGTTCTGCCTTTTTCCCACCCAGGCTACTTGAGTGAATAATCTGAGCCTTTTTACTGAAGCACCAGGCAGTCTATGCACTTGGACAGGAGCAAAAAAAAAAAAAAAATCTATATTAGATCCACAAATCTATATTTGCAGATCATTTAAATGCGGTTATACAAGAGTTCTACTGAGTTATTATGGAAGAGTTCGATATATCCTTTTTCTTCTCAGAAAGCAAGTTTCTCTTACTCTTCTGCAATGAATGAAAATTGGTTATACCACAAGATTGTCTCAATATCTTTAGATTTGTGTGGAATAGAAAGAAAATTCCATTATATTTTTTTTTTTCCAAAAATGCATAATTTTTTTCAGGACTAGACCAAACACTTTGGGTGAATCTGCAGGGATTTATCTATCCAAAGGCTTTTCCTCTTCATCTGTCATGTATTCCCCTTTGCCCCAGCAATGGCTGGAATAAAAATTACCTCTCCAGCATTGATTTCTTCAAACAGGCTTACTGTGATCATAAAGCAAACTTATTTGATGGAGCATTCATCAGTTTTAGAGACAAAGACAGATCTGGGGTGAGTGATAGATGTTCCTATCCGGGTGCTGTATAACTTTGACTGATTCCTATCTGGGAAACAAGCACGTTTTAGGTATTTGCTCATGTCGTGCTGAATCCTAAATGATGGGAAGGCTTTTTCAGTAGCAATAGCATAACTTTATTGAAAGGAACAGACTCAAGGAAAAATATAGATATTTTTTCTGAAAACAGGGGGCAGCCTGGAAGAGACTACTTCCAAAACTGCAATCATACCCCAATGGTATCTCCTGCTAATTGAGGAAGATGTTGCAGTAAAGCACATTACCTAGACATAATCTCCCCTGTGAAGCATGGTTTATAAAAAGAGACAGGTTTCTGTGATGTTTTATTCATTGCTTTTAAATGTCACCTGCCTTGATTCATAACCCCGTCCCTCAAATGGATTTCCTTTCTCTCCTTCAACCATCTGCCAAGAGTTTATAAAGTGCTGCTAATTGTTTGTGCTTCTTTTAAGTGTTATCTTTGCAACATGTTTAGTATGTTCTTCCCAGCAAATACTTCTAACTAGTGGCATTTTTATTAAGGAAAAACGGTTCCTTTAGTCATCTTGTAATCAAACATACAGACATGTTAAAAATAAGCCTTGGAACAGCTTGCTTAGCATCTTCTATTGGTCGTGAAGTGGTCTTGAATCTTCTGTAACATTTGGGTGGGGAAGGTGCTTTTTGAACCTTCCTGCAGCCTCATGAAATTTGTGGCTGATGATCCACTGATCTGATTTATAGCCACTGATCTGATTTAGAGCAAGCTCCATGTGCCCTAAGTTTTATAAACTGCCCTCAATTCCCATTTGAGCTTGGAGGGCGTGTGGGGGAAGAAACATATTCAGATTAAAATTTATCAGAAAATCTTCAAACGAGATAGCTCAGGGACTTTATTACACTCTGTGCTGTGGAAGGGAATAGTTTTCTGCCCTTTTCCATTGGAAAACAGGGTCCTTGTTCACCACCTGCTTTCACTTCGCTACGTACATGGCTTGCAAAGCACTTAGTGCTGCAGCTTGCTGTCGAGCTCTCCTTTTGGCTGTATTTCTGTATATAGCAGCCCTTCTGTGACACAAGGCTTTTAAATGAGGCTTGCAGTGAGTGGGAGGCGAAGCTGTTGTTTGTGTGGAATGGCTGAGGTCAGAGCCCTTAATGGAAACGGGGGTAATGTAAGCCAAAAGCAGCATTATATAAAAGTATTTGGGCTTGGAAATCCAGCATCGTGGACTGTCTCTGAATCCCCTCTTCTGTTGCAGTGTTTCACCGGCTGAGACAAGGACTGCAAGTTTCGGGGATGGAACAAGGGCAGTTGAGACAGAGGAGGGTTTCACGTGGGGTCTGTGATCGCTGGGTTTGTTTCAGGGTCCCATATATTTCAGTCATGGTGTAAGGTGTGTTTCTGCCCTCGGGAGAAGGGGATTTAATAGCTCAAGATGGGAAATTGGGAACATCCTTGAGCATGCTGAGTATTTAGGAAACCCGTTTGAGCCGCGTTGCACCTAGAGATGGGGGTTCCCGGGGCCGCCTGCGTCCTTGGCACAATATCTCCCTTAAGAGAGGAGCAGTGCTGCTCCAGTGAGATCTATTTGAACTGTTCCTAAAAGCTTCTTGCAGCTTATCTGTCAGCACCGATGTTTGTAAGGAGAAATGTGGCTTCACAAGATGAGCTCCTTCTCTCGGCTGCGGCAAAAGGAGCTCCTTTGGGGGACTCTTGGCATCAGAAGCCTCGCATAGCTCTTGTGGATTGCCTCTTGGAGCACTACATCTCGGGACTGTGACAGGAAAGCCCCGGGATGAGCGTTGGATGGCGCCTCCGTGGATCTTTTCCGATGGCCCTGGTGCAGTGCCTGAGACTCTGCACGTGGAGGAGCAAAGTTACCAGCTCGCGCCACTGGAGCTGCTGTGTTTGCCTTTGCTGTTGTGCCATAAACCCAGCGGGAAAATCCAGGTGTTGCTCATTCACAGGGTGTTTGCTGTGTGTATTTAGTGTATTTACTGGTTGTTCCCCGCTCGCTTCCCTGGAGGACCCAATTCCTCTGTGTTCTGTGCCCTGCCGTAGCACACGTAAGTGGGAGGCTCATTATAAATAGATGCCCAAGTGAGAACAAGCACTGGGGGAGCCTTGAATAGCCTGGCACACAGGTAAATGTGACGTGGGTTTTGTGGAGCCCTGCCTTATTGGGGACAATACCCTAAAAATGTTTGTCTCGGAGCTGGGCTCCTCTTTTAACCACAGCTTTTTCCATGTTTGTGCAGCTATTCTTTCTTAAAATGCCCTTGAAACGTAAATCCCCAGGCTTTCCTCACAAAGTCTTGAAATCGCTCGATATTTCTGGCATTCAAGGTGCTGGGTCTTGTTTCCATTCCTGTCAGGAGGGAAGGGAGGCAGAACAGTGTCAGGCTGGTGGTTTGTGCCCAGCCTCCCTTTGGGGCACAGGAGGTGGTGGGTGATGTGGTCTCCCCAGGGAGAAAGGGGGGGGAAATAAAATAAAAAGCTTTTAAGCAGCTCTCCTAAAGCAGAAAATACATGAGGAGTCTGAGACTTAACGTTTCCTCAACAACTGCTTTAAATTTAATACTCTTAAGTGCTAAGACAGCTTTAAACAACTCAGCCTATTTATAATGGCTATATACTGTGGATAATTTAGTCTTAAACCTTTGAGGATAAGGCTGAGACTGCTTAAGTCTTCATTGTGCATTACAGTTAGAAGTGTGTGAAGGCTTCAGGTAGATTAATGATGCTAATATATTAACTTAATATGGTGCTTTTTACTAAGATTGATGAGTTCTGGAGAAGTGGAGGATTTCAACCTGGAGGTACCCAGAGCTGTTCGATTCATTCTTGTGGCTCAGCCTGTTTTCCCCTGGTAACTTTTACCTGGTATTTGTGGACTATTTTTTTTTTTAGGTTTTGGGGTTTTTCTAGCTTCCAGTAATTGGGATCTCACTCCCTGGCACTAACACTGGCTTTATTCACTTACTGATTCTGGTCCTAATATTAACTGTTTGCCACCTGAGCGAGGTTTATCTTTCACAGTAGAGAATCAGGGTGGCATTGGAGCAATACTGCACTGAAGGAGCAGCTTCAGGTGTTAAATGAGAGCTGGAGTTTTGTGTATGTGTACTTTTGATTTAGTGTGTCCTTCTCTTCCCCTTCTTTTCCATGTTTCTTTATTTATTGTAAGGGAAACCCCTCAGCAGTGAGAGCTGGAAGTGGAGGCCACTCTGTGGACCAAAGATCAGTGGCTCTTCTGGGTTAATAGTCACAAGAAGCTTCCCTAAAGTTGAATCTTTTGGGACAAGTGATGCTCAGTAAATAAATTTATTGCTAATAAAGAAGCCAACAGCCCTCCTTGGGATAAGGGGTAGAAGATGAAAGTGCAGGTCTGATAAGGAAGGAAAGCCTGTTATAGACCCAAGCCCTTTCAGAATAAAACTTTATTAAACCTCACAGATTTCTAGTAAATTTTATTTGGTTTAGAGGAGTTGGCATTTTCTGACAGATCATTTTTCTTAAAACAACAGCAAAATTGCCTGGCTGTCCACTTAGCAGCTAGTGGGACCTTCAGAGCCCAGTAAAACATTTTGTTTTAACATGTCCAGAGTTATTTTGGTGCTCTTACTTAAGAAAATTAAAGCATAACCACATTAAAAAATCTGCTCTGTGATTTTTTTTTTTTTTAGTGCAATCTTGGGCAAGGAAATGCCAGAGCAACCATCTTTTTTAAAAAATTCTTTTTATTTTTGCTTGTCCAGACAGGCTGACCTTTCGCATGGCTTGTAATTCAGTTATTTAAAAGAGCAAAAATAAAAGCAGTGAAATATCTTGTCTTTGTGGTTACAGGATTAGGCAGCTGCTTTCTAAGCCCCTAAAGAATTCTAAGGTTTGGACGTGAAGTTTAGCCCTGCAAAACAAAACTCACACCATTTGTCACATCTTTTGTTTAGGTTAAACACGCAGCGCTTGAGATGTTTTCGGAAATGAAGGTTATTCACACTGATATTTGATATTAAAGCTAAAAATGGAAATTTAGTCTTGGAGCTCGGAAATTAAAGTGCATGGCTCTTTTTTAAGAAAAAAAAAACTTTTTTATGACCAGTCATATGGCTGCGCAGTGCTTTGGATGAGTTGTCTTCCTTAATATAATTCTGCACATTACTGAGGTTATAGCAGGATGCTGAGGCTATATGGTTGTGCTGGCAGGAATGCCCAAACTTTCTCTCGCCTTTTAGGGATTATAATCAGGAATGACAAAGTACATTTTTTGGCTTCGAGGATGTTGAGGATGCCAAGGCTGCTGCTGCAGCCTGTGGTGTTCCCACAGTCATGCAGCCCTCTCTGCTCCGTGGATAACTCCTTAGCATAACTGCTGCTAGGCTGTGTTGCAGGAGCCAAAATGCTCTATTTTCACTATAATCCTCAAAAAAGTGGTTTGGGTATTTTCAATTTTCTGATATCTCTCTGCCAAGAAAGATCTCTCCTAGCCCTGCAGCCCTTCAAGGAAATGGGGCAGGGAGAGGAATCTGCAAACTAGAAAAGGGAAGGATGAGGAAGCAAAGGAAAGATTCCTTATAGCAGCTGAACAAACATGGGTTTTTAAGCCTTTGTGCATCTGCCTCTTCAGTAGCTAGGTTTCGTTGCCATTCTTCACGAAGGTCCTTGCTGAACCAGCAGGATCAAGGTTATAGATACAAATATATCCTGAGATAAGAGGTAGGTAAATAATAAATCTGTATTAGTTTGTGCTATGGAATGCACTGGTCTTGAGCATGGAGTGACACTTAACACCCCATTCCCCTTCTAGTCCCTTCAGATCATCCAGAATCGGAAGATCAAGTATCAGCGTAGTGACAACCGAGGAATGAGAGGTGACTGGAGTAGTGTGTAATTTCCCAGGGAGGAAATCTGGGATATTCCCGTCCTCCTTAGGAGAGGCATGTCAGGCCATGCTAGTGTGGGGGCTTTCCTGAAGCCTTCCTCAGAGAGCGAGATGCCAAGCTGGAAGGCTGGAAGGCTTGCAGGAGGCTTCCCTGCAGATACAGGACACAGGGAGCGTCCCAGTGTCCCACTTCTCAGTGTGAATTGGCAGAGAGCAGGTGGGAAGGGGGTGATGCCTTTGAGGTGACAGAGCCCTGGAACAGGCTGCCCAGGGAGGTTGGGGGTTGGAGTCTCCTTCTCTGGAAATCTTCAAAACCCACCTGGATGCCACCCTGTGCCCTGGGTGTCCCTGCTGGAGCAGGGGGTTGGACTGGATGATCTCTAGAGGTCCCTTCCAACCTCAACCATCCCGTGATTCTGTGATGCTTTTGCCTTCCAGTGATTTCTGCAGGAGCATAACACATACACAGCATGGATCATGCACCTCATTTTATTCAACCAGTGCTCCACAAAAATAACTGGAGTCCTTACTGTGATTATGCCGGTAAGTTCCTTCACTTTCAGTAGCCATAAAACTCTACAGATCACAAAAGTAAAACAAAAATAGCTCAAACATCATTTGGGAAGGACTGTGTTTCACTGCTGTGCACTCAGTTAACTGTTAACTTAGTTAACTGTTTCAGCTGGTTGACCTAAGTTCACTTCACCTCTAAAGCACATTATGAGCTACTGAAATTTAGGCATTTTTTGCATTGTGAGAAGTCATCTGCTGTCCAGATAAGGTGGCCTGAAACCGCTGTGCACAGATCCGTTCAGATGCCACCCCTCTGCACTGCCCTTTCTTCAGGAAATTCTAGCTGCAGTACTTTGGGCTTGTGCTGGATGCATTTTGCCAGCGCATTGCCTAAATAATTAAGATGCATTAAAAGCAGAAGCTTGTGCTGCGGAGACTTATTTTTCAAATCCTTTGAAAGATTAATATCTGTATTTTTAATCTTGCATGAAATCCCACGGAGTGTGCATTTCATCCACAGTGAGAAACTTCACTGACATGCTAATGCTTAAAGCAGGGGGGGGGAATCAAGATAATTAATGTTTGTTTAGGCACTGGGATTTGTTCTGATTTACTGTAGCGTCTTTTAAAATGTGGCTTCTTGACAGGTTTATGAAGTTATGGGGACCTGAGAATCATGATGATGAGTGTGTTATAGTCGTGGCTATAGATAAGCCTACAGATTCGTAGGTTCTTGTGTCACTTGCATTGGACAACTTCACTCAATAAATAGTTAATGCCTGCTCATATTTTACATCAAGGCCTCCTTGTGCTAGAAAACATAAATGAGAACACAGCACTTAAAGTTAAGATCAGTGACTGAAAGTACACCTAGTGGTACTGAGCCAACATTTGAGCAAAAAAAAGTTACCAAAAAGAAAAGAAAAAAGGCATGCTATTGCAGCACCAATTTATATGACCATTTCCAAGGCATAAATTGTGGAACACTGCTTAGCATGAGAAACCTGCACTTAATTTTGGGCAGAGAAATTGGATGCTTTTCAGTGGTTTGAACAGGCACGTAGTGCTGTTCAGTGCCCTGTTTTGTAGAAGTGCTTGATAGGAGCACTTAATTGATACCATGTTTAAGCAGTCGTGCACGTTAGCTAATTCCAGAATAATCCCAATTGGATGTTGGAAGACAAAACAAAGTCTTGAGATTAGACACCACTCCTTAACTTGTGCTCTTCTCCAGCACCCATGCAGCTGCAGGCTGAATTGTACTCTAAGGTAGTTGCTACAAATTGTCCCAGGTGGTCATTGCATCCAAAAATTAAAACTCTGGTTGAGGAGCTGATAGAGGAAAAGTCGGGTGGGTTTGCATCAGTGATTTGCACGATCCTGAAAGGGTAGTTTAAGTGAAGCTTTAATATTATCAAGGGGGAGCATCTTGGTAGCCTTGTTGGCAGCTCTCTGGAAGCAAGGTCGAGTGGAACGAAAGTTTAATTAGTCTCTTCCGTGAAGAGCCTCCTTTCCCAAAGGACATCTGAACACTTAATGTGCTGTTTTGTTGGTTGTGAGATTAGCCCTTTTTTACCTGTTCCTCTGGCGCACAGGCACTTCTGGTGTTGAATGATACCTTTGTGCATGATAGCTTCACCTGAGGGGCTCAGATGCTCTTCCATACGCTTCTAATCTTGGTTGGTTGGGGTGTATGAAGTTGTTTGTTCGTTGTTTCCTTATCTCCTCCAAAATAACCTGGTATTGAAGGTCTAAAGCTGTGGCTGTTATTCTTGTTTGCTTCTTGTCTAATTTTTGGGGTGTCCAGCTTTGGATTACTTAGCCTTGATTTCCAGATCCTCTGAAAATGGGAGCCTTGCTGATATTTAACTGTTGTGGCACCCAAAAGCAGGAGTAAACAAAATGATTAGATGCTCCATGTTTTCATCAGGGGAGCTAATTCCATGTCCCTTATGTGTGTGCATGAGCTTTTCTTTCCTGTGTCTGTCTCTATAAAATCTATTTTAATCTGAAAGTTCTAATTCTGAGGTCTGTTATTATGTGGTAGTATTTTTCATTATCTCTAGTAGCAAACTCCTTTTTAGCGTTTAATGTTTGGCATAGCTTGGATAACTTTGGCTGGCTAAAAACCCTGCTGAAACCACATCTACATTTCTAAGGTCTAAATACACGTAAACAACTGATGAGTTATGCTCCCTGCTAATTCAATCCATGATGTTTTGGATCTCTCTGAGTGCATTGACCGGTGGCTGGGCAGTCAAGAATTGTTAAAATGCAGAGTGAAGCTAGGCAGAAGAAGAAAATATAGCAACAAAGTGTCTTCAGAACAGACGACAAATTTGTTTTCTCTTTGATTTCCATCTAGCTCATGTCTTTTCCACTAACAATTTCTTTCCCTGCGTAGTGTGGGAAGCTGCAGTTTTATTACTTCTGTATTTAGACTTTAGACTCCCACTGCCCCTTATGAAGTGCTAATTGCTAAAGCCAGTTTTTCTAAAGGCTGTTTAAAACCCTGAAGTTTGACATGAAGTTTGTTGACCAGTAAACACCATACGAAGTATTTAGGCAAGAGGCAAATTGATTATTGCCACTGGGTGTTGCTATTGGTGATAGAGCTAGGAAGATATTCAGAGATACTCTGAGAGTGTGGAAAACAAGCAGGCAGTCTCCAGAAATTAAGATAATGCTGAAGGGCTAAGGAAGGACAGAAAAGACCTTCCTACCTCTTTAGGAATCCATGGTGGTTCTCTCAGAAATGCTTCTAGACAAAAACAAGGTTGCAGGAATGTATTTTTCACCCGCCCTAAGCAGTATTTTGTGCCCCTGGTGCAGCTGGCCTGACCTCAGCTGGAAGCTGGAGTGAGTTACTGCTCTGTAGGATCCATTTTGGGGGAGAAATATGTGGAAGCTGCTGGGAAGCGGCTCCTTTCTAGAAGCCATTTATAATCTGTGCAGCAAAAGGGTTCTGTTAGCAATGGGTTTCGAAGAGGAACAAGTCACTGAAGTCACTCAGGTATGACTGGAAGGCAAAGAGCCTCCTGTACTGATGGTGCAAATCGGCGGTGACCTTGGGCTGCTGAATGACTCCTGAGCCAGGACCCCAGTGGATAAGCGGTGTCAGCAGCAGCTCTTCTGTCCTGTGAAGGTGAGAGCCTCCTTCCCGCAGCCCTCAGGAGACAGCAGGAAACTTCCCCTCTAGACCGGGGTCTCATTTTCTGATTGTCCTTGGTCACTGGGAAGGTGATTGCCAAAGCTCTAGGCTTTGTCTTTTACTGTAGACCCACGTGAAATATAAACCTGGCATAGTCTGAAATGTGGTAGCAATTACTGGACTGGTTTTAGCTGAAGACAGAATTGCATAGGTGTAAATTGCAGATCATGGTGCCCTTGGATACCTAATCTGTGCCTGTGTCTAACTTGTCTGATGAGTGCCTTTATTCTCTTCCAGCAGCTTAGTTTCAGTTATGTTCAGTAGGATATCACGTTCCCATGACACTTTACCTGACTGGAACAAATGCAATTAAAAAAAAAACTTTAATTTGCTGATTTGAGAGGAAGGTGAGGCAGCAAAGCAGTTTGCTGAGACACACGTTCTGCATCAGAGTAGTTACCCGCAAGTCTGTCCAAGATGCTTGCAAAGAGGTGTCTTAGATACCTTGAGAGTCTCCTCCGGGGAGAAGATCTTACATCAAATGATCTGTTCCCGATTTGTCTGTCCTTGCTGTGTCTGCATGGAAAGGCTGTAGGTTATGTCCTTCTGAAGGACATCATTATAGTACCTTACATAGTAAAGCAAGTCCATCTGCAGCTGGGCATCGCTGCAGGGGTTAAAAACCGTCTCAGTAGCTTGGGGGGAAAAATACCTATTAATCAAGCAGTTAAAATGATGTTTCCTGCACAGGTAACCCTGCTTCAACGTTTTCACAGCTCTGCCGCCTTTCCCTGTTGATTCATCTGTCTGACCTGTCTTAGATCAAACGTTTTCCCCTCCGTCTTCACATTTAAAATGAAATTATTTCCTTTGGAAGGTTGTAAAGGCTCTTTGGTCACTGTGGATGGGCAAAAATAGATAAGCACATATAAGGACTCTTAAATTTCTTTCAACATAAAAATGGTTGAGGAGTGAGGAAGGGGATGGGACTGAGCCCTAGGGCTAAAACAAGCTCTAATTGCAGCTTCCCAGCTCCGAGACTTCGCCCTCAGTATCTGTCTGTCACGAGATGCTCTGTCCTTGTCCTTCTGATTTTGCTTCTGGCATTTCTCTAAGAGAATAATGTCAGGATCTCGGGAGTCTAGCGCTGCAGAGACAGATATGCTCGAGTCAAAAAACTTCATTTACAGGAGAAAATCCAGCTGTGGTTTTAGCTTATAGTGAAGGGCCACCCAGCAATGGAGAGTGAGAGCTCTGCGTGTGCCCGGTTCCTCGCGCGGGTGCCAGCGCTGGGCAGACCTGCCTAAAACACTGATAACCCTCGCCTTGTGCCAGAAAAGAGTGTTTTAAAATTGTCTCATACCTGGTGTGCCCTCCGGTGCCCTCATCCTGGCAGTTTGTTTCCCAGTGGACCCAGCAGAGCAGGACAACAGGCAGCACTCGGGGACATCTGGGACCCCAAGACCCTTTCTGGCCTCTCCCAGTTGGGTTTAGCCACGAGCGGGATGTTTTTGATCCCTTCTACAGCTCTCAGTGCTCCAGTGTTTTGTGGAGAGCTGCCAGCCATTTAAAGATTTCAACTGATACAGCCATTTAATAAAATTGCTCGGTGCTTGAATTAATGCTTTCCCCCATTTTTTGCATTTTTATATGCTCCGTTCCCTTGGCTCTGAGGAAGTGCGATGTTGAATAATCACCTGCTCCATAATAAATTAGTGTGAAAAGGCAACGAGTGCCATGCATCTGCTTAAACTGCTGTCTGGTAAAGTTGCATTAATGCGTATAAATAATGTATATTTTTGCAGAGGAAGTGCTTTGTCTTTCTAATGAACACTTGGCTGATTGGAGAGGCAGAAAGACCTATACCCTGGCTAAAAAGGTTTTGTTTCGCTCATGCCCAGACTATGGGAGTAGATTGATGATCCTCTAGCTGTGAGTAGGAAATACCTCATTTTGCAGAGTTACTCTAAGGGATTTTGAAAGACCTCGTGCTGAATCAGCCAACAGATGACTTTGTGGCTTGGCAGCTGATCCCTCTGCCACCTCAGGAAGAAAGATCAGCGTTTTCTTTAATATGTTTTAATGTTTTAAGGCCTGATGCAAACCCTACAGTTGCCATTAGGCAGCCAGTCGTTCCATTATTCCCTTGTAATAGGAAGCGAGCGTTTCCCTGTATGTTTTGGTTGGAAAGTGGCTCAAGGAATAGCAGTGATTACTGACTAATTAGCAATTAAACCAAGGCAGCAGCGATATTGGCATTTAGCTGCAGTTGAGATAAGTCATTCAATTAAGACATTTATTAAAGCTCTAAAAATGAACGCTCCTTTGCACACACAGGCCCCAAATTATTTTGCCTGTCCTTACTTCCCACGGCAGGTGGTTGCTGAGAGCAGGTGGCACAACCAGTTGCTCCCATTTTGGCTTGAGGAATCTGTAGACCAGCATTTCCAGGGGGTTTTGTGGGAGTCTCCAGGTCGGGAGAGGAAATAGATTGGTGCTGAGGTGGATGTATGAGGCTCTTGCCTCAAATTCTTTAGCCTTGCACTAAAATCTTGCCTGTTCTGTGGGTTATAATGTTTTGCAAAGGGCATGACTGGATAATCTAGACTGTCCCAGGTCAAAACTGCCTCGTTAGCAGGGTGAAGCTGCTCTCTGCCCAGCCTCAGCAGGTTGGAGAACAACAGAGACCCAATTAAACAGAGGGCAGGTGGAGAGGGAATTCAGGGCTGGAGAACTTGTCCAGAGCAGCCCGACATCTTCACGTGTGCAGTGCAACTTGCACCTGCAGATTGCATCAACCGATGCCCACCCCGTGTCACCTGCTGTGTTGTATGTCATTGGGGTCTCTACCTTAGCAGAGGAATCTGTGAAACCCTCAGCATGGCTGAGACTCAGCCTGCTTGCTTATAAAGACTTTATTATAATGCTTTATTATTATCATTATCATTATTGTTATTATTATTGTTATTATTTTATGGAACTTCTGTCAGTGGTTATTTTCTTTGCTGCTCTTTTTTCCCTTCTGTCTCCTGTTGCTGAGCAGAAGGAAGTTTAGTTGTAAGAAAAGAGAAGGGGAGGAGAGCTCTGCTTCTCTTCCACTGCAATATAGTCTTTCTTTCCTAAACCTGCAAGATGAGGTATGCGAGAAACAAACTGGCTCAATGGGGAAGCGTTTGCTGATTCTTATACATACTGTCATTCTAAATAGAGCATGGACTGTAAAATAAGCAAAGCATCCAGTAGCCAGTAATTCATGGGTCCCGTCCAGAGAAGAAGCCAGCAGCCTGGAGCAGAACAGACCCACCTTTCCTACTGAAAAAAAGTGACTCTCAGGGAAAGCAAAATCCCCGCAGATTCGGGATGCTTTCTGTACTGATGCCAATATCTGTTCTTCTTCCATCTCCCCGCTAGCTAAAGACCTGGAGCGTGGATGAGCTTCAGAGGAGACTCACAGCGCTTGACCCCATGATGGAGCAGGAGATAGAAGAAATCCGCCAGAAGTACCAGTCGAAGCGGCAGCCGATCCTCGATGCCATCGAAGCCAAGAAGCGGCGGCAGCAGAACTTCTGAGAGCCACCAGCACAACCTCCTGCCATCCCCAGCACTCAGCTCCTTGCTTTTGTGACTACTAGAACAGATGGATTTCTATTGAAATAAGTCAGCGAAATAGAGGGCAATACTTCTGCTCGCTTATTTTTCCATAGCACCTTCGCAAACTCAGGAATGCCATTGGAGTGGGAAGTCCTGACGGAATATTTTATGTTAGAGAAGTATTTAAAACATTGTTTTGAAGGAGTCTTGTTACTGCTTTTAGGTGGGTTGTTTTTAAAACAGAGGAACAGCAAGGAATAGACTGATGAAAGTTGGCACGCTCTTTTCAGCAGAACTTTCAGTAGTCCATTCCCTTGTTTTATGTTAATATGAATTGTGGTATTTAATGGCTTCATCTCTTGTGTTTTTTTTATATATTTTTTGAGAAAGCACTCAAATTCAAGATTCAATTTCAAGCTGTTAACTCTTATCTTTCTACTGTTAAGGTACTGATAAGTTTTAGGTCACTGAAGAAAGTAGGTGAGAACATGTGCAAACTGCTCCCGCCTCTTTTGAAAGAAAGGTAAATCTTTTGTTTTTTTGTTAAAGTGTGTAATAAGCCCCATGCCTTACACCATATGCTTTAAGCAAGTGTGGTTTCTTCCAGACCTCAGTTTTGTCCTTTTTTTTTTGTGTGTGTAGTTTATAAATTAATACTAGCAGATAAAAGTATGTGGTGCCTCCATCGGAAATTCTATTCTGTGATTTAAAATTCACACTTACTTAAAGCCAAAAGCCAATGAGTGATCTTACCTGATACAAAGCAGATTCCTTGCCCGCTGTCTCTATGGAAATGGCCTTCAGTGAGACCCTGCTGACAGTGGAGTCCTGGAAGAAGTACTGCAGTATTACAAGGGGTGGAAGTTGTGTGACCCTCTCTCAGGAATTAGGTACTTCTGCCCTGTGTACCAGCGGACTTGAAAAGAAAATCTCCACTAATTCACTATAGTGAAATGGTTTGTAGACTTCATCATTTCAAATTTACCTCATTAGGTGCTTGAACAAAAATATAATTTCACAATCCTTTACATTTCGACACATCAGGAAAGTTCAACTGAAAATCATTCCTAAGGCCAGAGGTGTGTGTTGGGGGGAGGAGTGAATGTGGAGTGAATCTGGAGGAGGAAGCAGCTGCCATCCTCATCCACCTGCTAGCAAAGGGAAATTCAGCCTCTCCCCCTTTCCCTGAATGCTCCCTGTGTTTCTCTGTAAAACTCCCTGCCGTTTCTGCACCGTATAGCTGAACTGATGAGAGTACCCATGAGAAAGCAGCTGGTGTGAGGCTGGTGCCCTTAACTCACACGGGCAGGAGGGAGAGCGAAACAGAAGCACCAAAAGTGGCCTGAGTTGCAGGGCGGCGCGACCAAGTGATGCCTGGGCTCGACGGGCTGCAGCTGCAGCAGTTTGTACTGCTCAGAGGGGATTTTTTTATGTGCCGAGTGCATGATTAAGTATCTGGCAAGAGCAAATACTGCTACTGCTTTATTTTCATTTGCTCTGATAGAGGGAACCGTTTCCACGTCACTCTTCTGCAGTGGACCCTGGTATGTCAGCCAGGTAATTAAGCTAAATAGCAGTGTCACCTGATTCAAATGGTGCTAGAGAAGAAAAAGGTTCTTTTCTCACCCCTGTAGTTTCTTGACTGCTGTTAACAGGTAAACTCCACTGATGTGAAAGGAACCAAGCCATTTTTATCACCTTTGAGGATCCGATTGTGTGAGTTCATCTCTGATGCACAGTGCTAACACATCCATTTCCTAGATCAGCAAACCAGCTCTCCCTAAAGGAGAAGGGAAGCAGCAAGTGGTGAGTGTGTGTAGGGGACTGAGGTAAGAATACATCCCGGGATAATCAGCTGTTTGGTAGTGGGAATGCTTTAGAAGCGCTTGGTGTCACCTTGCAAGCCAAATAATTAAAAACCTTCATTATCAGAGGACTAAAATCCCTTAGCCATGAGCATCCAGCAGCTAAATGTGCCGTGAAATCTCACGAAGTGCTGCGTGAGCAACAGGACCATGTAGCTCTTGTTTGGAATCTGTGCAGTATGCTTGGCCCTAGGTGTTGGTTTATAACGAGCAGCATTTCGGAGAGCTCTTTGCCTCAAAGAAACCCACGGAGCTAAGAAGGGAGTTTTGCTTTTGGGTAGTGGCTCATGAGTTAGTCACTTGGATGGGTCTCGCCGATCCTGGTTGGATCCTGCTCTGGATGCAGCTCTGCTTGGTGACAAGCACAAGGCTGCACAGCTCGTGCCAGGCCAGATGAATCCCAGCCTTTAGAGTGGGCATGTTCTTGTACCCGCTGTGTGATAGACGTGTGCTTGTGTGTGACGTGGAGAACTGAGCGCGCTGCTCCCGTGGCTCGAGCACGTTCTGCCAGGAGTAGTTTTACCTCAGCACTGTGCAGGTAACCTCGTAGTGATCAGAGGGCATTAGTAAACCCGAGTGTTAAGTAAAACACCACAGGGTGGTGTGTGTTTCTGGAATATGCAACCTGTGACTGCTGTAAGTGAATGTAAGCACTGCTGAAATGCTCTGCCTTGCTGAAGCGATTGTCTTAAAATACAGCAAATGAACCAAAATAAGTAATACTGGTCCAATGGCTTAATTGTCTTTGAACCTTTCTTAAATGCTTGCAATAGTTGGGACTTGATGAGAGCTGTTACACTCGGAGCTCCGATGCAGAGGAGTTTTTCCTCCTTCACCGACTTTCAATTGCAGCTAGAGAAAAGGATTCCCTTTCTGGTCCCTTTGGAGACTCTGTGGGAGCACAGGACCTCCTCAGAGCCTTCTAGGCTAAGACCAAGGCTCTTTGGACTGTGCTTAAGCAGAATGTTTGTTTAATTATGCAGCTGTATTCATGTGCTCCTTGAGTCCCTCTGCGTTGCTGATGGACAAACCGTTACCTTTGCTTCGATAGCCCAGAGATACTGATGATGTCAGTCATGTGAGACTTAATAATGTGAAGTTTGTAGCTTTACCTTTTTTTTTTAAAAAAAAAAAGAAATTTGCAACACTGGCATAAAGTGCTGACTTGAAATGCTATTTTGTAAGATCTGGCTGTTTGTATATACTAGCGTTGGGTCATTAGTTTGTATATGTATGAAATAGTAACTTTTATTGCATTCTTCTCAGTTTGATACAGGAGATTGTTTGATCTTTCTCAAATATCTTGCCTTATTTGTTCCAAAGGGCAAATAAACTGTCCTTACTGAAAGTATCAGTGTCAAGACTAATCCTTGCGTGTGAATATTATTGTTCATCAAGACAACTTTTGTCATGGGGACCTTATAATCAACTAGTGTTATGCAGGACTCCAGAGGAGTATACAAGCATTAATAAACACAAGCAGTAAGGATGAGAAGAAAAGTGTCAAAGTATGTTTTTCAGCAGGAAATTCTCTAGCCTTAAAGCATTACAAATCCTGCACATCAAGGGGAGGTGGGTAGTTTATCTGTTGGGTTCAGGGGCATATCTCCTTGTTGCCAGTTCTGTGGAAATTCAGCAAGGTGAGGTGGAATTTGGGGATATTTTCTCATCGGCGACGAGCACCGGCAGCAATTCCTCATTCAGGAGATTCACTTGCTCCAAGAGGGGCAGATGGCAACAGGAAACTTTGCTGGAGACATTTGCTACCCTTGCTCGGTAACTTCACACTGCAGGAACATTGGGAGCCAGCAGTTGGTTTAGGGATTAGGTAGAGAGCAGTTCATCCCCCTTCCCACACACAACAGGTGAGGCTCGAGTCTGTCCCTGCTAATTCTGGCTGACTTGCTGCACTTTCAGCTTTCTGTCTCGAGGAACACGGAGTTGACAGCGAGTGGGTGCTGCCTTCCATTGGTGAACTGTTGCCTTCGACGTGGTTTCCCTGAGAAGTTGCTAAATCTGTCCTCAAGGGATGACTAACCAAAGCAGAGACAGAACTCACTCAGGAGTCAGCTCTGCTTAGCAAGCCTTGAAGAAACAACATGAGATCCGAGCTCCGAAATGCCAGGAACAAGGTGGGATTTGAAGACTGTAATGGCATTTCTAGCAACAGGAGAAGCCTGGAGCACACACCTTTCTGCATGACATTACCAGGACACCGTGGAGCACAGGCACATGGGCCATACTGCAGTCACACCGTGTTGTCACCTGCGAACCGCTCGTGTGCACTCGCTTTGTTCTGGGAGCAGAAACACTAACTGCAGGTAAGTAACTGAAAGTCAACAGCTGACAAGTGGCTATGAGTTGGCGCTAGCAGTGAGCCAGGCTTTTCCACCATGATTTTTGACTCAAAGGGCTAAAAATAAATAAATAAACTCACCTCCCCAGGCAGACAGCACTGGCAGCCTCTGTCCTCCTCCCCTATTAGCTGCAAGTGCTGGGGCCCAAGTGTTGCTGTGCAGAGTCCTTTGTGCCCAGCCACTTTCTCACACCCTCGTTTTGTCCCATTTCCTCCTGTCCACAGGCCAGAAGAGCCTGAGCAGGCACTTAGATAAATGCCTTGAGTGTTGGCTGACAGCCCTGACTTGAGAGTTGATGATTTTTCTTTACATCCATCACTCTGGTAAAAATTTGAGGGAGTCGAACCAGGAAACACCCATCAGCTATTTCCAGACTGAAAGTGACTTAATTGCCCTTTAATTTAAGAGCCCAGGAAGGCAGCCAACTTGTTTGAAAACTTTCACACAATTCAAGTCCATCTACGAAGCACAGTCTGTTCTGCTCCCCTCTGAGTTGCTGTTGAATTCCGTAGAGCACTGGGGCTGGAGGGAGCCCGGGGTCCCCGAGCTGCCCTCGAGGCCCTTCCTGAGCCCACCTCAGGGTAACCCCTGCAGGGCTGAGCTGTGGGGTGGCCCCAGGGCTTTCTCACTGCCAGGAGAAGGGATGAAAATGTGATTACAGTGTGAAAATACCTGAATTATGGCATGTCGCCTTTATTGGTTTCCATACATAATTCAGACACGGGAAATGCAAACCTCACCAATTTAATGTTTACATTCTCAAGCAGCCAGCTCTGGCTTTTGTCTCCATAAATTCATTTGAAATCAGCAGGAAAGTCTGCAGATAGCACAGACACCAAAAGCGATGTCAGTGAAGAGTCCTTCATTCCTACAGATCAAGTCCTTTAAGATCTCTCAATTTTCCAATAACGAACTGAGTGCATGGCCCTGATTTCACTGCTCACAATAGAGAGACAGCAAAGGAAAAAAGTTTTACACAAAACGGTGAGGGTGACAGGGCACTGGAACAGGCTGCCCAGAAAGGCTGTGGAGTCTCCTTCTCTGGAGATCTGCAAAACCGCCTTGGACGCAGCCTGTGCCCCGTGCTGTAGGTGGCCCTGCATGTGCAGGGAGATTGGACTAGGTGATCTCTAAAGGTCCCTTCCAACCTTAAGGGTTCTGTGATTCTAAAAGCAATAAAGTTTACTTTGTCTCTTTAATTGGAGTTGTCTAATTCTCAACTGCATGAAATAATAATAAGGTCACTCCTTAATCATCATCCCCTGGAGCCAAGAAAGTCGCTCTTTCATCAATCATTTTTGAGTGTGGTGAGCAGCTTTTTAGAAATAACCTGATAAAGTGTATAATTGACTTACCCACTCTACAAAATGAAAACACGGTCCCTCTCAGGAAAACTGATGAGGGATTAGCAGAGGAATATGCTTGTGTTGCCTGACGAGCAGCGAGGCGGGCCGTGCTGGCAGCCCGTGCGGGCACGGACGCGCCTTGGGAACAGTGGCGTGGGATGCGATCGGCGCCCACCCTGGTGCTGGGCACCCAGACCTTCCTGCACTGATCTCTCCTCTGCAGAGCTCCGGTGCTGCTGGATATATGTGCATGGCGGTGGGAGGATTCTCCTCGTACAGTTACTCATAGCAATACAAATCCTAATGTCTTGACAGAGAGCAGGCGGCTAAAAAAAGAAAATATAGAGTCTTCCCCAGCCTCAGCCTGGAGCTCTCTGCAAATCAAGCCCCTCTCAAAGCCAGCAGCTGCTTGGAGCAGCTACAGCAGCTCCTCCAGGAGGGACCAGCTTTCCCTTAACCCTCAAGTCAGGACAGATTTTTGCTTAGGACGACTACCACAAAGTGATTTTTTTTTTAATTAACAGACTCCCTAAGGAACAAGGATGAATCTCTATTTTTAATCTTCCTCTTCTATTGCAGCTAGCTCCAGTAGCGGCTATTGCAGCAGGAAGCCCTTCCCTTCCTACCTGCAAAGCCTGCGGAGAGGCAGCCTGAAGACCCAAACCCCTCTGCTCGGAACACCCTAGGGAGCACTTAACCTACCAGGGGTTAGTGCCGCCTTTCACGCCCGCTCCAGGAAGAAGGATGAACCCCACGCAGCACACAAACCACACACAAAAAGCACTGCTTGCTGATCAGCAACTGCCTCCTTGAAGCAGCTGGTGGTGGGAAGGCAGCTGGGGAGAGGCCTCCTATGAAAGGGAGAGCCCCTTCCCCGGGGGACAACTGGGGACTTGCTGGGGTTGCTCTGTGGCATGGGCTGCTCAGGACAGCTCCGAGCAGGCTGAGAGCCCCTGGTAGCTGCAGGGTTGTTTCTTTAGGCAGCCCGGTGCTACATGAGGGTTTCCATGGGGCTCTTGCAAGCCTGCTTGCAGGAAGGGCCACAAATACCTCTGCCCCAGGTTAAAATCCACGTTAGCTGGAGACGGGCTGTGATAATGCAGGGAGAGCTCCTGTCCTGGGAGAGCTCCCGTGCAGCTCGGCGCCTGCTGGGAGCCAGACTGAACTCACCTTTGCAGTAGGGAGAGCAGCTGCAGCTCTGGGTGAGAACAGCCATGACTGCGAACACAAAACCCGCTTCCAAAGTGGGTCACGGAGATCTTTAATAAAATATACAGTATGCATCCCATGCATAGATAGAAAATTAATTTACATGCTCTTTTAATTCTTTGCATAATACTTTTAATTAATACATGTAGTTGAGTTTTCACATTTTAATACATGTTGCTACTGGAATATTTATGGAGAGAAGGGGAAATTCCTTCCTTTATTCAAGTAACAGTGCAGCAGGAGCTGGTCCGGCACAAATGAGGAGAGCTCACCGGGCTCAGCTCGCAGCAAGAATGAGTGCGGGTTGGACCACAAGACGTCGATATTGGAAGACTCAATGACGCCACGAGTGTGAGCACCGTCCCTTCGCACGCTGCTCTTCCCCGGGGACCTCCTCACTGTGTCATCCTTGGATTGGATATGCTGGATCCATGCTGTCCTTGGCTCATCTTAACCTCCTACCCTATTACAATGGGTAGAGCCCTGACTTGCCACCCGTGCAGCCCCCACATGGTGCCTGGACAACCGGTTGCAAACATGACAGTCCAGGTGACTGGGGCCATCTTGTAGCCACCAAGTTATTTCCAAGCTCATTAAGTAACTGCGAGGTGCACGTTTGCTCTGGTAAAACAGGTCTCGCTTGATGTACTTCACTGTGCAGAGAGAGAACCAGGGATCGAGGAGAAGGTCCCTAAGAGAATGAACGTGGTGCTAGGAGCAGCTCAAGTCTGCTCAGCCCAAATGCGGATCCATCTGGGAATGGGCAGGAGCCCTGGCTGCCATGTGAGGGGCACCGGGTGGGCTCCCTGCCCCGCCATGAGGTGCTCGGACGTCTTGGTGGCAGGACCCACATTGTGACCAGTGCAGGGAGCACGGTGCTCCACAGCAGAGCTGCCCTGTCCCTCTCTCCAGCAGACACTGGAGAGGGATGACACAGCAAAGCCAAAGAGGGCCAGTTTTATGGCAAGGGGGACCAGGGCGCACATCAAATCTGTCTATATTGGTTTACGGGCCATACCTTTTTCCCCATTGCCTACCAGGGAGCTAAACTGGCTGAGCTCATGGGGTGGAAGAGGTTGGGGCTGGAGTTTGCACCCAACTGGCTTGAGAGGTGCAAGGGCAGAAAACAACGGGCGCCTGATGAGAAACAACGGGCGCCTGAGGGACATCCCCTTCTGTCCTCGGCATGGGGGTGGGTGAAGCTGGATACAGCGCAGTGGGCTAAGGAGGCAAGAGGGCCGCCTGGAGAACGTGGCCGCCGCGGCCCGCTCCTGCGGTGGCTTCTCGAGGAGGTCCCGGTGCATGAGCAGGGCCGCGCGCGAGCGCCGCCGCTCTCACAGTGAGCAAGATGGCGGGGAGAGGGGCGTGCAGCACGGGGAGCGAGTCGTGGGCGCCCGCCGGGGCCCTGCCGCCGCCGAGGGCGCCGTGCGGCTCCTCAGGGAGCGGGGAGGACGCCCCTCGTCAGCCCGCGCCGCTCTGGGCTGCCTCTGCCCGGCGAGGAATCGCTCAGGGCCTCCGAATCCTGGTTCTGGCTGGAGTTCTCCAGCTCCTCAGGGTCCTTCTTCTCGCTGTTCCTCACGGCAGCCTCCAGGGCCTTCTGCTTGCGGTAGAAGTGGGAAAACTTGTTGAAGATGATGGTGATGGGCAAGGCCACGACCAGGATCCCACCCAAAATGCAGCCCGAGGCCGCCAGCTTGCCGGCCACGGTGACAGGCACCACGTCGCCGTAGCCCACGGTGGTCATGCTGACCGTCCCCCACCACCAGCAGGCCGGGATGGTGTCGAAGCCGACGTCCTCCTCCTTCTCGGCGGTGTAGGCCACGCCGGAGAAGACGGACACCCCCACAGCCAGGTAGAGCAGCAGGATGCCCACTTCCCTGTAGCTGTGCTGAAAGGCAAAGCAGAGGGACGGTCAGCGGGGCCAGTGTCACCACCGGAGCAGGAAACTCGGGGGGTCACCATGTGAGCATAAAGCAGCCCCCATGCACTGAGGTCCTGACAGGCAGCCTCAGAGCAAAGCGATTGGCGTCTCCTCGAGCCGCCCGCGATGTGTGAGCGGAGGGGATGTGCGTCCTTGCTGCAGGCTCCGCTCGAGCTGTGACCTGTGCTTTAGCCCGCAGTGCCCTGGTGTCCCCACGAGCCCCAGCTCGACTGCTGAGGGCTGCTCAGCTCCTGCAAAGTGCCCAATCCCTCCTGCACTGGGACACCATCTACCAGTCCGGACCTCCTGAGCTGCGCCAGGTCCTTTGCAGGTCCCTGCTCTCCTCTGCACATGAGATGCTCTTCAGATGTGCTCTTTCCTGGCTCACACAGCCCCCCCATGTCATGCTTTCTGCGCCCCTTTTCTGCATTCAGGCATGATGTTGGCTTTTAATTGCTGGCATTTCTCTGTTAGCTTTAGCAAGGAGCTGAGCAAGGTGTCGCTGGGGTCATCTCTCCATCAACGAGGGCTTCTTTCCCTTGCAGGGAGATGGGAGATGACACAGCTCAGCCCTACCTGCTCCTGCTGCCCCCCTGCAAATTCCAAATTCCTTTTTCCTCCTCACTCGTGTGGAGGAAAGGGAGAGGTGCTGCTGCAGCCCCAGCTCACGTGCACCCAATGCACACAGAGCAGGTGCAGCAGCAGCCCGAAAGCACCGCGTGCTTCATCCCGGTCCCCATCGACAGATGGGAACAACACCATCCATCTGCAACGAAGGAGGAGCGAGCAGGGGTAGTTCTTGGGGGAAAAGTGTGGTTTTCCTTACAGAAACCAATCTTTCTGAGATAATTACCTTTCCCCTCAGGTTTTGTTGCTTCTCTGCGGGAGACTCCAAGCAATCAAAGCAGCCCTGGCCATCAAATCAGCCTGTGATGCTTTGGTTGGGGACCTGTTACAGAGCTTGGGGCTGCTGAGCTGCACTGGGGCCTCAGCCCCCATCTCCACGACAGGCCCTGGGCTCATGGCTGTGCATCCAGCTCCAAAGGGACCAAAGTGTATTGCAAAGCTCCTGAGGAGTCCCTGGCTCCTCTTTTCAAACTAGAATATTTTTGTTGCAATTTTTCTTTGGTTTTTTTTTCATTTTTTGAGCAAAATATAAGCACATGCTGGAAAAATGAGGGGGAAAAATGTGGGTAAATGGGGCCAGCAGCAGGTGAAGGTGGGAAGGTGATTGAGGGAGGACAAGTTGTGACAGGTCAGACTGTAATGGACCAGCTGTGGTGATGGGGCTAAATTAGGAACAGATTGTGTCCCTGCTCTGTGTCCTGCAAGCTGTGGGCTAGGAGCTCTCAGTGCAGCAGGGATGGACATGGGTTAAAATCCAAATGATACCAAAATGATGAATGGAGCGGTGATTTCAGAGTCCAGAAATGTTCAGAGAGATGGAGATGTAGGGGAAGCAGCAAGGAAGGAAGCCAAAGGAGAAAACCCTGAAGGAGAAGCCCTGCTGAAGGCTTTATGGGAGACCTTATTATGACTAATGGAAATGTTTGACAAAAACAAGCAGCAAAAGATGTGGGGAAAGGAATTTCCATGGTCAAGAAGAGAAATAAAAGAGGCAGATTCACAGCAAGGGGTAAGAAGTTATATCCTCCTCCTTCACCACCATCAGTGGTGTTTGCAAATGCCTGGTAGCGATTTCAGGTGAGGTCCTTGAGGAGGACAAACAGCTCAAAGTCGCTGAGTTTCAAGTACATCTCAGCTGGCCATAAAACACTTGCTCCTGGCTGGAGCTGAACAAGTGCATCTATAGGTCCCAGGCTGGGAGCAGCAGTCAGATCCCTTATGCATTTTTAAAGAGTATCCTTTACGTCCCCGGGATGTGTTGGAGGGCAAAGGGGAGGGGGAATTCAAGCAGTTCGATAGCTGCTACTGCCCTGATTTGCAAGCAGGGCCGGGGCTTGCAGCACACCAGCGGCTCCAGGAATCTCCTGGCTGATCTTCAGACTCCGTTTGCTGCCTGTTTGCAGCCGTTTCTCCCCAAACCGTGTGGTTCTCTCATTGATCCAGAGGTCAGGAGCCATGGGTGGGCACGCTGGCCCAGCGAGCAGCTGTCTGCGGGGACAGAGACCCCGGCCAAGCACACGCTGCGGTGAAATGGCCTCCCCGATGGTCCCGACACTCTTCACCCATGCAAGATCTAGGGCTGCTTTGCAGCCTCCCGGTCAGCAAGAGTCTTTAAGCTGGGACCTTTGATAGTCAAACACAGGCTCCTTCCCCACCTTAGAGTGTGCCGGGCTTTTTCCTTCATGCAACAGAAGAAAAATGCAGTGAAAGGGGCCCAGGTAGATCCCCAGGGTGCTGGCCAGGGATAACAGCGTGGGGACCATGCAGGGAGGCGGCAGGCAGACCCCGCTCTGGGGTGGCCACTGCTGGTGCAGTGAAGGCAGGATGGTTCATCTGCTCCCTGGGGATGGGCAGCTCCTGCTCTGCTGATTTATTTGTGTGTTTAGGCCCCTATGGGGGCAAATAGCAACTTCTGCAGATCTTAGTGGGTGGCTGGGTTACTAAGTGCCTAACACCTATTGCCTGCCAGTGGGAGATGGGAATTAAATCTGAAGCTGGGAGGTAGAATAGCTACAACAGATGCCAGCAGGGAGGAGGAAGGGAGCGCAGCACCACACGGGCAGCCCCGCGAGGCTGAGGAGGAGCTGGGGCCGAAGAGCATCAGCCCATGTCTGGGAAGTGACGCAGCTGGATGTGGCTTGCACAGGGCTGCGTGTCCCGCAGCAAGACCACAAGGATGCAGGGGAAGCCTCTCCTCAAATGATACAGCCCCTGGATGGAGCCCTCGGCAATGGGAAGGCCATTCTGAGTTTAGGATGCGCAAATGGCAGAATTCCCTCTGCCTCCGTCTCCAGGGCAGGGAGCGATCCCTCGCTCCCGCTTCCCGCCTGTTAGCGGGTTTCATTCTCCCGCTGCTGCTTTATGCACTTGCAGAAGGAAGCAAATTATGATTAATAAGATGTGGTGATTTATGTGCCGGGTAAATCACCACGCCGAGCTGCTGCGTCAGCCTCGTGTCTTCGCTCATCCCCGTTTACGGCTGGCTCCGGAGTCCCAAGAAGCGCCACTTCCTCTCGCGTCACTCGGTGAATCAGCGGCTCAGCGAAGGCCCAGGGCCAGGACACTCGTGGGCCCCAGATCTTAATAATTTTCAGATGAGCCCGAGTCCCTGCCCTGCTGCACTGTGTCATCGCCCCTAAACGGAGCATTGAGAGGGTGCAGGGAGCGCTTCCGCATGTATAATTATATTTTAATTCTGCAAGCTGGTGTAAACAGTTTAAGCGCTCTTCCAAGGTGAGTTTTCGGAAAGAAATAAGAAGCAGAAAGGAGTTAAGGCTTCTTCCTTTTCAAACAGTCCTCCCTTGCCCACACTTGCACCAGGCTTTAAGGATTTGGGGCACATTCCCAGCTTTTCTGATGCCCTGTAGGACTTCCAGGTTGGGTGCTGTCCTGAGCAGGTCCTGCTTCCCAGCAGACGGCAGCAGAAGCCCTTTCCTGCTGCCTCTCCATGCCCCGGGCTGTCCCAGCGGCTCCTCTTTGCTGGCCTCTCCATCAAGACACACGTAGTGTGAGTGCAGCGAGTTGGGGCACTGAGGGGCAGGAGGGAGCTCGCAGTCCAGACAGACGCTGACCCGTTTCTGGTGGGAAATCACCATCCGCTGTGTGCACCACCGAGTGTGTCCCCGTGCCCCGCTGGGCCAGGGAAGGGCTGCTTGAATCCCTGGTGGCACAAGCCCTGGGTGAGGACAGTCCCCACCAGTGCTGTGAATTCCTGTGTGCTCGGAGTTGGAGCATAACCTGGAACACCAACTTATGAGGAGCAGCTGGGGTTGCTGGTTATTTAGTGAGGGGAAAAGGAGGTTCAAGGGAGACCTTATTGCTCCCTACAACTACCTGAAAGGAGGTTGGAGGTGAAGTCTCCTCCAACTCTAAGAGTTGGTCACTCCTACAAGATAACTACTGATAGGACAAGAGGAAATGGCCTCAAGGGGCACGAGAAGTCTGGGGGCCCAAGGAAGTGGTAGAGTTCCCGTCCCTGGCAGTGTTCAAAGGACGTGTAGCTGAGGTGCTTAGGGACCTGGTTTAACAGGCACTTGGGTCATGGTTTAGCAGACATGGTGCTGAAGAGCTTACGGTTGGACTCCATGATCTTGAAGGTCTTTTCTAGCCGTAGTGATCCTATGATGCTATAAGGAAGGCTGATGCAGTGCTCCTCAAGCTAGATTGGCTCAGCACATGCAAATCACCAGCCCCAAACCACCACCCCACCTAGATCAACGTCCCCTTGCCATCCGAGAAGGCACCTTCTTGCCCAGCCACTAAAGGATTAAGTAAGGAGATAGAGAGCTACTTTACCTTCAAGGTGGCCCCCAATGACCTGAGTCCAGTGGAATGCCGAGCCAGCTTCAGCACCCGGAATATCCTCATGAGCCGAAACACCTGCACAACCTTGCCCAGGTTGCCCAGCTCCGAGTCGCTGCCCATGGTGACGTCCACCAAGAGAGTGAAGTAGAAGGGCAGCACCGAGACAATGTCAATGAGGTTCAACGGGTGCTTGAAGAACTTCCTGGGGTTGGGTGAGAGCAGGAGGCGGGAAGACACTTCAAAGGTGAACCAGGAGATGCAGAAGTACTCCAGTTTGTGCAGGACGGGTTCGTCCAGCACGTTGCCATTCTCGTCCACCTCCTGGTACTCGGGCATGCTGTGGATGCACATGGTGGCTATGGAAACCAGCACCACGCTGATGGACACGAAGCTGAAGAGTTTGCTGGGGATGGAGTAGCCGGGGTTCTCCATGGTGAGCCAGAGGCGCTTGCGCACGTTGCCGCAGCGCAGCGTGCTGTAGCGCAGCAGGTCGTGGTTGATGTCGGATATCTCGTCGGGAGAGGTGTCCACGCTGCTGACCTCGCTCTCCTCGTCCCAGTTGTGGTGGCGGCTCTCCAGCTTGCGCTCGTGGTAGCGGTAGCTGCAGCAGGAATCGAGGAAGAACTCGTTGATGCCCCAGTACTCGATCTCCTGGCAGAAGGAGAAGACGCACAGCTCCTCCATGACGTGCAGCTTCCCCGTCTGGTAGAAGTGGAGCACGTAGAGGAAGAAGCCCGGGTTTCGGTCGAAGTAGAACTCCCTGGCACTCACGTCGTAGTCATCGCAGAGCTGCAGGATGGACTCCTCCGAGTCGCAGGAGAGCAAGCGGCCCAGGCGGGTGTCGGGGAACTTGGAGAGGGCGCTGGAGCTCAGCCTCCTCCTCAGCCCCCCCACGTTGATGTTGATAACGTCCTCCTCGAAGTCGGGAGCCCAGTAATTTAAGGTCTTGTTGACCATGATCAGCAGAGCGGGTGTCGGTTCAACCTGCAGGCGACACAGAGCAGAGCTGGAGTGATCAGTGCCTCGGGCGCTCCCCGGCACGGACAGGGACAGGGAGCCCGCGCCAAAAGCACCCAGAGGTTTGGCCAAATCGAAGGGTTTTTGCAGAAGGTGCCGGTTGCAGGGGGGATTTCAGGGGGAGAAGCATCAAAACACTTCACCTGGCTGCTTGGTTTCATCCTGTGTGTTCTAGCATGTGAAATACTAAGATTATTTTTACTATATTGAAGCACAACAATAATGATTCAGAATCATTGGCGACTGAATTAAAAAATGTACATTAGCAGGGAAGAAAAAAAAATCAGAATTTTCATTTTTTGCTTGTTTCAGGATGTTAAAATCACCAGCTCCCTGGAGCTTTCTGTGCAGCTCAGGCTGCATTTGCCAGTGCAAAATGATCAGAGCATCAAGCAAAGAAAAGTATTCTCCCGCCTTGAAACACGTTTACCCATCTCAGGTGGAGATTCAAATTAAAAAAGCAGATGCTCCATTTGTGATCTCTTGTAGGACTCTACCTCTCGTATTTGTTAGGATGGGTATGAGGGTGTCTGTGCCTGTCTCTGCTCGCCAGGGCTCCTTGGCGGTTTCAAAGTGCCGCTTCCTACCAGGGAAGCCCTTCCCGTCTCCCCCTTGGGGCACCCGCTGGAGTTTTCCACCTTTCGGGCAACGGAGGCAGCAGGAACAGGGAGAAGCGGCTGCAACAACCACGGTGGCGGCGCTGGGATGATACCCGGGATCGGTCCCAGTGACACAGGCCAGCTTCCCACTGCACACCCTGTCTCTTGGAAAAGCCCCGATTCCGCCGGGTACCTGCAGCTGCCAGGGAGCAGGACCCTGCGTGGGCCTCCGGTGCAAAGGCTGCAGGAGGAAGAACCAGCAGATTCCCCCGGGATGTGGGAATGCTGCTCAAAGCAGCAGCCTGGGCGCTATAGGGCCGGAGGAGGGACTGGGAGAAACCTCTGAGCTTTAGGGACTCCTCATCTCCCCACTCGAAAACACTCAACTTTCCCAATGCTTAAAGCAAAATCCTAGGAGCGAGGGAGGCAGGGAACGCTCCGTTTCGGGGAATTGCTGTGGCAGAGGAGCTTTTCCAGGGAAGACGTGCGCGCAGATGGGCTGCGATGACTAATGCGGGTGCCTTCCAGAAGGAGCTCGCGCGTGGGGGATCCCGCGTGGCCCTGCGCATCCGTCCTCCGTGCTCCCGAGCAGGAGCAGAGTGCTGGCATGCCGGGCAAAACACCACCAACATCCCACCGAAAGGCCTGGAAAGAAGGAACCAGCAGTGGGGCGCAGCGTGAGCCGGGATGGAGCATTAGGAAATGGCACCGCTTGGACATTCCCTGCCCTGCCACACGGAGCCCACTCCCATGGGGACACAGGTGGGTGTCGGAGCCACAGGATTGAGCTGGGGGAATCTCTCCCGTGGGGAAAGGGCTCGGATCCCTCGGGGGCTCCCTCCAATGCTCCTTCCTGAGCAGAGAAAGGATTTTTGGCTGCATCCACATTTCGTCTGCAAAGCCCAAGCAGCTGTTAACCTGCTAACCCCTCTTTCTTTGCTCGCTTGTGTCAGGAATTGCTAAGCTCACCCTTAAAACAAAACTGAGGCGTGAACTAAGACCTGGCTCTATCTCCACCACTGGTTATCAAAGTGTGTCCCTGACCGGTGCCTGCAGGAAAATCCACTGGAAAACAGAAACTCACTGGGGAAAGGTTACCTTTTTAAAAAAAAAAAAATAGCACCAATGGACAGAGAACACAAATGTGTCTGTCTGGAGCAATGTAAATTGGCAAAATTTCCCTTTAGTTTGAAAAAAAAAGCCTTCCTTTAGACACTCACATCTTGGAATTCTTGGTTTCCTTTAGTCACCAAGAATCTCCATAAAACAGTGGAAAAAGAGAAAACATAGATAGTGCTAGCCTGATAAATGTTGACATGTAATGTAAGCTGTTTTAAGGAAACACCCATCAGAATCACACAAGTTCAGTGTGAAGCGAGCGCTGGGCTTTCAAATGAATGTGTATCTCGTGGAGAAAAAGAAATCTCTGATCTATGCATCTGTGACAGTAAAAAATATATATAATCCCAGCTCAAGCGTATCTGTAAGAAACGCTGGAAGAGTTTCCCTTGACAACGCATTTCTTTCTTAAAGGCTTTCGAATGGGAGTTATGTATATTTATCCTCGCTGGCAGAGGGGACCCAGGGGAGGAGGAAGGAAGATGCTAACAGACGTTGGAGCGAGGATGCAGCAATGCACACGAGGGCTTTTCCGATCGGGGGCAATGGATTTAGATTAAGAGCCCCAATGAAAAGCCCTGTACTTACAGCTCAGCGAGGCTTCCCGGCCGGGAGTCCTGCGGCTTCTCTCCAAGGAGCCGCTGGGAATGGGGAGGGAAGGAGGAAACGCTCCCACCGCTGCCCCTTGTTGCACTGGGGGGAAAGTCCTGCCGGGGGTGCCCAGGGTGCTGGGGGGGGATGAGGGTCCCCAGGAGGGGACAAGGGGCTGGCTGAGGTCCCAGCTCCCACGGGAGGTGACGTCCTTGCTGGCCACGCGCTGGGGTGGCGGGCGCAGGGCTGGGGGGACGCCGGCTTTGCTGCCAGCCCGAAGCGCTGCCGCGGAGTCGCGTGCCCATCGCTGCTGGTACGGGGATGCTCAGCACCCAGCCCTTCCCTGGGATTCCCTGGCGGAGGGTTTCCCTGGGGGGAGCAGGGAAGGGGTCTTCCCGCCTGCAGCCATCGCTGCTGCCTCACAGGGAGCCCCTCAGCGCCCGGGGCCGGCAGCAGGGTCCCCCTGCTCCCTCCGGGGGCACCCTGGGGTGCTGCCAGCGGCTCGGGCACCTGCTCCGAGCGGGCAGCTCCGCAAATGCAGCGGATAATGCCCTGCCCTGTGCCAGCCTCCCGCTCCACACAAGGAGTATAGAGCCCTCCGGAGGGGACCCCGAACCCGCTGCCCTGCCCTGGGGGCTCCCGGCGTGGGAGCAGAGCGGGGATTCCTCAAGCTGCCCGCACAGAGCTCGCCGGCAAGCTGTTTCTCCCGGTCCACCCGTGCTGCCGCTGCCCAGGCACAGCTCAGCCCCGCGCACTGCTGCTCCAGCCCCTGCTCCGCTCTGCAGGGTCCCTGCCCCGGTGCCCGCAGCTCCCGGGGTGCCGGTGCCCGCAGCTCCCGGGGTGCCAGATCCCGCAGCTCCCGGGGTGCCGGTGCCCGCAGCTCCCGGGGTGCC
>VZSG01000387.1:483263-516548 GCA_013398315.1 Nothoprocta pentlandii | reverse complement strand
GCGCTCCGTGCGGGAGCAGGCCCGGGAAAGCCCATCCCGCCTGCCGGGAATCCCGGGCTCGGCGCCGCTTCCACGCGGAATGCGCCACGGGGACCGGATCCCGGCCCGGCTGCCCCGCGGACCCGCGCGGGCACCGGGATTCCCGGCTGGGGCCAAGGCAGCCCCCGGAGCCCGCACCGCGCTCCCGGCCAGACCCCTTCGTTACCTGCTCGAAGCGCCCTGAGCAGCCACAGGGCTGGCGAGGGGAGGCCGCAGGAGGCTCCTTGCGGGCGCTGGTCCCCCCGGCACTGCCGTGAGCTCCGGGCTGTGCGGGACACGCTGCCCTCCGGAGCAGCAGGGAACCACTGTGCGTGTCCGGGCTCAGCGGGACGCCAGCGCCAGCCCCGCCACGGGCTGCACAAGCCAAGTGCCGCTGCCCTCGTGCTCGCCATCCACGCAGCCCCGCTCCATCCTCCTCCTCAGGACAGCACCTTCACAAGGCAGCAGGACCGAGCCCGACCCGAGAGCATCGCTGTCCCTGGGAGCTCCCGGTGCCGCCTCAGAGGCTCCTCGGGAGATGAGAGGCGGCCAAGCGTCCCAGCCGGGCGTGCGCTGCATTCCAGGTCAGTAGGTCGTCACTGTCGCTTAGGGCTCTCCACGGACAAGCGGGCAAACTCCGCCACGAGGCCACGAGCAGCGTGGGGAGGTGGCTGAGGGAAAGCCCGAGTGGATGCAGAGCGGGGCTGCGTGTCAGCGCAGCAGCCGCCCATTGCTCCAGCAGCCGGCACGGAGCAGCCGGGCGACGCTTCACGCCGGGCACCGGGCTGCATCCGTCGCCTTCATGACGGCAGCGCGCGCGGCTGGTCCCTCGCCCTCCCGCGAGGCCGCGCGGCGCCTTCCCCCAGCTCCCCTGGGAAGAGCATCGCGGGGGCGGCCTCCCGGGCACCGCGGGGCTCCGCGTGCGCCGGCTGCTGCCGGGCGCCTCTTCACGCGGGCAGGAGAGCGCAGAGGCAGGGGGCAGGGAAGCCTTGGAGCGAGGCCTGCGCAAAGGAAAACGCACCAGCAGGGAAGAAAAAGAAGCGACCGAGGGAAATTCTTGCCTTCTGTGACGTGAAGCAAAAAAAGGGCTTTTATTTTTACAGCGATTACGGGGGATGGCTGAGCATCCCTGGGAACAGCCAAATAAACAGAGGCAGCTTTGTCTGAGCCGAGCGCCTTGCAGGAGAGGAGCCGGCAGCTCCGCGCGGGGCCGAGCCCGGCGGCCGCCTGGCAGCGGGACTGGCTCCCAAACGCCGCTCTCGCTGCCGGCTGCTGCCATGCTGCGACCAGGGCACGTTTCCTTTTTGCCTTCTGAAAGTCATTTTCCACCAGCCATTTCACAGAATCACAGAATCACTGAACAGCTGAGGTTGGAAGGGACCTCTGCAGATCATTCAGTCCAAGCCCCTGCTCCAGCAGGGACACCCAGGGCTCAGGATACCCAGTCGCTTCCAGGCAGGTTTGGAAGATCTCCAGAGAAGGAGCCTCCACAGCCTCCCTGGGCAGCCTGTGCCAGGACAGCAGCGGGTTCACTGGGTAGGTGACTAGTCGCAGGGTGTCCTGTGTGAGGCGATGCTCTGCACCCAGTGCTTCCTTTCAGCTGTTTGCAGCTGTTTGCAGCGGGAAGCGAGGCCAGGAGTGTTGGGAAGTTGCACGGAGAGCAGGATTCACCCTGAGCCGCTGCCCGTCAGGCCTCCCATCAGCCACGGCTCATCTCCCAGCCGGGAAAGGAGATAGGGACCCATGCGGGATAATATGGGATCCTCGCAGCCCTCCGTGCTTCCCTGCGTCCCCTGGCCCTGCCGGGGAGGCCGGCTCGTCCCCTGCGCTGCGCCCGCTTGTCCTCACCAGCATCCTCCGAGAGGGGACTTGGCCGCAGCACCAACGGTGCCTGCAGCGACGTCCCCTTTGCTGCCCAGTTCCGACACGCCGAGGGATGCATTCACCCTTGGGTCTGTGAGAGGTTTGACCCAGCTCCTCACGTAACCCCAGCGCTGGGGCAGGGGAAGGGAATCCCAGACCAAGGCTGTTTCCAAGCAGAGCGCAGGACAAGGACCGCGGACCTCAGCAGCTCCAGCCGCTCCGCGCATGGAGCCCGACTCGTGCGCTAACTCGCAGGGATGGGGAGATGGGAGCGGGTAGAGAAGGAGGTCAGCTGGAAACACCATCTCTTCCTTTAACGCCCTCCCCTCTGCTCCGGTGCTGCCAGAGGGTCCCTCTGCTCCTCGCAGGGACGGTGCCGGTGCCGCGCACGGGGACCAGGGAAGGTGCCTCGGGATGCGCTGGCTCCGGCAGCCCGCGAGCGATCGCAGGGCGAGCCTGAAGCCAGCAGCCATTTCAGCTGCAGTGACTCATGCGCCAGGCGCAGGCTCCTGTCGCCTCTGCTCCCTTCTTCTTTGGGCTTTCCTTTTTTTTTTAATAGCTGATGGAGCAATAAATTTAAAAAGAGGGGAAGATAGAAATGAATAGAGCGTGTCTGCAGAGCTCCTTTAATTAAAAGGAAAAATCTTAAAGCGCTTTTCAGACCCTCGGACAGCTGTTGTGAAAGGCCAGGGCCGCCGGTATCTGCCACGAGGGAGGTCAGGAGAGAAGAGCCAGAGCCAGCGTGCGGGGAAGGCAGGGAACAGCCAACCATGGCTGGTGTCTGCTGGGTGCTGGGGCAGGAACACAAAGGATTTATGGATATGCCTTTCTGGATGGAAAGCACTAACAGCCCATCAGCTTCCAGCCTCCCTCAGCTAAACCCCATCCGCCTGCATGGGCACGGGACGTGTTTTTGGGATGCTACCTGAAGCTGCAGCTCTGGCTGCCAGACACCTCTTGTGCCTGGAGTTTTCCTGAGAGCCAGGGAAGATGAAGGGAGTTTCCTGCAACCCGCTGGGGATCTTGGCTCACGGCTCAGCCCAGGAGCTCTAACAAGAAACATGAGAAAATTTGGAGTCTTAACACAGCGGTGGCTGGTTTTTATGGGCATGGGCAACCTCTGGAGATGGAGCAGACAGTACTGCCGTGCCGAGCTGTAGTAATCTGTCCAGCCTACTTATTTCTGAGCACTGAATTCCTACCCGGAGGACGTCTACATCCCCGGAGGACACGCGCTGCCCTTGCAGGTCACGCGTGCGTTGCCTTCAGCCTCGTGTTCTCCAGCCGCTCCCACGCACTGTGTCCCCTCCGCCCGCTCCGTCCTGTCCCCGGTGGGACAGGGCGACCCTCGGCACCCAGCACATTCAGCCGGCTGCTTCCAGGGGCAGGTGACGAGGTCCCCGCTGCCCGGCCCGCAGTTTAGCAGTGAGCGCTCGCCCTGTCCCTGCCATCTGGCTTTGGTGCCAGAGCTGTCCCAGGCACATTTAATTTACTAGTGTAGACACAGCCACAGAGACTAATCGACTTACCCAAGCTCACACAGGCAGCCTGGCTCTGAATCTGGCTTCCCACCCCAGCACGGGCTCGCTATTTGCCGTCTCCTAGAGGACAGAAATAGGTTAAGATGGAGGCAGAAATTTTATTGTTATTAAATCTTGCAATATTGCCGTCGAATCACACAAATAAGCCAGGGCTCAGCCTGGCCTTTGTCGCTGCCCAGGCTCTGAAAGCAGAAACTGCATTTTTCCTTTACAGCCGTGCACATGTGTGCGAATGTTGTTGGAGAGTATGGAGGTCCTGGTCCCAGTTAGAGGGTATTTGTTTGTGGTTGTTGTTAGACCCGGTGTCTCTGTCACTGTCCTCTCTTCCCATATCTCCCACCCCCGAGGTGGCTGCAGGTGGCAGAACTGTGGAGAGAGCTCCAGGACCACCACATTTTTGCAAATTTTTGTTTTCCCCCTCGCTGCTGGCCTCCCTTGTCCCCAAGGGCTCGCCTCCCGCCTCCAGGCTGTCCGCCCACGTCTGGCTGAGCTGTCAGCTTTGATCCATCCGGGAATTTCCCTCGGCTTTCCGGCTCCCTAGGAGGACCCGAAGCAGGGCCGGTGGGCTGCAGTCCTGGTGCATCCTGAAAGGAGCAGGTCCTGTCCCCATCCCTGCCCTTCCCAGGGTGCCACGTCCCTTCAGCGCCTTCCTCCCTTGCACCAGGACAGCCTCCCCGTTCACACCAACCTCCAGAAACCCCCTCTCCCTGTGGAGAGGTCCCCTCGGTGGGTGTCTCGGAGCCCTGCAGCAGCCACGTCCCCTGGCTCAGCACCACCCACCACCCCAAGCAGCTCACGTCAAGGTCCCACCATTGGTTGGGGTGCGCTCAAGGGCCCAGACTGCTGCATCTCCAGGTGCAAATGGTGACCTGGGCTCAAAACTGACCTGGTTTTGCCTTTGTGGCTCCACACAGTGATGGCAGCGGGGACGAGGGACACGGGAGACCCACAGACACACAGGGGTGCTGCCCCCCGAGCCGCGGCGCTGAGTCACGGGGCCCACGCGGACGGGGCCCCCGCTCGCCCGAGTGCCCTCCGCAGAGGACGAGTCCATGGCGATGCAGGGCTCGGTGACTCTCCCTGCGCCGGGAAGGCTGCGGAGCTGCTGCCGAGCAAAACGGGGACCTTCAGCAGCCTTCAGGCCTCCTCTTTCACAGGCCTCCTCTTTCACAGGCCTCCTCTTTCAGAGGCCGCCGCTGCTGGATGGGGAATCGCTGGTGTTTTCGACTCAAAGCCCAGATCTTCCTGCACCATCTGGGGATTCTTCCTTTCTGTGCAGTTGGCCGGGTGCGTGTTGCATATGTTGCTGCTTTATTTTTTTACCAGGAGTCTTTATTCTGAACAAGCAGCAAAGCGGCAGCTCAGGATGCTGAGATAGACCTCAGGGGGAGAGGTGGGTGACCCAGCCTGGCTGTTCATGGCAGTCCCAGAAGGTCGTGCACAAGCTGCAGCCCTTGGGCTGCTCCACTGCCACCCAAGTCACTCGCCCTCCCGCTTCCTGACATGGGGGGACGAGGCTGGGACCGGGGCACAGGGAGGTGACACGTCTGCTCACCTCCTTTCTGAAGGAGGAGGCATTGGCATCCCAAAACCTCTCTGGATCCGGGCAGTGGCATCTAGGAAGAAGCCCCTTTTGCCCCGCACCTGGAAGGAAGCTCGCAGTGACATTCCAGGGAAGCATTTTTCTATTTTTAGTGGTCACATTGCATGGAACCAAGTCATTAGCCAAGTCCCCGGCTGTCGCCCATGGGCCCAGCCCCGTGCTGGAGATCGGGGCTAATGTGAAAAGCAGTCGTGCATTTCTGAGGATGCTCAGAGCAGCAGTGCAAGCCGCCCCAGGCTCGTTAATACGATTGGATCACAGGAACTCCTGAAGCAGAAAGATACTTGGGCAACAGCCCATTGCCTGCATTTGGGCTCTACTCAGCCAGGCTCTGATTGCATTGGGACTGGGATGATTCTCTGGTTTGCACCATACCTCTGGTTGTTGCTGAATAGGTCGAAGCCTCATCCCTCCATTTGGGAGAGAACAGAGTACAGCAGTCTGTAATGTGGTTCTGCTGGAGCCCATCTCTCCCTGATTAATGTGAGCCCCAGTTTCATGAATCATTCACGAGGCCTTATTTAGGATAATGATTTCTGACATCCCGGGCTTGGGAATAGCGTTTTGGGACAGACTGTTTGCGACCAGCGAACTCCAGAAATAAAGCAGCGCCGTTCACCCGTCTGCACCAGGAACACGCAGAGCTGGAGGGGGATGGATGAAGCAGGAATGCCTCCTTCGGAGGGAACCGCAGGTTGCTCTCTAATTAGCTAAATGTGTAAAAGCTAAATATTGACATAGCTTTGTGTTTCCCCGTGCCTTGCCATCACATTGCATGTGATTAACCTACATAACTGCCAGGGAAAGGAGCATGTGTGTGTGCTTTGGCACGGCTAGATGTGAAGAGAAAGGATTCCCCCCTGTGTGATACAGCTGGTACTGACGGGGAATGGGCACCTGCTGGGAAAGGGTCTTGCCCAAAGGAAGGGGAAACAACTTCCTCGCTGCAGCTGGGGCAGGACCCAGTCTGCTTTGTCCTGGCTGTGCTCTGCTCTACAAATAGAGCCCTCCGTCCTCCCCAGGCCTATTTGCTGCAGTGTGGCCCTGGGCTCAGGTACCCAGGGTGGGCAGGCACCCTGTGCAGGTGATTTGTGGGTGGTGCTTGGTGGGTGTGCTTGGGTTTGCACAGATGTATCTGGATTGTGGATGGGGACGTTGCTCAAAGTTGGTGCGTGAAGAGAGGCTGTTGCAAGGCGTGAGCCCCTGGGAGGTGCTCGCCTTGCTGCTAGCGCTTTCCTTGCTGCAGGCTGCTTGGTGCGAGAGTGAGCGAGTGGCGTGCGTGCCCTTGCCAAAGCTGTTAGCTGCATTAGGGCCGGGGTGCCTGGCTGCTTGGCTGAGCACATCCATCAACCTGTCGAGGGGCTTTGAGCCTAACTTAAGCTAAGCAGGGGGAGGCAGGGAGGAAATGTGAGCCGAGAGCGGGCAGCCAGAGTCCCCAGCTTGAATGTCATCATGTATCTACCAGCTTGGACACAGAGGTTTTTTGTCTGGGCTCTGCTATCTGTGTGAACCCTCTGTGGTTTGAATTTTGCTGTGTCAGAAACTCAGAGCCTCGACGGGCTGAGCGTGGGGTGACGGGGAGCTCAGCGCTGCCTTCACAAACAAGCTGTCACATCAGCGGTCTGGGCAATGGGTCTGCTGCGAGCGGCATCTCTTGCAGCAGCTCAAGAAACTGCTATTCCTGCCCTGCAGAAATAGGGAAGAGATCAAATCCAGTCCATCTCCATTGCAAGAGGAAAAGGAATGAAGAGGCTCGCAAGGTGACAAAGCGGGGTTGGAGGGAGGGCAAAGAGGGACAGATGCTGCTGTCCCCACCTGGTGGCACAGTGCTGTCCTGGCACAGGTCGTGGGGTGCTGTGGGAGAGGGCAGTGCCATGGTGGGAAGGTTGGGGACACTTTGCTCAGCAGTGCTCTGATTCCCTTCCTTTAGCCCCTGTGGCAGCTGCTACCTAGACCCTGCCTGTAAGCCCAGCTCAAGCGTCCTGCTTCTCGTCAGCACCAGGTCCATCAAACCCTCCTCGTCCGTGCCTGCCTGCTCCATCCTGCTGGATAGAGGAAAGAGGTTTCCACCTCCTCAGCCTGAGAAAAGGAACTGCTGGGATGCAGAGACCTTGCCTGCTTGGAGAGGTTTGGAACCTCCTACCCCGGTGGTGTCTGGGTCTGGTGGGAACAGTAACCACTTCTCTCTGGGATCTCCCAGAGCGTTTTGAGGAGCCTGGCTGTGTGCAAATCCCTATCAGAGCTCTGCTATCGGGACAGCAAGTGCTGCCTGTGCTCCTGCTTCAGGGCAAGGCTCGCCCCTTATTAGACCTCAGAGAAGTCACCCCAGGGTTCATCCTGATCCTGAGCTCCCTAGGATCCCTACACTTTCAGCTCCCCAGCCCAGGAGCATGCCACTAGCCCAGGCTTCCTTGTTTGCAGCTCTGCTGCCCCAGCAGACCAGAGCCAGGGAGGATTCCTGGTGGGAATCCTGGTGGGAGCCAAGACCTGCACGAGGCACAGCTCCTGCCACCAGCGTGCCCATTGCCGGGCACACGGCGCTACTGCTGTGCCAGGCCCAAGGGCTTTGTCATGAGCTGCTGCTGCGCCCTGGCAGCCCTTCAAAGAGGAGGCTGATGGTGCTGGATTCCTCCAGTGATGTCCTGCAAGGCAGCCTTGGAGCTGCAGCCCTGTCCCCTGCCAACCCTGCTCCTGTGGGTGCTCTGCCACGTCCTGGGACGTGCAGCTGGGGCCAGGTGCCAGTGCCAGGCCCAAGGAACAGCCCTGTCACGGCTGTCCCCAAGGCTTCCTGATGATTTAGCCCAGACCCTGGCTCCTCCTGCCAGCACTGGCATTCCTTGCCATCCCAGCGGGAGCTCCGGCAGGAGCTGGCAGTGCCCTGGCTGTGTTTGGGGAGATGGATGGTGGCTTTTGCACATGCATTTCTTGGCTATTTCGTGTCCTTTCCCTGCAGGCAGCAGCAGCTCCCTTGGCTTCCACCCTGCCGAGTGCCAGCAGTGGAAAACTCTGTTCTCATCCGTGCCAGCATGGAGGGCAGCAGGCAGAGCAGCAGCAAAGGCTCCGTCACAGCCTGCCAGGACAGCCCCGCAGCGACAAGGGGACATCTCCGTGTCCAAAAGCAAGGAAGTGTCTTGCACCAGCTGAGGCTCTCGGGTCTGGCTGTGACCCTCCTCTTCCTCCAGCTGGGGTGCGACTGCCTGGGTGAGGAGTCAGGTTTGTATAAGCCATCCCACATGGGAAGTGTGGGATGAATTCATACATACATTGACCTTCAGCAGAGACAATGGGTTCCCTTTTTGCAGGAATATGTTTGTTTTATGATGAGGTCAGAGCAATTTTGTCGTCTTTTCCTTTCTAAATTATTGCAGCTCTTCTGCATGGAGGAGACCAGGGCTGTGCTTAGCACCCCAGCCAAGGCATCAGGACACTGGGACTGGCAGAACCAGTGCCATATGGATGCTCTTAGCCTGGGGATTTTTCTTTCTCCTCTGCATTTGATGCGATTGCTGCATCCTACTGGGATGACAGATTCCCACTCCTGGACCAGGCAGGTGAAATAACCTTCCTTCTTCAAAGGGTTTGAAACCTGCAGGAATTCCGACTAGAATGGTTTGAATCATCTCCTGAAAAGGTCTTGCATCACTCTTGGGCACTGATCTGCTCTGTATTCAAGCCCTGATCACCTCATCTCCTGAGCCAGAGAGTAAAGTATGCAGAGAAAAAGCTCCCATAAAGCATCATATAGGTGAGCAGGCAGGTGTGGGATGTGCTGGGGGTGAGACCCCTTTTCTCAATCCTGTGCCCAGTTCCTGTCCCTTGGACCTGAACATGCTTTTCCATATGGAGCAAGGGTTCCTCCTTGATGTTGATGTTCCTCTCATGGAGGGGTAAAGCACAGAGCTGCGCCGAGTCTTCCCCATGCTTGCTGTGCTGGAGGCAGCACCAGGCAAGTTCAGCATCTCTCCTCAAACCTTTCTCACCCTGTGAGGTCAATTCTGGCCTGTGCTAGGGCAGCTCTCATCTCACCAGATGTCCTGCTGCTCTTGACCGGTGTCATAGTGTATTGGAGCTCTGTTGGCTCTGCCCTATGGTAGTGAGACCTGGAGGTGCCTCCCCAGGAGGAGATGGAGCCACTGACCTTTGGTCATTTCCGTTGGCATCCCAACTGGTGTCAGCCCAAGAGGCCCTGGCCTCAAATCTCCTCTCTTAAGGGGAAAATGGAATAAGGTTGACCTGTCATGTGCATGCAAAGGAAATATTGAGATCCTAGAGGCTCCCTGCTCTGCAGTGGTGACACTGCTGTGACATGCCATTATAGGCATGTACTTATTGCCCTTGAGCTAGTCCTGGAGTGCAGCCTTCAACCATGCCCCAGCTTCAGACCTGGTGGTCTCTTCCCAGGGAAAAGTTCATGTATGGTACCTGTAAGGCCCAGAGCACAGTCAAGCTCTTCTGTTTTTTGGTTGCTATAGCTCTGTGGAGGTAGATGATGTGAGAAGAACTAGCATGGAAATGTCACATATCTGTCCCAGGACTTGCTGCTCTTCCTGCTGTCTCCCTGCCATGTGCCTATGAAGCAGAGAAGAGTTCCTTCCTCATCAGCAACCCAGATCAAAGGGTTTTCAGTCAAGACATGCTGCCAGGAAGCCCATCGTGATGATGGTGGTTACCTCCCTGGGCCTGTTGGAGCATTGCCCTGGTCTTCTGCATGGGAGGCAAAATGCCCACATGGATGTTAGCTGCAAGTGAGGACACAGGTGAGTCTCATCTGCTGTGAGCTGCAGCAACAGGCCAGGTGTTGCTGAAGACCTACTGAAGGGAGGATTTGTCAAGAAAGCTCCAAGTAGCTGTGTGTGGCCAGTGCAACACACCCTTGCCATGGGCAAAGCTGGGCCATGTCACAGCTGGAGGGCTTCCCAAACCCTCTCCGTGGTCTCACCGAGATCTCGGGTCCTCAGACAGAGGTCTGCAGGTGCTGCTGCCTTGCCCTTGTCTCCACAGAGGAGCCACAGCGCTGGACATGACCATCATGGTGGTTGTGCCTTTGGTGCCTTCAGTGCTACCAGCTGAGACGTGCCCCACGCCTGCAGCTCTGTGCTTAATCAACCCAATTAGCAATTTCATCTTGTTAGCAAAGCAGCGTAATTGCAGCATTATTAAATCAAGCAGCAGAATGGAAATGCCTGCTTAATAGCTGATAAGAGCGTGCCCTGACGGGGAGGAGGCGATGCCGTGATCCGTGGGACATGTGAGCAGGTTTGTCAGCCCTCAGCCTGCCTGCGAGCCAGAGGGACCCTGCAGACCCCGGGAGCTGCCCTGAGGCTCTGTTTTGCCTAGTGTTTCTCAGGCAGTTCTGATGTGAGGAGGCATCCCCATGGTTGGTGACCGCAGTGCTCAGCGGTGGTACCTGTCTGCGTGCTGGAACTTGGCCGAGCAGCTCCCGGCTCCGTGTTCTTGCTGCATTTCCTTCCTCTGCCCTCACTGCAGGGTGCTACAGGTTGCCTCTCGGCCTCTTTTGGACAAAGCTAAGCAGAGAGGTGGCCTCATTTCTCTTGGTCACTGGATGGCTTTTTGTGTCTTCAGTCTCTCCTGTTCCTCCAGCCTGGGGTGAAGATGGATGTTGTTGTTTGGGGGGGGTTGGCTCTCCCCAGCCTCTGGCAAGGAGGTTTCAGCATATGCCTTGGACCGGAGGAGATGTCACAGGCTGCATCTCTGGCTGGCTGAAATATCTGACCAGTTTCAGCCAGGGTGGCGGGTAGGGGTGTCCATTGGCTCAGTCTCTGTGGAAAAAACATCTTTCACCCTCTGCTCTTTAGTTAGGCTGTTTATGTGGATTGCCCACCCAAAGGGGACACAATTTTCACTCATGCCTTTTGCAGGCATTGCAGAAATATGCAAAAGGGACAGAGTTTGTCACCAAAATGGGGGAGACGGTGGAACAGCTCCGTGCAACGTCTTAGAGTGAGGGATGCAACAAGTCCCTTCCCTCCTGGGGACAGGAGCCAGCTGACCTGGGGAGCTGCCAGACCTGGTCATGCTCCTTACCACGGTGCTGCTCCCTGAGGGAGCTCAGTGCCTCCTGTGATGCTCAACATGGCCCTTCACTGGTGGGGGGGAGCTGCTCACACCCCAACAGCACCAGGCTGATATTGTGGTAGGATAAGTGATCACCTCCCCATTTCCTGCTGCTCAGGGGTCTCTCTCATTGCTCTCCATCCCATGGAGAGCATCCCATCTCCATCCCATTGCTCTCCATCCCCTGGCAGGGCCGCCAGCCTGTGGGCAGGATTTCCTGGGCTGTGCTGGGAGGAGATGGATGGCACTGGCTGTCAGGTCCCTTGTGAAGTCCAGCTCCCCGCTGCATGTCACCCATGAGACGTTTGAGAGCTACAAACTGCAGAAGATGGAAGTTCCCAAGCAAAGATTCCTGCCCAGTGACCACCCAAATGCTCTTTCCCGAGGATTGCTAGTTTTCCTTGCCGTTCTCCCCATACTCTGTGCTAACGGACAAGACCCCTCTCCCACACTGGGCTGGGTTTGCCTCCTTGCTCCGTGGGGACCAGGGTGCAGGGCCAGGCTAAGCCAGCACCAGCCCGCACGCTGCAGGGCACGTGTGGGAGAGTGGCAAGGGGCTGTGGGGCAGAGCCTGCTGCATGTCAGTACCACCAAGGTGCCACCAGCTCAGGAGCAGTAAATGATGAAAGATATTTGGCATCTGGGTCTGCATAACCCTCTTTTCTGCCCTCCAAAGCGGGGTGAGGAGGAGGAAAATAGTCACAGGCCACATAACTGTGGGCAAAGGGTCTTTATTAGATATAACAGCTGGGAGGGAGCTAAGGGAAAGGGTTTGGGGACGGGAAGGCAGCTGCAGCCAGCACAGGGCAGTGCAGGAGCTGGGACAGGCACGGAGCGGGGCTGGCACCGTCCCGTGCCCCGGGGACCTGGCACGGGCAGCGCGGTCCTTGGAGCAGCTCTGTGCAGCCAGCTGGTGCCGGCCACAGCATCCTCGGACCATCCCGGGAACTGGAGCTCACGCTGGAGAAAGGGAGAGAAAACAGCGGTTTGTCTGGTGCCCGGAGCAGCCCCAGCCCGGGCCTCCGGCTCTGTCCTCAGGCAGGTTGCCCTGCTGTCCCGGTACCGTAGGAGACGGGGATGGCAGGCGGGCGGGAGATGCATCTCCTGCCGCAGAAGGTTGGGCAGCACTTCTTGAAGCGGGGGCAGTGCTGGTCCATGAAGCAGTGGTTTGGAGGGTTGGCCAGGGCGCAGGTGATCCGCACCTCCGGGCAGGACCAGGCGGTGCCTGCGAGAGGAAGGGGGTGTTTGCTCCAGGCTGGCTCTGTCCCCAGGGGGACGCACCCGCAGCTCACGGGTCTGTCCCCTCCTTCCATCTGCCCTCCCGGAGCAGGAGGCACCCGTTCCCAATGGCATCCGTGGGGAGAAGGAGCTGCCCCTGCACGGCCACTGGCTCCATGCAGCCCCCAGCCCCTGCACCCACAGCAGGACCCACAGCACCCCCAGTCCCCAGCACCCCCAGTCCCCAGCACCCCACAGGGTGTCCCCAGGCTCCTGCAGGAGCTGGTGGCTCTGGGGCACTGCTTGCTGCTGGGAGGGAAGGTCGGGGGGATCCCTGTCCCCCAGGGCAGTGTGATGTCCAAGGCATCCAGAGGTTCATCTTGAAACATCCCCCTCCTCCATTTATCCTTCCTTTCCTTGCTGCATCCTCTTCCTTTGCTGCATCCTCTCCTCCCTTGGCTTTTACATCTGGGAGCCTCTCAGGGCAGCTCCTTCCTTTTCCCTCTCCTTCCTTTTCCTTCTCCTTCCTTTTCCCTCTCCTTCCTTTTCCCTCTCCTTCCTTTTCCCTCCACCCTTTTGGGCTTCTCCTCCCCTCACCCTATTCAAGGAGCTTCCCTACCTGCTGGCAGCTCTGTCCAGAGGATGAGCAGCCCCGCGAGGAGGACGGCAGCCACCGGCTTCATGTCGTCGTGTCCCCTGTGAGGTCTGTGTGTGCAGAGCTGGGGATGGTGACATTTAAACTCTCGGGGTGAGACTGGGGGCTGGGGAGGAGGACTGGACGAATGTCAATGTTTACACCTTTTTCTACAGCCATTGCATGTGCTTTCCGGGAGCTTTTTGCACAAGACAAACATGAGATTGTTCAATTGCTCAAAAAAAAAAAAAAAAAAAAAAAAGAGAAATTGTCTCATTGCACAAGCGCCCTGTGCAGCCATACCTGGGGAGGTGAGGGATAAGCCAAGGCGAGCTGCTCCGGGGCACTTTTCCCTGAAGCGAACGGCAGGGCTAGGGATGTGGAGCTGGATTTGTCCCATGGAGGTGTCACAGGGACCCTGCTGGGGCCTGTTTTGGGGTTTGCTGCTCAGGTTTCCCTCTAAACCCTGCACCCATCTGCAAAGCAGACTCTGCAGCGCGTTGTGGATTCCGCCTGTGTCCCACCGAGCCCTCCACCGTGGAGAGTTTTCCAAGGGACATTGGCCCATCAGAGAGGAATAGCTCATGCAACCTCACAGGGACATAAGCTAATGTGAGAAGGTAACGTAGCACCCGTCAAGAGAGAGGCTTTCCTGAGGGTCATCCCAACCCAAGGGTCTCCTGTGGGGACGGGTGACACATGGGAAGCAGCTCCGTGCTGGCAGAAAGCTGTGGGACCCAGCAGCGCTGGAGCTCTGCCTCTGTCACCAGACATCTCCGGGTCCACGGGGAGAGGACAACTGCGTGCTGCTGGCAGTGGTGTTGGGGTGAGGGGCTCGAGCCCTCGCTTGGGCAGTCCGTGCCTCTTCCCGGCACAGCGGGTGTCTTTAGAGGCGCTTGGGCAACGGGAAATTGCTCCATTTCCCACCAGTGGGTCAGTATCTCACTCGTCTGGTGTAACAGGTTCCCAAAATGCCATCCTCGGGATGCCTGATACGGGTGGAAACTGGTGCTGGGTAGCCCCAGGGAATGTCCCAGCTGGAAATGCCCGGCACAGCCCAAGGCACCAGAGCTTGGCTGCCAGGTGCTCCTGCCCAGGCAGCCCCTGGTTTCACAACGGGGCAGCAGAACCAGTGGGACACCCTGCTGGAGCCAGCCCCGCTCCCGAAGCTCCCGTTGGGATTACTGTTCCCATTGGGAATACTGCTCCCACCGGGAATACTGCTGCTGTCCCGCGCTCGCCGTGTTGTGCTTCCTTCCCTCTGCTCGACACTGATGTATTAGCCCAAGCCCATTCATTTCCTGGCTATTTGTTAATGATTGCCCAGTTTAATGATCCTGCAGCTGCTGGTTTATTTATTTATTGTTTAGTCCTTTATTAAAGAGGCCACTTAGCCAAATCACATAGACATCCTCTGCCTTGCACCAATAATTCAGCACTTCTAGGCATCACCTTCATTTTTAAGCCACCTTTTTGGTGTCAGTTGCTCCTGGGTTGCATCAGGACGATATTATGTGCTCAGCTGCTTCCAGGGCCCACAGTTGTCCAGTGCTGAGGCCCTGCAAACTCATAGCACAAATCAGGTGGGATGGACCCAGGTGGGACCCTCCCCACAGGTGGTAATATTTGGAGAGGCAGCTCTGAGGCCAAACCCACCCACAAGGGGTTTGAGACGGGCATAGCCACGTCCTGCTGGTACTGTTCTGTCTGTGGAAAAGGGGGATTTAAACGGCTCAGTCTGTAACGCTTAAGGTGGCTATTTAGATTTGTGAAGCTTTAAGGCTGTAGGGAAAATTATCCCTCCATGTGATCCCGTGGCAAAGCGAAAAAAGAAAACCCAAGAGGATGACTGCTTCTTGCAGCTCCTGAAGTCCATGGGGAAAAATATATAAAGGCATTTTGAGTAGCAAAGAACATCCCTTAGGGGGATTGTTGATAGAGCTTTTTCCACAGCAAGTTCTGGCATAGGGAAAAGCACAAAATCAGAGTGTAAACAGCCATAGACCAACCCAGAGGATGACGTTTCTGGGTACAGCTTCCCTGAGTGTCCCCTTTGCAGCCCCCACGTTGCACTCTGCCCTGGGAGAAGCACTTCTGCGTGTGCCACACTCCACATGCAGGCCAAGGTCCTGCAAGGACATGCCCAGCACCCTGGCCTGCATGAGGAGCACCCTGCAAGCCTTGCACTGGGCAACACGGGATGTTGCTGGTGGGCACTGCAATTTCCTACCAGGGCTGGGTTTGTTCCTCCTCGGGGACGGAGGGAGGAAAGCGAGCTGCCCGGCTCACCTTGCCCTGCAGCTGTGCCCCAGCAAAGCCTGGCCCTGCTCCTCCTGTGGCTGCTTCCCCAAGAATAAATAAATTTAAAAACTCCTTCGTTTCCCTTTTTCCCAGCTTCCTGGAGGTGCAGAGATGGGTGGCGCTGCTGTCAGCTCACGCCTTGTCCCCTCGGGCACGGAGGGGACCCAGAGTGACAGAGGTGGCCCAGGCTGGCATCTCCATAGGGGTACAGGAGGCCACGCACAGCTGAGGCCACTTCAAGCTGCAGGCCGCCCAGGACCTGTCCCAAAGTGTCAGCATGTGTCACACCGCCAGCAGGCTGCAAAGAGCCCCCAAGAGCCCCAGCTGGGTCTAATTAGACCCAGCCCCAGCTGGGTCTAATTAGTGCTGGCGTCTGGTGCCACCTAGTGAAGAGCCACCAACGAGGCTGCCCTGCGCCAAGGAAGCCCCTCACCGTGGCCTCCCGGCTGCTCCGGCCTCTCCTTGCCCTGGGGATGCTCTTCCTGAGCGCTCCCCTTCCTGGGCCCGAGCCCAAGCCATTTCCATGGGCATAACCAGGTCCAGCGCCTTTACTCGCTCCAGCTGAGCCCAGCTCTGCGGCAGACGTGGGACATTTGCCCAAGTTTGTCCCATCTGGGACATGATGCCCCGGGCACCGCTCAGATGCAGAGACCTCCCTGCTTTGCTCCAGCGGCCGAGCGAAAAGAAGAGCCGTGACATAGAAATCGTCCGTGTTTTTATTGTCAGGATAGAAATTTATATATATAAAAGAAGTGTTTAAAAATAGTACTACCCTGCTCTCAAAAACGAAAGATATATACACACACACATAGATATTTATAGAGAGAATTATTATCATTTGCTATGTGGTAAAAATCAAGGGGGACAGGACTGATGCTGATGGAATTCTGCTAACGGGGGTGAAAGGAGGTTCTGGGGGACCCTGTGCCCTGCTGGGCCCTGTCCCTGCTCCAAAGGGACCAGCCGCACAGCGGGAGCTTCCCGCCTGCTCCGGCTTCGCAGCAGCCGCAGAGATTCCCAGGACAAACATTCCGTTTTCCTCTCACAGAGCAGAGGGAAGGGCAACGTGGGGCACTCGGCAGCGGGGTTGGTGCCAGGAGATCCCACCTCGCCACTTCAGACAACAGCCCTGGCTCCCATCCCCTCCCTGATGGTCCAAACTGACCACACAATCACATCCCACCTCATCCCAAGTTGGGAAGAACAAGGGAAGAGCAAAGACTGGACCCAGCTGCTTTGCAACAGGGGGTGGCTTGAGTTCTTTGGGGGATTCTTTTTTTTAAATACACTGATTCCCCTCGGGATTTTGTGATACAAGAACAAAGAATGATGGTTTACAAAAATCTAGCAACAGCAACTCCACATGGCTCCCATCCTGCTCCCGCCCGAGCTCTTCTGGCCTCCTGCGAGGATCAGTTCTTGTTGGCCACCTGCTTTTCCAGGATCTCCAGTCTAGCCGTCATCTGAGCAAGTGAGCGCGTTAAGGAAACCCGTGTGAGCCAGGACGGGTCCAGGAGCCCCCTTGGGCTGCTCTGCCCAACCCAGAGCAGCTCCAGCCTCCCTCGTAGCTGCTCCTAAGGTGTCCTCCCCTCAGGGTGCCACACAACCTCGGATGGGACTTGGTGTCCATGTTAGCATAGTAGACACCACAGCCGGGCTTTTTGTTTCCCCAGAAAGAGCCCAAATTTTCCCCGATCTTACTGACCCTCTTATCTAACCCCAAGGAGACGTCTGGCCAGACGCAGCCCTGCCAGCACCACCAGCAAGGACAGCCCTCCCTGATCACCCCCGTTTCCCACCCCTGCAGCTCCCGAAGCTCCCAGCCACGAGGAGCCTGCTCCGTCCTGCTGCGAGCTCGCGCGTCATCCCAAAGGATATTCCTCTCGGTCAGGCTCTCCAGGATGGCCACAGTGTTGGTCTGGAACTGCACCAGTGCCTCGCACTCGCACGGGCTGCGGATCTCCATCTCCCCTTTGCCCTCCTCTGAAACGGCGGCTGTCCTCAGAGGCATGTTCCCAGAGCCCAGCATCCCGGGAAGAGCCAGCTGGGCTCTTCCCCTCCCTCCCACACTCAACAATTCCCCTTTCTCCCTCTTTTTCCAGTGTTACTTGTATTCCTCAGGCTTGGTCTCTGCTTAGCTAACAATATCGCAGCCATCTCAGGCGTTGACACCCAATGAGCAAGTCCCTGCATGGACATCCCTCCTGCAGCTCCATTTGCCACAGGCTGCAGGGACAGAGAGCATCTCAACAGCCCCAGGAGATGCTGGGCACATCGCCCTGTGGGGCTGTGTCCCCAGTGCCACCGCTGCTGCTCTTGCACCATCTCTTTGGGATTAAGCACCTCCTGGTTCTACCTTCTCCTCTTTCAAGGCACTCTGAGATCCACCTCTCTATGTCCACAATGGCCTTAAGAATCCAGAGAGGGAAACTCTAGGAGTGCACCAGCCCAGCCTGAAATATGGGCCCTGCCTGATGACCCCCCCCCAACTAACTTAGGGTTAGGCTGGGCTGGTGCAGCTGGGATGAGAGCCATGGGCCTGGCCTGCACCCACCTGGGCAGATGTTCAGCTTGAAGTTCTCCACGAGATGGGTCATGGTGGTGAAGTCTGCTGAGTAGGAGAAGTGCTGCTCCACCGGCTCGGAGGCGATCGCCCGTAGCTCCTCTTCCACGGCCTTGCCCACGCCAACGGCGAACATGACGATGCCTGTGCAGGAGGATGGGACGGTTCCTCAGCGCACTGTGGACCTGCTGGCCCCAGGCCCAAGCAATCCCATGCCAGCCAGAAGAAGCAACGTGGAGCAGCTCTCATGAGGGATATGGGGTTCCCCAGGGCATCCCCTTTAACATGGTGGGCGTTTGGGGAGGAGGCGGTTTCCTCATCCTCTCTCCCCCCATACCTGATTCCTTTGCTCTCCTGGCCCATTCAGAGATGTCATCCTGGGAGCGCCCATCCGTGAAGACCAGCCCAATTCTGGGCACATTGTGGGAGAGAGGCCGGGCGCCTTCCCGCTCGGAGAAGCTGTGCTCCACCATGTGCTTGAGGGCAAGGCCTGTCATGGTGCCTTTCTCCATATACTCCACGTTCATCACGGCCTTCTTGATCTCGTCCGCCGTCGCGTACTTGTTGAGGGGGAACTCGGTGCGCACACGGCTGGAGTACTGCACCAGCCCCACCTGCGTGCCGTGGGGGGACACGTCCAGCAGATCCACGATGCGGTTCACAAACTGCTTCACCAGCTCGAAGTTCTGCGGCCGGACGCTCTTGGAGCCGTCGATCACCATGACCAGGTCAACGTGTCCAGCCCCACACTCTGCAGGCACAGGAGGAAAGTGAGCAAGGCCCAGAAGATGCTTCCCAGCATGGACAGGGCTGGGGCAGACCTGCTGGACCACCGTATGGACGTGTTGGCTGGATTTGCTGCTAGGCTGAAGCTGGACATCAGGACAGTGTCTAGATATCTCACCCTGAAGACTTCCCCTCCCACATCAGCATTCCCTGAAAGTCTCTGCTCTGCCATCCCTCTTGTCCTGAGGGATTTCGTTCCCCCAAACCTCCCATGACATCTGGGCCGTGTCTCTAAGGACATGAGCCCTCAACTATCCATGCAGTGCCCCTTACCCTCCCATCCAGCAGCCGGGACTCTCCACCGAGCCCGGCAGGTTCTCTGCCTCTTTCCAGCACAGCTCCAATTCCCCCTTGGATCCACACTTCAGTTCACGTCCCAGCCCTGCCCTGCCGGGTGGCCACCAGTTGCGTGCCGAAGGCCGGCCCCGGCGGATGCCACACGCTGTGTCGCTGGACTCACTGTTACACGTCTTGCCGTCAGCCTGGAGCTGCTGTCCCTCGGGGCAAATGCAGCGGTAAGAGCCCTCGGCGCTCACGCACCTGAACTCGCAGCCGTGGTCCACCCCATTGCAGAGGTCGTTGGCTGAAACAACAAGCCCAAGGCAGGTGGGTATCTGCATCCGAGCGCTACGGCCTGCAGAAACCTCTCCTTTTGGGCTCCTGGCAAGGCTGGGACACAGTGTTCCCACCTAGGGCAGGCAGCGCTCCCCTTCTCCAGGAGAGGGGCTGGCCTGATCCATGGACAACCCTCGCTCCGCTCCCTGGAGAACAGCCAAGGGAGGCAGATCCCAGCAGCCCGCGCTAGGGGAGCAGGAAGGCTCAACACTCCGGATCCAGCTGGAGGAAGAGCATCCCACAACACCTCTAACACGCGCCACCCCTTTCCCCCATCCCTGGGGTACCAGGGGGCCATGACCGTACCCGCTGGGCGCTGCCACGGCGCTGCAGAGCCGGGACTCACCCCTGCAGGACTTGCTGTCGGGCTGCAGCGCGAAGCCGCTGCGGCAGCGGCAGTAGTGCCCGTTGGGGACGCTCACGCACTCGTGCTGGCAGCTGTGGTTTCCGAAGCTGCAGTAATCGATCACTGGTGGGAGAAGAAGACGCATGGGCAGGAGCTGCTCTGTATGCCGAGCCTTTGGCATCATCAGTGGAGATTGTGTAGGGTCAGAGCGCTCAGGAGTGGCACTCGTGATCACTGCTAGCACCACACCAAAACCCAGAGAGCTCCTAGCCCTTGCTTGCTGCCCAACCAAGGGCCAAGGAGGGCCTTAAAGCCAAGAAGGGAAGGGTTGAGATGCGCGAAAGAGGAGGAGCGGGCAGAGGATGAGGAAGGAAGGGCAGGAGCAGCAGGCAGGGAGGCAGCCACTTACTCGTGCAGGTCCTCTTGTCCTGGTTGAGGTGGTAGCCAGCGCGGCAGCGGCACGAGTAGGTCCCGCGCGCGCTGACACACTCGTGCTCGCAGCCGTGCCGCCCGTCCGCGCACGCGTCCATGGCTGCGGGGGGAAGCAGACACCCCGTCAGGCTCCCCGCGCGGTCCCCGGCACCACCAGCCCCGGAGGAGGCTCATCCACCAGCAGCACCCGGGCAAACCCGGCCCCAGGGCAGCCACAGCAGGGCCTGCTCCGCTTTGCACACAAAATATGGGCCAAAGCATCGTGTCCTTCAGGGGCTGGGATATTTGTTCGCAAGTATCCAGTGCCAGGAGTAACCTCACAGCATGGAGAGAATTTTGTGTCCATGCGAGTCTCCCGTGTCTCAGCACAGGAAGCGACCAGGATTTAGCAGGGCAGCAGCCGTTCCCACTGCAAAGGCTCCTGCAGGACAGTTGAGCCAGCAGGCAAAAAGCACAGACTCGTTAGTGCAGAGCACTGTTCTCGGCAATTGCACAAATGGGAGGCTGTGGCACCCAGCGAACAGCGCGCCTCAGGTTGTCACCGGCCTTAGGAGGTCTTTGCTCATGAGACCTGCAAGTGCAAGTCCTCCCTAGGAGCGGGGATAGGAAAGGGTGTTTACGAGAGCACGTCTTCCCGTCCGCCTCGAGCCGGTGTCCCGGGTGGCACTCGCAGTAGAAGGAGCCGGGGATGCTCACGCAGCTGTGCTGGCAGCCGTGCTCCCGCTCCACGCACAGGTCCGCCCCTGGAAGACACAAGGACATTGCAGCACCCGCGCACACGCCAGCTGCCCCTGCAGCACCCTGTCCAACCAGCCCAAGCTTTGAGGCTCCAGTGTCCCATCTGGGAAAGAAATCACAGAATCACAGAATATTCAAGGTTGGAAGGGACCTCTAGAGATCATCTAGTCCAACCTTCCCGCTCAAGCAGGGACACCCAGTGCATGTGGCACAGGGTGACATCCAGGCGGGTTTTGAAGACCTCCAGAGAAGGAGACTCCACAACTCCCCTGGGCAGCCTGTTCCAGGGCTCTGTCACCCTCACAGCGGAGAAGTTCCTCCTCGCATGCATTCCTTCCTGTGTTGCAGCTTGCACCCATTGCCCCTTGTCCTGTCACTGGCCACCACTGAGAAGAGCTTGTCCCCTGCTTCCCTGCATTCTCCCTTCATGAACTTATTCATGTTAATCATATCCCCTCTCAGCCTTCTCTTCTCCAAGCTGAACAGGCCCAACGCACAGGATTCCAACTTGTGTAGGCATCCAAGCATCCAATGCTTGGAGTGGCCAAACACTCATCCAGAAATCATCCTTTCAGCCCAGTTTCTGCGCTGGGCTCCAGAGGCAAGTAGCGGGCACCTTGAGCATCCATCCTCCTCCCTGCTGGGCCTCCCTTACCGCAGAGCTTGTCCTGGAACTGCTTGCCGAACTGCTGGATGAGCTCGAAGGACTCCACCAGGAAGACGTGCTCCTCGAGCGGCGGCGAGGCCATGGCCCGCAGCGAGCTCATGTCCGCCCGCTGGATGCCCACGGCGTATATCTCAATGCCAGCGGCGCGAGCCTGGGCGGCCACCTCGCTGACGCGGTCCTGGGGCCGCCCGTCCGTCACGATGATGGCCACGCGGGGGATCTTCTTGTGCGGCGGGCGCGCGCCCTCCGCCGCGCTGAAGGCCACGTTCATGGCGTACTGGATGGCCAGGCCCGTCATGGTGCCCTGGGCCAGCGGCACGATGTTGTTGATGGCCTTCTCCATGTCCGCCCGCTTGAAGAAGGTCTTGAGGGAGAAGATGTTCTGCACCTGGCTGGAGTACTGGATGACCCCCACGCGCGTGGCGTTGGGGCCCACGTCCAGGCTGCCGATGATATCGATCATGAAGCGCCGCATGGTCTCGAATTCAAAGGGGCGCACGCTGCGGGAGCTGTCGATGACGAACACGATGTCCAGGGGCCCCGTCTTGCACTTGAGGGCTGCACAGGAGCAAAGAGGCGGTTCAAGCATCCAACTGGCCCATGCAGCTGCTGGGAGAAGGACTGGGAGCAGAGCCATGGAGCAGCTCGAGGGCTGCTCCAAGGGGCATGGAGGGGACAGGCTTGGGCAGCCCCAAGAAAACCAGCCAGGTGCACCATGCTGTGATCTGCAACGTGCTCCCAAGAAAGCCCCAGCCACCTGCTTTGCAGGCTCCCAGGCCTGTAGCAGCCAAGCAGAAAAAATCCAAGTTTGGGCAACTCTTGTATTTCTCCTGCAACTCCCGTGTCACCTCCTTTTTACTGCATTTTGCCCGTTGCTGTCTAAAAGCAAAGCCTTCAATGTAATGGCACAGTGCAAAGCACTGCTAAAGGCAGGCACACGGAGAAGCTTCAGCCAAAGAGCCTCTCTTGGATACCTGGATGTAATTCCCAACGTGAGCCAGGAGACTGTTAGAATGTGCAGTGCCAACAACTATATTTTGCTTGGCTTATCCATACCCAAGTCTTGGCCTTAGCAGTAAGCAAGAACTTTGGGTCCCCAAGGGAAGATGTCGAGGAAGAGCCGTAATCATGGTTGCTCCAGAGGTCTCTGAGACATACCCGGCTCCTTTCTCCATTTAATGTCATCACGGAGAGTGGACACTGGGTCTCCGACCTCAAACAGCAAGCTGTTCTCCAAAGGTTTTATTGTCCTGCTCCTATCACCCCACCAAGCAGTTCCTATCCCATCCCACTGCCTTAGTCTGGGCTCACCTGCAGGTTTTGGTCTGGCTTCCAGCGTTGTTAGGACCAGCAGGAGGAGAGGAGTGACAGGTAGGAGCTTCATCATTGCTATCCAAGACTGTCTTGAGACTTGGGAACCTTGCTGTGAGGAGAAGACAGAGAAGTCATGGCCGATGGTGGCCACTGTCGGCCGGCACCCACCTTGTGATTGAAGGAGTGGAAATGCGGTGGACAAGACAGAAATCCACTTCTTCCCTGAGAAATAACCCAATGGGGAACATTCCCACAGGTGACACGAGTCTCCCAGGGCTCAGACTCCCACTCGCAGCTCCTCCAGGTGAGGACCCACACGCAGTGCCCCTGGGCAGGGCCAAAGACCCGCGGCAGCAGCAGCAGCAGCAGCAGCACATTAGCTCCCCAAACATCTCGGCGCCCACGTGAAACTTCTCCTGCTTGAGGACTGGCAGTCTCAGCAGAGCTGAATTTCATTAGAAAAGCCGGTTTGCCAAGCAAAAAAAAAAAAAAGTCGTGGTCTGATTTTCTGCTCTGGGTGGAACTGGACGGAGGACAAGCCTTATTTTCACTTGCAAACCAGGCGGATCTGGTGTCCGGCCAAAGTCTTTCTTAGCTGGCTGCACGGCCGCTCTCCTCTGCCAGAGGATGAGTGGGAAAGCTGCCCCGGGAATGGGGAGCGCCGGCTCCCAAAGTGCCCGGCGCTCGGCAGGCTGCAGGGCTGCCAGCCCATTACTGGGCAGGGAAGCCCCCCTATTAACCCCAGCATAGGGAAAAGTTGCTCAGAAGTCCCTTCAAGTCACTGGCAAAAAATAAAAATTAAAAAATTAAAAATCCAAAGAGTTCTCTAAATTTAAACTCTGCTTTTTTTCCCTCCAAAGTGCCTTTGGGGAGCTGAGGACAAAAGCCTCCACAAGCACAGGGCCTGCAAATCTTGCATCTTTGGAGGAAGCAGGACCTTGAGCAAACCCACCAGTCTTCACCAGTTTGGCAGCGCTCTCCTTTTGGGTGTTTTTTCTAAGGTTTGCTCTGTGTCTGGGGGATTAGTTCACGTGTGCGAAGCCGGTGCTCCAATTTGGCGGCTAAGTTATCGAGACTAGATACCCAAACCCTCAGCACATCGCTGCTCTCCCTCTCTGCCCATCTCTGACTTCCTGCCTTGGCTTTCACCACCCTGGGCTGGCTCCTGGAGGGACACGAGTTATTTGGGATGGAGCCGGGGGGGGGAAGTGCTATGACCCAGGACGGAGCAGGTGCCAGCGCTCCTGCAACATCCGAGCCTAATAAAAGACGGGAGAAACAGCACAAGCTGCTAAACAATAAGGCCTTGGTGTGAGGAGAGCCAAAGCAGGAGCCGTTATCAAGGCACCTCCGGAATAACCTGATCCACCGCGAAACCCAAGCTCTGTGATCCGTCCCGCTCCCAAAGAGCCCGGGGTGCTGCACGGCGCCCACCGAGGACGCGGCCGGGGAGGCAGCACCCCGAGAGCACCCCCAGCACCCGCACATGGCTGGGGAGAGCGGGAGGCAGCTCCGGGGACACGGGACCTGAGGAGCCAAAGGCACCAGTGCACCCAAAGGCACCGCTCCCAGTGCAGCGCACCCAAAGGCACTGCTCCCAATGCAGGGAATGGCACCAAGAGCTTGGCAGCGCCCCCGGCCCTGCTCCTCATGCCCAGGATAACCCCTCGCTAAGCGGTCGCTCTCAGAGGGCGACAGCCGGGATAAATGGGCATCTTGCCCCTCTAAGAGAAGGTCTCCAGAGACACCAGTCTCCATGCAAGCCTGGGGATGAACTAGCTGGGAAGAGATTGCTTCCCTGCAGCCAAAGGAGATGATCGCAGCTCTGTTCCCATCAGAAAGCTGGGATGCTGCGGGGAAATTCCACAGTGAGCCCGGCTTCCCCCAGGAGACACCGCGCCATGCCCGGGAGCAGGCAGCAGAGCAGCGCTGTTGAGCAGCACACTGGAAATTTGTTTTATTGGTAGTTATCAGCCAATGTTTGCTTAGCCCCGGGAGGTCTCAGCTGTAATTCATCACCCGGGTTTCCATTCAATTGCCAAGTGATAACGTGCAGCCCTGAGCAGAATGTGTTTGATAGCAGGGAGGCTGATAAGAGATTTCGCGGCTGCGTCTTAAAATTGTCTCCAGCTTCAGTGCTCAGCCCTGAGAAGTGATACTGAAGAATTCAGATGGACAGAAAGCCAGGAAAGGGCTACAGGAAGGAATCAGGATGCACAACATCACTATCCACATGTGACACTCAACACCTATCTCTAACTTAGTGGGAGGTTAAGAAATGACTTGCACCCAGGCATGTAGCTACCTCCACGGGCAAGGAAAAGCCAGCAGGAAAAGTCCAAACAAAAGCAGTGATCAAAGCCAGATAGTCCTTGTGAGGTCACCAGGAGAGGTGCTCTTGATCCCGGTGTCACTCTTGACTTGCTGTCCTCATTACCAGCCCAGAGAACTTGGGTGCCTTCACTCTCACAGCCGTGCAAAGGGAAAAGCAAAGAGCCTCCTTCCCTTTCTCCCCTTTTCCCTATTGTTTTTCAGCAGATTCTTTTTCCAGCAGTCCTGTTCTCAGAAGAAAGCACTCGCTAACCACTAAATATTTTGGGGGCATTCGTGCCATCTCAAACATTTCTGCAGATCTCTGCTTTCCGAGCGCCGCTGCAGCAGCAGGCTGGCGCCGAGCCCACGTCTCGCAGCATCCGGAGCGCTTCGAAGCCAGCGCGGATGGAGGAATGAGCTCCGAGGCCGGGAGCCGAGCGGCAGGAAGGCAGTTCACAACTGCTCTATTTTTAACTTTTGGAAGATGCCTCCGAGCTCCCCGTGGCTAAAGGGGCCTTGCCTGGACGGAGGATGGCACAACGGCTCCGTCACGCGCGCGGTGCTGCTCCTCGCAGCAGAACCTGGGCTAGGACATGGCTTTGAGAGGGTGTCCATGGAGGACGTGGAAGAGAAGGCAGCGGGATGGAGCCCGGGGAGAGGCTGAAGGCCAGACCCACCTCTTCCTCCATCCTCTGCTTGGTGGCTTCCCCGGGAGCATGCAGGCTGCTGCTGGCCCCTGACTCGCCCGAGGCGCAGGGAGCGCGGTGGGAAGCGAGCGGCTGGCAGGCAGGTGCTGCGGTGCCGGGCAAACACGGCGCCCGGCCCAGCGCAGACCTTGAGATAAAGCGGAGCTTTAAACGGGGAGGTTCAGCTGGGGTGAGCGGAGCGGCGCCTGTGGCCATGGGCTCAGCCCGGCCCCTTGGCCGCTGACATGGGCTCCCGCCTCCGGCCGGTCCCTGCCCTTCCCAAGCCATTCCCTGCCCGTCCTAAGCCATTCCCTGCCCTTCCTAAGCCACCCACGGGAAGGGCAGCGCGCTGCGTTTCACTGCTCAACGAGGTTGGTACCTGAGGCAAAGAGCACCCCGAAGAGCCACAATTACAGCACGGAAGGGTCAGCAATGACCCCAGGCACCTGCCAGTGATCCTGGGCAAGGAGGACTCGGAGATGAATCTCCCAAGGCAAGCGGGTAAGTCGGCCTGGCCTCCCCGGTGCCCCCTTCCCTGCGCGTGTCCCCAGGGCTGCCTCCCGGCCTCCCGCTCTGCTCCTCCGTGTGTCTGTCTGGCTTCTCAGCCAAGTGCTGGAAAACACCCGCCCTGGGTTTCAGCACAGCCGCCTTGGCAGTTCTCTCCTGGCTACAGGTTAATAGAAATGTTCTGAATATTCCCCCTGTGACTCAGCTGCGCAGGTCGGGAACCCAGATCTTCTCCTAGAGACAGCCCAAAACAGCAGCTCACGGCAGGGAGCAGGGCACAGGGCTCACCGGGAAGGGATGCCCATCTGCTCTGGGTTCTCCGTCTGGATTTTCTATTTTGAATGAGGGAGAGGATAAAGTAGCTGGAGAAAGAGAAGGCAGAAGGCTCAGGAGATGGCAATGCATTTGCAAAGCTAGCAAATGCCCCGACTGTAGAGTCACGGAGAAAAGCAGATTTCAGACCATGGTTTTGGAATGAGATGCAACCTGGTTCATGATCCTGTACGGCTGGTACCTCTGCCTTTAGCCAAGAGTTTTGCAAAAGGCAAGAAGGAGCCTGACTTTAGCCCTTTGATGGGAAATTGCAAACTGGAAGCACACGGCAGGAGCAGGAGCAATAGCTCAGAGCGTGCAAGAAGCCAGGTGAAGGACTCGCTGTGCGTTGCGAGGAGCACGAAACAGCCAGGACAGCTCTGACCGATTGTGCTGCTGATGCAGCGTGGGCTTGCAGGGCGTGAGCAGACCCAGAGCACAGACACGTGCAGATGCTGGTCACCCTGCACCACGGGCTGGCATGGCAAGGGCACACAGCACTGGTGCTGCGTGTGCTGTGAGCTAGCAGCACGTATTTCTGTCCTGAAAGTCCTGGCCAGCAGTGGAGCTGCCCGAGACACCCTGTTCCTGTGACTCACGCAGCCTGTCCAGCTCTGCAGACCCTGCTTTGCTCTGCACCCCACTGCAGGGCTTCTCTTTGCTGAGGGCCAAGCAGGCAGCTTGGGCAGACCATAATGCAACTCCTATCGAGTGGAATTCAAGAGCAATGCCAAAAAAAACCACCAAAATGGGCTTGGAATCTGGACATGCCTTGCTCAAAACCAAGGTCATGCCCCAAACCCGCTAAGACAACAGAAGGACAGCAGGACCCGGGCTGTAGGACAAGGAGACACATCTACATTTGTCCTTGGTGAGACAGCAAGTGATCCTTCAGGTCCATGCCCAGGAGAAATGGGCTTCCCAAAAAGCACATTTTGGATCAGGAAAGGCTGACAGAAGTGAGTTACTCCAGTCCCGTGGGCAAGAATCAGCCCAAATAAGGCCTGGCTGGAGGCATCTGCTGATGTCAAGCTTTGCTGTGGGAACCCCAGGAGATCTCTGCCACCTTGCCCAGACACACGGAATATGCTCAGCTCATAAGAAGAGAAGAGCGATGCAATCCAGACCAACCATCCCGCTGCCTGCAAGCACCTAATCCACCCGCGGGAGCATCCTCAGGACCAGGCAGCACTGACATTGCCATCAATCAAGCACTGGTGTCTCACGGCTGGACCTCCAGATCATCTGGGTGACAAGCCGCAGGTCATGAGAATAAGGACAGCTGTGCAGTTTTTGGAGCAGGAAAGCTGCAGGGAATGCAAACAAGCATGCTGAGGCCAGAGAAACGGTGAGAGCTTCCAGCCCAAGGGCAAGGCAGAGGAGAGAACTAACCCCCTCCACTTTCAAGGGCTGGTTCCTGGTTCTTCCAAAACACACGTGTGGGAGAACAAGGGCAGACTATTTCCAGGACATCGCAGTACTCTCCGATTACAACTCCACAGTAGCTTTTCTGGGCCAAGAGCCACCTGGAAGGACATTGTGTTTAAAGCGAAGGCTGCAGTTCTCAAACAGCACATAAGGGCTTCAAATCCAGTCAGCAGCAGGACCGAAGCAGGAAAACTTTGCTGGATGCTACAGGGACTTTTTGCTTCTCCACCTGCTCCCATGGAAAAGGCCAGATCCATGTTTCATGCAGCTTATTCCAGTGCTCACTAAAATTAGCATTTTTTTTCTGCACAGCACAGGTTGTCTGAGCAAGGAGGATTGCAGAAAAGCAGGTTTCTGTCCATTTTCAAGGTGAATGACAAAAGTTTGTCTCATTGCATATTTTAAATTAACTTTGCTAATTTGTTTGTACCTGTCCTAACAAGCTTATACTACGAGATGACACAGGGAATCCTCTGGGAGGGGAAATGCTAGGTGCAAGGATAGGACATTCCCTTTTAGAGGTTTGTCATGTTACTGCTTAAGGTCTTTGCCTCTGATCTGCTCCTAAAACCTCTCTCAGCGCTCTGCAACACAAAAGGACAAAACCTCTTGTCTCCCCAGCCTCTACACCAAAACAGACTCTACCTGGGCTACCACCACAGCAGCTGATAGGAATAAATTCCCCAAACACTTGCACATTACAAGGTGGAAAGATATAATGAAGAAGAAAATATCAGATGGTCAAGTAATGTCTGCATGGTCAAGGGACTGGACCCATATAAGAAGAGCTGGTAGCACTGCTCTTCCCTTTCCATTCCTCTTCTCCATCTCAGTGGAGACCTTATGCTGCACTTCTTTTTCCCTAAACTACAGAAGAGGCAAATCGAGCCCTGATTTCACTTGCTCTGGTCCGGTCTGGGTTGCTGGGGCATAAAGAACCGCATGGACAGGGAGAAACATAGTTGTTGTGGGAGAGCATCGGGAATTCCAGCTGGGAGGACAAGATAAGACAGCTTGTGGATTTGATTTAAGCTCAACATTATCCTGTTGCTGTCTTCAGTTAGGCTCCCTGGCTGTTTTTAGCAGTAAATTCTACTGACATGAGATATATCCAAGAAGGCACGTACTGTGTTGTCAAGTGGTCCCTGAATCTCCCAATAGGCCATTGACTGACCCTTGCAGATGCTCAGGGGATGGTGAACATCAACCTCACCCAAAGAAAACCACCACAAAAAGGAATTGTGATCCTATGTGAAAAGCTGACACAAGTGTGGTTTTCACTCCATATTGGAACAACAAGTTGGGAATTTCTAACCTTTCCACAAGGAAGGAAAATTATATTAGAAGCATCAAAGTATTTTGCAGATGTAACAACGCATCATGCTGTTTCTACACTATTGGAATATTTATATGAAATAGGCACGTTCAGCCACAAAGGAAGGGCAAATGGTCCAGATCCATTCCTAGGTTGATGCAGAGTTTGTCAGTCGAGCTCCTGGTGCCGCAGATCCTGTTTCTCCAGGGAGCAATGAGATTGATAGTCACTTGCAGAACTTCTCCTGAATCCACTTGAGCCAATATCCCCAGCTGACCTTGAGCAAGCTTGCATAGCACAACCACAGAGAGTGCCTGCTAATTTAGCCTCACAATCATAAATCTGCTGCCTGACCTCCTTCTCCAAATCTCTATATCATATTTCTCGCTCAGCAGACGTGACTCAAAGTGTTGGCATAAGGAAATATGCCAGGAGAATATTCTTGTGCCTCCCCCCTTTACCTACACATCCTGTTAAGAGTATGATTGAAATAGCAGAAAACGAGGAGCACTTGACTGCTGCAGAAAAGCACGCAGCAACTTCACAGGCCACTTCAAGGCAAAAAACAGACTAAATTCTTTTTCTAGATACTTTTCAGATGGAGAATCCCAAAGGCAGCAAGGGAAAAGGTTCTCAAATAACCAGAATGTAGCTGTGATGGTCACCAGTTTCTAGTGGCATCAGTGACCAAAGTCTCCCCACTTTTGGGGTGTTTTATCTGTGACTACTGGTCTTGAAGGCTCCACCACAACCTCCTGGCAAGAGCACCACCGAAGAGCTGCTGTTCCAAGGGCAGAGGCTCTCATCCCTCAAGCGAAGGGCCATTTTATCAACACCACAGCAGACTGACCTTGCTTCTGAGTGTGAAGAGCACGTCTTGGGCAACATTGCACCTCGACATCAAAAGGTCACCCTGGTCTCTTCAGCATGCACATGGATGTCCCATGGAAACCTCCTCCTGTGGTCTTTCTGAGGGCCAGCTGAGGGGCCATTTGGTCAGTTGAGGGCCATTTGTCCTCAACATTGTGCACATGCAAAATTGGCCCTTTTAATCAAGCTGTGTGAGTAGCTGAACTCATCTAATCGTGTTGTGTTCATCGAGTCCTTGTCAAAGCCAGCTACAAGCTCTTCATCTCCAGGAGAAATAAGGAGTTGTTTCATTGAGTCTTTCAGGTCCCATGAGGCTCTTCAAGAAGTGTCCCCACCAGTGTGGGACAAGGAACCAGAAGCCAAGAGAGTCAAAGCCACTTGCTCAAGACCATGGGAAGCCTGTGACAGAGCTGGGACCTGAGCTGGTCCCATCTGTATCTCAGGAAGAGGCCATGGAGCTACCTAGGTGGGAGGAAACACGGAAGAACAAAAGGGAGGGACAGGAATGAGACTTCTGATGGGCATGTGAAGGCAGTCTCATGTTTTGTGTTGCTCTGCTCCAAGTTGGTACTGCTAAAACTAAAGCAAAATGCTTTAAAAGGGAAGAACAAGGGGGATGTTTAATGTGACGCTGTGGGGAAGCCATCTGAATGGAGCTTCAAGTGCAGGAGTTGTGAATATCCAAGGGGAAGCTTCTTTCCTTGTTTTAGTTTGTGAACCCTGATAAATCTCCAGCCGAGAGAGACTCAGCGTAGTGAGTTAACTCCACAGACACCAGACCTGCCTCTGCTCATTCCCATTGGAAACCACGGGCTCCTGGAGGTCCACACGCCACAAATCAAGGACTCTCATTCTTATATCCAGGCAGTCAGGAAGCGAAGCAGCATCATGCAGGCAAATGATGGGAAGACTGAAGTTTGGAGAGAAACCAAGTTACTGCCACCTCTCTGCAACAGACTAGAGCTGGTCCTTAGGGATTTTCCTCTGATACACACCAGAGGGATCAGGTTAGGGATAGATTCCTGCGTGCAAACAAGGCCTTGCAAGGCAAAGAAGCAATCTGGGCAGAAGAGGGGCATGTGCAAAGGCAGATTTTGCCAGGGAAGAAGGACCCTGCCTCCAGACAAAAGTGCTAGGAAGGCCGGAGCCGCCCAAGATCCAGGGAAGCTTCGTGCTGGGGCGCAGCCGGTGGGGTGCCCTGGGGGAGGCTCTGCCACAGCTGTGCAAGAGCCTGTGCAGCGCCTGCGAGCACACGCCTACACCCTGCTCCGCAAGGGAGCTATTTTTAAACCCTCCTCAACCGGCCAAGGCAGGAGAGGGAACAGAACCCTTCTAGCAGCTTTAATGCTACTCGATACTTAAAGCTCCGTCTGTGCTGCCAGGATCTATAGCGGGGCAGCCCTTGCCAGCCCGCAGCACACGGGGGACCTTCCCGCGCCCGACCGCTCAATGCAGCCCTTGTGGCAGCCGAACTGCGGGCGCTCCTGCTCCAGCACCGCTAACGCAGCCCAAGCGACCCGCGCGGTCCCGGAGCGCAGAAAACCCCATTGCTCTTAACAACTAATGCTAGGCGCTGCTGAGCCTCCCGGCATGGCTGGAGGAGACACGTGCGTGACATCTGGCACCAAGGGGACCGTTCCCTTGGCAGGCGCTCGTTGCTCCTAAGCCGCGCCGTGAGCACTACTCAATCATTTTTATGTCGCGCTTTCTTTTCCAGCTCCCGTTCGCTCCCTCCCGGTAGAGCTGCTCTGTGGTTCACGTGTGTACGTGGATGCACACGCTGCACAACCTCCCGCTCCCCACACGCTTCAGCCCCATTCATCGGGCGCTGGTAAATGGCATTTTATGAGCGCTGATTTTTAACAAGGCAGCCGCTCTGCTCCGCGAGCTAACAAAGGGGCCCCTATTGGAAACTTTAAAATGCTCAAAGGCAGGCGTCTCTTGAAAACCTTTAACCCCTGCTGCCAACCTCACAGGAAATACTGTGTTTTGAGCAATCAGAGCCCAAACATCTTCTGCGACCGCAAACTGCCGACAATAGGCTGCCTTGTTGGCTGGCTGCTTGCTGCCGGCCAAGGTAGCTCCCGAGCCCATCTCGCACCGATCCCGTGCCTTTCTTTGCAGTTCTTCATAAAAAATGCAGCTTCCACAAAAATCAACAACAGCTTTTTCCAGTTGGATACAGCAATACCCCGCCTGCTTAGATGCAAAGTGTCATTTGGCTATAAATACCAAGATTGCTTGCTTGTCTTCCAGATGGGAATTTGTATTTTAACCAAGGCCAAATTTCTCCCTGGAGTTAACTCTGCTGTGCGTATTGCCATGTCCTGGTGGCAAATATGAGAGCTGAGATCCAGGGGCGAGTCCTCGTGCCAGCCAGCAGGCGAGGGGAAAGCAGCAGCAGAGCACACAAGATCTCAGCAAATACCTGCTTAACTCCAGTGGGATGGCTGCGTGTTAGCACAAACTCGATGGGCGCAGAAAAATCTGACTTTCCAAACAAGTTTCCCACATAATATTGCAAGTGCCAAATATGCCCACAGCTATTTTTTCCCTGTGAACTGCTTAGGATTATAAGCCAAAGGTGGGCGATTGCTTATGCAAACACGTTTGTGAGTATGCACAGACCCAAATTTCCAGCAGGCAGAGATGGCACATAATGAAGTTAAGACACAGGTCTAAGCTTATCACCTTACACAATCTAGACTTCATGGGGCTCGCTGTGCTTCACCCAGGGGCATCACACCTGATTCTCCTCTGCTAAAACAGCCACTCAATTATATCAGTAGGAACTTGCCCCAGAGCAGAGGGAAAGGTGAGCGCAGGAAAGGCACTGCGGAGCGACACCTCCGAGGAGGTGCAACGCTGTCCCGTGGGGCTGCGCGGTTCCATTGAGGACCTCGCTTCCCGGGGGAACAGCAATGGCCCCATAATCCTGATGTGAGATGGGGGACACGTCGGTGGGAAGGAGCCATCACCCTCGGGGCAAAACCGCGGCTCAGAAGCTGCTCTTGACCCTCGCTGCTGTCACCCTCTGCGCTCGCCTTCGCGGGGAGCCCCGGCGCGCGGCCGCCCCCTCTCACCTCCCTCCCGTCCCCGCAGGTGCCGCGGCGCCCGCCGAGCCCCTCACTCACCCGGGC
>VZSG01000387.1:458729-473977 GCA_013398315.1 Nothoprocta pentlandii | reverse complement strand
GGAAGGAGGAGCTCCTGGCCCTTCCCTACTCAAGGAAAAGGTGGGAAAGGAGCCCCAGGAACCCAAAAGGCGAGGAGTCCCTGTCCCTGTGTCCCTGCCAGCCCTGCCCCGGGGGCTGTGGGGCTGCGGGGCTGCCCAGGGCCCCTCTGTGCTCAGCAGCATCCACATCCGCACGGATGCGGGAGGGCTGTTCCAGAGCCGCTTCCCGGTCCTTCCCAGCTTCCCCAGGGCTGTGGGGGATGTGCCGCTTCGTGTGCCCATCCCAGCGCATTCCCAGGAACGGGGGCCTCGCTGCCAATGGCAGAGACCCCAAGAAGGGCGAATCTTGAGCTCTGAGCTGTGGCTTGGCAGCTGGAGGCCTCCAGGAAGAGCGGGATGTGGGGGAAACCTCCCCGTGCTTTACAGCACGTTGGAAGTCGCCAGCGCAGCAGCCAAGCGCGTCCCCTCCTCAGTCAAGGGCTCGGAAAAAGGGAGGGAAGAAGGGAAAGGCTCCCCGGGCAGCTCCCGGTCCCCCTTGCTCCCAAGGGGCTCCGTGAGTTTGATGTTTCGGGAGGGGGCTGCAGGCAGGTGCCCCCTCCTCTTCCCTTGGTGGAGGTCAGGCAGGGCTGGGGGTCCCACCCCGTGTCCCTGGGCTGGGGGGCTGCTCCAGGACCAATCTGTCCCAGCGCTGTCCCTCATGTCCAGCACGGCTGGCTTCCCCTTTGGCGTTCACTGTGTGCGTTAATTGTGCGACACCGAACTGAGGTGTGCGGTGAGCGCGGAACTCCGGGGCTGATGGCTGGGGCTGCGGCCGCCCTTGGCACCCGGCGTTCCCCAGGACACGCGGATCCTCCCTGTCCTCAGATCATCCGGGTGCCGGCACCCCACAGGCGGCACCCTGGGGCCGGGCCGTATCCCTGCATCCCTATGGATGAATTGGACGCAACCAACCTCCTCAATGTGGTCCATGCAGGAGCCTGGTTCCATCCTCCTTCCCGCTCCCAGCATTCCAGCATGGAGCTCCCCTCCTCTTCCCCCTGCGGACAACATCCGCAGGGCAGGAGGGCCTGTGGCACCGGGGCTGCTGTTTCCGAATGGAATAAGGAACAAATCTGCCCCTCCCGGCCCTTTCCTGCCCCTTTCCTGGCTGTGCCCCCTGCCCAGCCTTCATCACCCCCTGCATCCTCCATGGAAAGCCCGGGGGGGGGGGGCGGGGGGAGCCTCTTTCTCCCAGCTTCAGCTCCCCAGTGGATCAAACTGGGGGGACTGCTTTGCAGTAGTGGGAGGGAGATGGCTTTTGGAAAGCTGGGGTGGGGGAGGAAACAGGATGGGGGTCCCCCCTTGCAGCAGCCTCCCCTGATAGCCCCCTTCTCCCCCCAGCTGCTGTTTCCACAGGGAATGAAACCTGGTGACAGTCGAAAGGGCAGAAAGTGCCTCAAATTCTTCCCCCCGGCTCAGAGCTCCCCTCCTGCTCGGGACCTTGGGACAGAGGCCCCACAAACTCACTGCAGGGAATCCCGACCCTCTCCTTCCTCTCCGGGTTTCAACCCCCCCCCGCTCCCCACCGGGGCCTCCGGGCGCGGGAGAGGCCGCGCAGGTGGAGGCCGCGGGCCGGAGGGCGCCGGGTGCCGCACACGGATATTCCCGGCTTTGGCGGGGGAGGTTCTTTCTTTCGTCCCCTTTTTTCCCTCCCCATCAGCTGCTGGGGCAGAGGGAACCCTCCAACTCACCAGGTCCTGGGAAAGACGGTCTAAGCCCAGAGCATCCTTCAGTTTGAGCTGCAGTGGGGCTCAAGGAAGCCCTGCAAGGAACAGCCATGGGACAGGAAAGAGCATCTGGAGCAGTCCCAGAGCAGAGCATTGAGGGCTCTGGGTGCTGAGGGCTCCAGGGACCAGCGATGGGCCCTGGGGGAGCCACAGGGTACCCAGTCTTGACTCCCAGACCCAGACCAATAGACCATCCGTGGTCCCCTGTTCTGCACTGGTGGCAGGAGGGACTCGTCTGCATCAGTCACTCTTTGCTCCCACTTTGCACTAACATCAGCGCTGCACGAGGGATGTGCAAGGGAGATTGCAGAACACCAAAATGCAATGTTGGCATTTGTCCAGCAGCGAAGACAGTGCTGTGATATCCACCTTTTCCAAGAGCGCTGCTGGGACGGTCCAGGAGCTGTACGGAACATCCCCCGGGATGAGCGAGCCCGGCTGGCTGGCATTCCCTATGGAGCCCGGGGGGAGCGTTTTTCACACATCCTGTCCCAGCCTGGTGTTTGCTGTTGGTGTGGTTGATAAATCCCCCGAGCTCAGCAAAGGCAGAATTTCACTTGTGTGTGCAGTGACAAAAATACAGGATTTATAAATACCCGTGCATATACGAGAGCTTGTGGGTTGGGTTGGGTCTGGATTAAAGGAGGTATTGAAAAATCAGGGGAGCCAGAAACTGCAGGCTGCTCATTTCTGAGATTTCTAATGGCTTTTCCTTTTGCATAAACATTGCACTGACTCCATACCCGGGAGCACTGCAGGCATTCGCTGCCCCGTGCCTCACAAAACATAACTCAGGCCCCTAAAACGGGTACTCGTGATGAGGGTGTTGGGTTTCTATAGGCAGGGAAGAACAATCCTGCTCTGTGGCAGCAGATCCCTGTCGAGCTGCGGGGCCTCGGGAGACCCCAAAGTGGCTCCTTCAGCGGGTGATGAGTGCCTGCAGGGTGCCCTCGTGCTCGGCAATGCTCTCACACCTGCACCTTTGGGACAGGGCCACCCAGAAGCAGCACCTCGAGCTGCACTTGCACCCGCTTCTGGATTGCATCTGAAAACACTGCACCCAAAGGCCCTTGGATGCAGCCAGGGGCAGGCTGAAGAGGGAGAAGGGGCTTGCAGGGATGGGCTAGATGCCGGGGTGAGGCCGAGCCTGCCCCCGTGCCGCTCTCCCACTTTGCTTCCACATAATACCCGACTTTGTGCAACAGCATCTGAGTCCCACCCGAGACCTGGGCCTCTGAAAAGGAGGCTTTTAGCCCCAGCTCGGAGCGCCTGGCCCAGGCAGCGCTGCGAACACGACACTGAACTAACACTGCGCTACAATCAAAGCGTTCTAATAATTCAATATAATAAATGTCAGGAGGAGTGAATAATTCCCTGTAACTCCGAACAGCCTGTAGGTGCCAGGAGGAGCCGAGGGGGTATATTGAGCTCCTCTAGCAATAGCCCTTTGACTTTCTGGAGGTAAATTTAAACCAGATGACGGATGCTGGGTGGTCGCCTCCACAGTCAGAATGGTGAGCACTGTTCAGAAGTGCGTCACTGCGACAACTGAGCCCCTAAATTTGGAAAGTAATGGCTGTGGAGAAAGGACGGGGGGAGAAAAAAGTAAGTTTCTAAGTAGTCATTATAGTTAATCCACCTAAACATCAAATCTGAAGCGCTCGGGTCTGTTTACCTGCCTTTGGGTGCACAGCCCAGCTTTAAGCAGCAAATAGCATGGGTGTGATTGCTGCAGCGGGAGTTGCTGAGCCCTCCCTTAGGGCCACGTGTCTCTGCAGCAGAGCGGTGACGAGGACACGAAGGGGCGCTCCTTGTTTTGCACGGAATCCTGCAAGATGAGACCCAAGGAAAGCCTGACCTGCTCCTCCACTGCTGTTATGGAAAAGGATTAGATAATTTTCCTACTGGCTACCTGTGCCCATGCAGGGTATAAACTACTAAGCAGGCAGGCTGGAATTAAGCTTTTCAGCAGGGTAAAGTAGCTGACACTGCCTCAGCAGTGCAAAACCAGCTGGTAAAGCCCACCTTCAGGGTGCTCCAGCAAAGCACCTGGAAAGAAAGCATCTCCTTGCCCGGTAACGACAGGGCAGGGATCCAGCCTCAGCTTTCCAGGGTGATCCCGAAGCCTCGGGCAGAGCGGGCTGGCGGAGGAGCTGGTGCTGGGGGTGATGGAGCTGGGCAGAGTTGCAATTCATGCTCTGCAGGTCATGGTGTCCGGTCAGGAACGCCCTGGCTGTCACCATAAAACATCCCTTTCTCAGGAGGTAGCGCTCTGGGTGACACGGGCACGAGCTGGAAAGCCAAGTTTGGGGGAGCTCTGTCTCTGACATGAGGCCATCGTCTCATGAGCAGAAGGTCATGAGACACCCCAGCAGGTTGGGCTAAGTCAACAGCCAGAGCCTGAAATGACTTTTCACATGACTCTCTCCTGAGGAATCCAGATCTGGTTTGCCTGATAGCTAACCTGGTGTCCCAAAACAAAGCAGAAATGGAGCCAAGGCTCCGTTACCAACAGGCACCAAGGCACAAGTGGCACCAAAAGGCTTGGCTCAAAGTGACCTTAAAATTTTTCTGGATGTTATTCTCTATCTAGCTGCATGATTCAATGAGCAGTGTCCGGGTTGCTCCCGCGACTTCGTTATCACCACGTGGAGCCCAGGTCTGATGTTACTCATGCTATGGGACCGCTGTGTTTTAGATCCAACCCATACCAAGCTGACCTGCTTCGGGACGGCGTGCGGAGGTACCTGCAGCTGCCAGGGGACCAGACGGTGCTGATACTGCACGCAAAAGTCGCCCAGAAGTCATACGGCAATGAGAAAAGGTAGGAGACTCTGCAGCCTCCTAGGGAGCTCTGTGTTTGGAAGGCCACTTCCAAAAGCAAATACCTAATGCTCAATTTTCACCTCAATAGATTTCTCTAATCTAATCTGATGAGACAAATGACTTAGCATAACCCCTTTGCATCTACCCGTGACCTCTTTGCATCCCAATCTGCCTTTCAGGCTGCATGAATTTAATAACGTTTAACCTAACATAACATATGAGCATAACCTGTAAGGTTAGAGTCCTCCCTTAAAGTACTTGAGGTGGGAGAGAAGAAGCAAAAGAAGAAAAGAAAACATCCAAATCTTATCCCTTTGGAATGGGATAAGGAAGGCTCTGAGAGGAAAGGCTGGTGTTACTAGTGCCCTGGAAATCTTGTCTTAAAACCTGATAGACCACATCACTGGCTGGGACAATTCCGTCAGTGTCCAGGGTCTCCAAAACGCTGCTATTTTGGAAAAGACTTCCCAAATTGCAAGAACACCTTGAGGTTCTTCTGGTCAATTCAAAGCTCCCAAATTGCTATTCCTGGGCAGGGACGTCAGACCATGCCACTGCAATATAATTAATCCTCCATTAGCCTTTGTGATAAAAATAATCCTCTGTTATTACTGAGCAGGGAGGAGTTAGGAGGAGATGAGCTCTACCTCTAGGGCTTAACTTCATCCAGATGCAAACACCCGCAGAAGGACAGCACTAAGCTGGCCACAGTTTATCCTCAATGTCCATGCTCACATCCAGCCTCCCTCCCGGCACGGTGGGCACTGGGATTTTATTTCAGACCTGGTCTCCCAGCCAGGAGGCTCTTGTCATCTCAGCAAAGGTCCCGGTGTCCAAGGTTGGGAGATGGTCCCTTCCCTTGGCATGGCTTCAGCTTGGAGGATAAGCACGTAAAGCAGATGCCAAGTCTGAAAAAAAAAGAGCAAATCAGCACAGGGCTCCTAGGTTAAAGCCTAAAGGCTCTGGGTCTCCTTCACGGTGGAGGTCAGGGTCCCAGGCCATAGATAACTTGCTTAAATAACCCCCCGTGGGGCACTTTAGGGCCCAGAAAACCCAACCCCCCCGTAGGGGTGTTTCCAGGGCTAGCACTGTGCACTGATGAATTTGCCCCATTCACCCGAGTGCAAAGACAGTGGAAACCCAAATAAAACACAGGAAAATATGTTTCCAAAACGTTGGCTATAGATTTATTTGCACTGGGCTCCGGAGCTGGCCGTGAATGTGGCCTCTGTTCCCGACCTGCCGAAGGCGCCGCATTCCAGGCCGGCACACGGGGGCCGCTTCCCGCGGCCGGGGCGGCCCTTGGCGCCGCGTGGGGCTGCGTGAGGGGACGGGGCAGCCCCCAGGGTCCCCCCTGCAGATGTGGGTGCCGCCCGTGGCTGCCTGTGCTGCAGCAAAGCGACCGCTGGCACTGCCCGTCCCTGCTGCTCCTCTTGCAGCCCGTTCCCGGCCGGTGCTCTGGACGCCCCAGCTCTCCCAGCTGCTTTAGTGGCACCTGAACACGAGCTGCTGGCTGGGCTGGTCTTTGTCCCCCAGCCTGTCCCCTCCATGGCCATGTACCTGGGAAGGGGCGGCTCTGCCGCAGGTCAAGGTCTCCGGTCTCAGCCCTGCTGCTCGGTCTGCGCTGCCCCATCTCTCAAGAGCCTTCTCCGGGTTTCTAAGCACAGTCACAAACTGTCCTTGTGCTTTTCCAGGTTCTTCTGCCCTCCACCTTGTGTTTATCTGACCGGGCCAGGATGGAAGTTGAAGCAGGAGCAGATCAAAGGTAGATGCTCAAGGGCAGCCCTGGGCTCCTTATGTGATGCAGAGAAAGGATCTCATCTCTGCAAAGAGGAAGGATTTGCGGTTATCCTGCTGCTTTGCTCTTCCTAATGCCCGTGTCCCCCCGTTTCCAACAGGCAGGGACGCGGGCGAGACCGGCTCGCGGGTGTGCGGCTACATGGGGCTGGACAGCGCGGGCAGCAGCCTGGCCGAGACGCAGAAACTCGCCTTCGAGGAGCAGGCGGACGGGAGGGTGAGGCGGCTCCGTCCCGCCGGGCGCCCCTTCCCGTGTCACCTTCCCGCTGCTCCCGCATCCAAGCGGGGATGCCGGCCCCACAGAGCATCCTCGGCAGCAGCTCTTAGAAGTGCTGCGTTTTGGGGACCGATGCCGGTGCGGGGAGGGACAGAGACGACACCTACAAGGGATGCAGGGCAGGACAACTGGTCGGTGCCATCCCCAGCCAGCTCCTGCATCCTGCTTTTATTGGATGCATAAGTCACTTACCGTGGTGGGCACAGCCTGGGTAGTGGTCACTCCATAAGTCACTTACCGTGGTGGGCACAGCCTGGGTAGTGGCCAGGGTAAGCGACTTACAGGGTAAGACCTTGGCTACCATTGACCTGACTCAGCAGCCCCTAAGGGCCCTGGTTCCTGTCTCGCCTGCGGTTATCCCAGGGTGGCTCTGCCCCCGTGCCCGCGATGGGCACCCACCTCAGCTCCACCTGCTTCAAGCCCCCTGAGCATTTGTGCCCCCCAGCTCCCGGCCAGAGGATGCTCTTGCTCCCCGCTGTGCTGCCGGGACGTCGCGTTTCCCCGTCCATCGCACAGCCCCTCCTGCCGCGGCACGGGGGCTCACTCGAGCCCCAGGCTGCCCAAGGGGCCCGTCTGTCGTGGCCACCGTCTCTCCAGGTCCGCAGCCCTGGGCGGGCGGCCAAAACCCACACGGCCCCCCCAGCCCGTCCGCCCTCCCTGCAGCCCGCGGAGCCGCTTATCGCCAAATGAAAGCCGCCCTTTCAGCGGCAGATAAACAGCTAAAGAAAACACCCACCCGCCCCAGCCTCCGAGAGCGAGGGCAGAGATTTGGCGCCTTTTGAGAGAGGAGGGGGAAAGAAGTGAAAAAGCGTCCCCGCCGGCGCCCGAAGCACACGGGGGCCGAGCCGGGCTGCAGAAAGGGCCTTTGTTCCCAGAGCCGTCGTTGCCATCAGGGCATCTATCAGCCCGTGAGAGCCGCGGTGGCCGCGGAGCCGCAAGCCCCGGGCGACTTCTCCCATTCCGCGGGATAAATCACGCGGGGGCAGGCGCTGCCGCGAGGAATTCTCCGTCCCCAGTGTAAACAGAGCCCCCGCCGAAGCCCCGGCTCTTCCTCGCACCTGGAATAACAGCTCCGATGGCTTCCCGCTCCCCGCTCCCCGCGGCCTCTTCAATGGGAGCTATTATGTCCCTGCGGGGCGGCTCCGGGCTGGCGGCTCCGCGCTGGCGGGATCTGCCGGCCCCGCGGGACACGCGCGGGTCCCTCGCACCACCGAGAGGAAGGCGAGGGCTGCAGGTGGAGGAGGAAGGTTTTCCTCAGCCCGGGGATGCTCTGGGACAAGCTGAGCTCCCAGCCAGGCTCCATGGTCCGGGCTCCCTTCCCGACGTCTCTCTGCTGCAGGGCTTCGGCTGCGCCAAGGCGCTCTACATCTCGGACACGGACAAGCGCAAGCATTTCCGCCTGGTCCTCAAGCTCTTCTTCGGCAACGGGCAGGAGATCGGCACCTTCCACAGCAAGCTCATCAAGGTCATCTCCAAGCCCTCGCAGAAGAAGCAGTCGCTGAAGAACACGGACCGTACGTAGGGGCAGCTGGGCACGTTTGGCATTACTGGGGCACCATTTACCCACCCCAGGGTGCCCATCTTCTGCGAGGGGAGCAGCCCGGGTGGGATCTCGCTGGACTGGATTTGAGCAATGGATCCCCCTGGAAAGAACATGCAGGGATGCACCGGTGTCTCTACCCCTACCATGACGGATGGGGCTCCGATGGGGCGCGCTCTGTCCCCCTCAGGCTTCGCCCCCTGCTCCTCTAGCTCCTACACGAGCAGAACCTGCCAGGGAAACACGAGTGGTTTATGGGTATAAATTTATGGGTATAAGTTGAAACACAGGCAGTTCCGTCTCCATATGAGGAGGAACAACTTCTCTGTAAGGGTGCCAGTGCCCTGGCACAGGCTGCCCAGGGAGGCTGTGGAGTCTCCTTCTCTGGAGGTCTCCAAACCCACCTGGATGTGTCTGGGTGGCTCACGCTGCCCTCGCCGCCCGCAGTGTGCATCTCCTCGGGCTCCAAAGTCTCGCTCTTCAACCGCCTGCGCTCCCAGACCGTCAGCACCCGCTACCTCTCCGTGGAGGGGGGAGCCTTCGTGGCCAGCGCCCGGCAGTGGGCGGCCTTCACCCTGCACCTGGGTAAGGAGCCGCGCGGCGCCGGCCCCGCGCCCGCAGCGGAGCCGCCCGCGCCGGGCGCTGACGCGGCCTCTCCGCCCGCGCCGGGCACAGCCGATGAGCGCAGCGCCCGCGGGGACTTCCCGCTGCGCGAGGGCTACGTGCGCTACGGCTCCGCGGTGCGGCTCATCTGCACGGCCAGCGGCCTCGCGCTGCCGCCCCTGGTAAGCCCCGCTTAGGGAAAGGGCTTGCGGCGGCCTCGCGCTGCCGGCCCTGGTAAGCCCCGCCTAGGGAAAGGGCTTGCGGAGGGGTCGGCGGCGGCGCCCGCTGAGCCGCCCGCCCGGCAGATCATCCGCAAGGTGAGCAAGCAGTGCGCCATGCTGGACGTGGACGAGCCCGTCTCGCAGCTGCACAAGTGCGCCTTCCAGCTGCAGGGCTCCGACCGCATGTACCTGTGCCTCTCCACGGAGAAGGTGATCCAGTTCCAGGTAGGGACGTGCCCCCGCTGCTCCCTGGGAGCACCTTTCCCAGGAGGAAGAGGTCTCCTGGAGAGAGAAATGGCCTCCAAGTTAAGCTAAGAGCCACTGCAACCATCCACCAACCTCCATCCTCCCTGCTCCTGCTTTGCCACCGGGTTGCTCGGAGGGTTGGCAAGAGCTACTGCTGCAAGGCAGGCGCCGGGGCAGGGCCCAGGCGTTCGGGCTGCCGGCTCTGCCCGCCCCGCTGCCACGCGCCGGGGTCCCTGCAGGCCTCCCCCTGCCCGAAGGAAGCCAACCGGGAGCTGCTCAACGACGGCTCCTGCTGGACCATCATCGGCACGGAGACCGTGGAGTACACGTTCAGCGAAAGCCTGGCCTGTGCCCGCGAGCCCGTCAGCCCCGTGCCGCTCATCACCGCCCTGCAGGTAGGCAGGGACTGCAGCCCGGGCATCCCGGGACATCCCGGGGCATCCCGGGACACTAGCGGTGCATGCAGCCCTGGCCACCCCTGTAACGCCCCGCTGGCCGCAGCTGACGGGCGGCGGGGACGTGGCCATGCTGGAGGTGCAGGGCGAGTATTTCCACACGCACCTGAAGGTCTGGTTCGGAGACGTGGAAGCGGAGACGATGTTCAGGTAAGTCGGCGACGGTGGCTGGAAAGCAGCCCGTGAACCAAAGCCGGGTTTGGGGACAGGCTGGGGGTGGCAGCGCGCGCAGCCTGTGCTGGTGGCTCTCACAAAGCGGGTTGCTCCTGGTGGGGACAGGCTCTCTGTCACCAATAGCTGTGGGGGGAAGAGGCAGAGGGGCCTCAGAGGGTGGAAACTGGGTGAGCAACCAGCAGAGAAGACCAAAACACCAGGAAGGAGCAGGGAGACCAGCCAGAGGCTCCCCAAGCCCCAAAGCCAAGTCCAGGTGATGCACGAGAGCTCGCTGCTGTGTGCAGGGCTGCGCGGGGGCTCCTCCTGCATTAACGCCCATTCTCCTCCCCTGCTCCGTTCCCAGGAGCCCCAAATCCCTGGTGTGTGTCGTCCCCGACGTCTCTGCCTTCGGCAGCGACTGGAGGTGGCTGCGATACCCCATCACCGTCCCGCTGCTGCTGCTCAGGGACGACGGGCTCATCTACTCCAGCTCCTTCACGTTCACCTACACCCCGGAGCAGAGCTTCCTCCCCGGGCAGCCGCTCCTCTCGGATGTCCCGCAGGACTCGGACAAGTTGCTTGACAGCATCCACCAGGAGTTCACCAGGACCAACTTCCACCTCTTCATGCAGAGCTAGCGAGGGAAGCGGAGGGGATCCCCGCGCTGCTCAGCAGGCTCGAGGGGTCCCTGCCCCAGCTCCTCGCTGCCCATCGGCTGCCCGCTCTGTTATTCTAATTTGCTAATTGCCTCTTTTAATGACAACACGTCTCCCCAGGGAGATCTCATGGGGGAAGCATCAATAAAGGATGCCTCAAGGACGCTCAGCTGGCTCAAGTGCCTCTCTGCTGCTCTCCAAGATTTGCTCTCGAGGTCCTTGGCCCAGATCTCCAAAGTCCGGGAGGGACAGAGGAGATGAACGAGCGTGGCTCTTGATCTATACCAGGAATCCCTGCCCCACTTCCCTGCCTTTCAGGAAGGAGGAGCTGATTTCCAGCAGCCAAACATCCAGCACCAGAGGGATTTGGGTTTGTTTTGTTTTCTTTAGAGGCCCAAATGGGGTTATTTGAGAAAGAAAACGAGAGAGAGAAACTTCAGTGTGCAGCTTGGCCCATCCCTGGCCCTTGTGGCTCTGCTGGCCTCAGTTATTCCGCACGGACCCTCTGCAGCGCCTGCACCAGGATCGAGCAGTGGTTAAAGGTGCCGTAAAAAGAAACCCGTTTTCTTGGAGCTGAACCCGAGCGCTCTGTAAAGTGGGTCTGGCAGAGCCGTTTAGCACCTCCAGCCCTCCGGGGCATCAAAAGGCCCATAGTGTGCTTGGAAACGGGCTGTTTGGGCAGTTGGGAGGCCAGGTTAGATGCCGCCGAGGTGCCAAAACCGCAGGGGTTTGTGAGCACGGGCAGGCCCGGGGTGACGGGGAGATCGGAGCCCCCCTCGCCTGCCCACCTGTGTGTCTGGTGACCACGTTGCACCCCCGGAGTGCAACCCAGGGGGACCTCTGCTCTGCCAAGCACCGGGAGACCGGGCACCTTCTTCCCAAGCTCCGCAGCTCAGGGCTCAAGGCTGGCTGAGGCACCAAATCCACAGGGAGCTGCCGATCCTGGGGCTGCAGCGGGGAAAAGAAGAAAAACACCCGGAGTGAGTTAATACTGTTTGCACTGCATCCCCCCAACACGTCCCCTTGCCCAAATCCTCCAGGACGCAGTGGGGGACAGCGAAAGGATGTGGCCACCCCGCCAGGCTCCTCTCCCGCTCCCGCAGCCCTGCAGAGGAGCTCGGGCAGCTCCCGGGGCCGTTTCCCATCCCCTTGGAGGCTGGAGCATAATCCACATTTTACAAATGGGAAGCACTCCCGGCTGTATTTAGCCGCAGCCCGGGGCAGGAGCCGCATTTCACGGTGGATTCAGGGCTCCCAATGAGGCCATGTTGTTTCGGTGACAGCCCTGCTCTGCCAGAGGGCCGAGAAGCACCGAGTGACTCCTTCTAGCCCTGATGGACCCAGCAAACGTGCAGTAATTCAAGCCCCTTGGGGCTCAGTCCCACGTAGGGCTGCTCCTGCCCTCCCACCTGTGCTCAGGGTTTTGGCTTCCCACAGTGGGACCCAAACGTGGATGTGGCCTTTGGTGGCTCTTCAGGGGTGGCTGATGCTCCGTGTCTTGGCAGAAGATCCGCCAGGTGAAGAAGATCCACCTGGATCCAGCTGCTCATCCCCTCCACACACAGGGCTCGCCAGCCCAAGCTGCTGTTAGAACAGCGGGAACACGTCAAATATCAGCAGGAAACACTTCCATCTGTCTCTTTTCCTCTGCTTTTGAGTTTTGGAGTTGCATTTCCCTTCCCCCAGGCAGGCTGGTCCCTGGTGGCTGCCGGCTCCAGCAGCTCCGCTTTGAGGGCCACAAGGCACCGCGTCTCCGGGGACGCGTGGTGGCTCCATGAGCACATCCAGCCCCTCTCCACTCCCCTCCAGGCTAAACCCCCCCCGGATTCCCCAGAAGAGGGGGAGAATCCACCCACAGCTCCCAAATCCAGCACCCCGCAAGTCCCGATGGCTCCCAGCACCAGCAGCACCACATGGAGGAGACCCTGGTCCTGGTCCCGCTCGGAGCGCGTGGCGCCGGCCGGGTTCCTGGCAGAACGGCTGCTGCCATCTAGTGAGCTGAGCTGAGCTGAGCTGAGCTGAGCCAGGCCCTGGAGTCTCCTCCGGAGATCTTCCAACCCACCTGGATGCCACCCTGTGCCACGGGCTCCGGGTGTCCCCAAGCAGCGCGGATGGACTAGATGATCTCCAGGGGTCCCTTCCAAGCTCAACCCTCCTGTGATTCTGTGGGAGCATCCCTGCCTGCTGAGCACCGCCACGCTCATCACACCTGCTGGGGGGACGGCTGCCCCACTGTGCCAGGAACACCTGGGCATCGAGGAGAAAAATGGGCTGGCTTGTCCCCTTTTCCATCAAGTCTATAAATAACTCGACAGTGGGATGCAAAGGGACAAAATAAGTTGAATTTGGGTGCTGAGGAATTACAGTCACCTGCTCCAGGGACACCGAGCGCATGAGGAGCTGCCCGGGCTGGGACATGGAGCTCACTGAGGTCTGGGAGAGCTGCGGACACCCCCGAGGGCTGCAGGAGAGCGGGGCACGATGCCAGGGCGGGTAGTAGCAGCGCCAGCCCCGGTGCCGACTGTCGAGGAACAGAAACCATCCTGCCGCGCGGGTGGCTCCAGCGCTGGATCCTTCCGACGCAGCCAAAAATCCTGCGGAAAACAAAGGCAGTTTGTTGTGAGGGTTGCTTGTTTTTATGTAAAACAAGCAAGACAGGCTTAAAACAAGCTAATTCCTGGCAAGCTCCAGCCCGGCCGTGCCCCTGCAACGAGGCGGAGGGCGGCCGGGCTCTCCGGAGCCGGATGGCCGGGAGCGCAGGCTGGGAGCCCGGCTGCAGGGAACCCCTTCCCCAAGTCCCACTTCAGGAGAAATGAGCTTAGGTTTCTCCCCAAGGAAGCTCGTGCGGGAGGGTGGATTTTTGAACGGCTTCGGTAAACAAGCGGGCACGAAAAATGCTTGGCTTGCTTTCCAGGCACGGTCACTGGAATTATGCAGTGCAAACAGGGTCGATGGCTAGAGCCCAGGGGCAGCCAGGACGGGTTGTGAGGAAGGAATTAGGGCTCCCAGCTGCCTCCCTGGGAGCCTGGCAGGGACTTGGCAGCCGCGGAGCCACCAGGCGCCAGCGCTGGGAGCGGGTCCAGCCGCAGCAGGCGCCGTGTGAAGCGAGAAGAGGAGCATGGGGCTGGGAAGGCAACTCCAAAACTCGGATGTAGCCAAGGACACCTGAGCCCCCTGACACGTGGGGTCCCCGGGATGGGACGTCCTGCCATGGGCCATGGGTCGTGGTGCTCTCAGAGCTGTGGCAGGCAGCCCTCGGGCTGAACCCTTCCCAGGAACATCTTGAGGAGAGGGTGCAGGTACGGGCACCACCAGCTCTCTGCCCCAGAAATGCTTCTCCAAAGGGAAATGAGAGAGGGAAGGAGATTCCAAGCCTTGATGCGTGGAACAGAGCTCGGTGGCGTGCAAGAGCGCTCCCTGAGCGTGTTCCTCGTTTCCCTCTCGTCTCCCTCCTGGAGGCTGCTCCAAGCAGAGCCCAACCACAGCAGGGTCTTGTGCAACCTGCATGGCCATTGCTGAGTTGACACCAGCATTCCCAGCCACTCAGCTGCATCTATCCCCCTGCGTCCGTTCTGGCACAGCCCTGGCACTAGCTCTACGTGGAACAGAGCATCGCCAGCCCTACACACACTGAGGACAAGGTGGGAGCTCATGGGACAGTTGGACTCGTAGGTTCCTTCCCCAGGTTTGTTCCCATGGGGTCAAACCGCTGATTCTCCCTGAATCAAGCAGATTTCCTTCCAAGGATTTAACTCTGCACCGTGGAACTTGGTAGGATCCCAGGACAAATGCATCCTTAAAGCTTTTTCCACCCACACTTTTCCCAAGCCACCAACAGATCAGACCAAGCCAGCAGGAGGAATCCTGCCCCTGCTGGGCTGCTTCCCTCCTCCAAGGCAGCCTGTTGGGAAGCTGCTTCCCAGCCCGCACGTTTTCCCACCCTTCGGAGCCACAGCAGGACCTCCCGCTCACATTTCACTGCCAGGGCCACAAACTGCTGGGTCAAACAGGTCCTGGAGGGAAGGGGCCCCTTTCCCACCCACCATCTCAGGGCACCTCCGGCTGAAGAGCCATCCCTGTCACGCCGGGGGCTTCGTGCAGACCAAGGGTCTCGCAGTGTGTGGCACCAGCAGGGAGCAGAAGTCCCTTCGGGCTGGTTGGCTTTCCCCAGGGCATTAGGGTGCTGGCAAAGGGCGCCAGGTGAGCGCTGTGCCCGTTCCCATCACCCATGTGAGGGGAAGGGACACGGGAACCGGAGCAGCAGCCAGGAGCACGGGCCGGGCCTGACACCGCGCGGTGTGCCCACCCCGAGCGCTGAGGGGACCCCGAGGGGACCCCGGTGTCCGCTGTCCGGGCCTGGCAGCGCCAAGGGCTCTGCCCGGGAGGTGGCAGCAGACACGGCGCGAGCAGCGGGAGGCAGCGGCTCCCGGGCCTGCGGGTTGGGGTCCCCATCGCACGGCAAGGACGGAGCCCGCAGCCCCCTGCCCGGCACCCGCCCCCGTGCCCTGCCGGGGGTGTCCCCAGCCTCAGGGAACCCCCGTGCCACCTCACGCTGTCCCCAGCACAGCCGTCCCGCGGGAGCCAGGCCCGGAGCCCTGGGGACAGCGCTCGCTGCAGCCCGGCGCGGGGAGCACCCAGGCTCCGCCGGGTCCCTACGGCAGCAGCCGCCCGAGACCAAGGGCTGCCTGACACCCACAGCGTCCCCAGGGCAGGGGCTGCCTGACACCCA
>VZSG01000387.1:439406-458349 GCA_013398315.1 Nothoprocta pentlandii | reverse complement strand
AGGGGCTCCCTGACACCCACAGTGTCCCCAGGACAGGGGCTGCGGGCACCACCAGGCTGCCCCTTCTCCCAGGGTCTCCAGCTCGGCCCTTGGGACGCGGCCGTGGCTGCGGCACGGCCAGCCGGCCGGGACACTCCCAGGAAACACCGTTTCCCAGGGACGTGACTTCCCCTCCCAGTAAACAAACTCCTTCCACCGACGCTGCTCCACATCATCCCTTCCGGTGGCTCGAGACCTTCCCCACGACCCACCTCCATGTCCCTCCTTGGGCTTGGCCATAGGCCCGGCCCATATCCTGCCTTGCCCGGGACACAAATGGCCCAGGTTTCATTGCACACCCGTGAACTCCCCCTTAGGTCCTCCTGGAAACCCCAATAACAGGGACTGGCGACAGCATTTTTCCCATCTCCTGCAGCCCGCGGCCTCCCGGGGACACATGGCTCAACCACAGCGGTACCCAGGAGGGTTTGAGCTATTTTCAACAACCTCTGGGTTTTGCTTTTAAAACCAGAGCAGCGGTAGGTGGAAAAACAACCAAGTGACAGCAGAGCTGAAGAACAAGGTTCTAAGGTGCAAGTTGCCCTTCTGCTAACACCAGACACCCCTGCCTGGCTGCACAGCAGGCCTGGAGACCAGGAGGGCTCACGGAAGGACAACTGTGGTCCTCGTCTGACTACTGAGGTCCTGTGGGCACGGGGAGGTGGCCAGGCCTGCGATCCCCGGGTCCTGCAGGGCCCCATCCACACTGCTCCACAAAAACACGACTTCTCCGACAAGGGTGTTTTGGAAAGTGCCTGGGGTTCTTGTTGAGAGCTGAAATCCAGGTCAAAAGCCAAAGCAAAACACAAAAGTAGGAAACAGACTCGCAACAAGCACTTTTTTCCCCCCCCTCTCCAAGAAGTAATTCCAAGAACCTGCAACAACCATAGTGAGACACATGAACATAAGCACATAGCACTGACTTACCCATCCAAACAGCGCCTTGGGAGAGCTCAGCTCAGTCAGGAGCACATTGCTTGGGTGATCCAAGATCTCCACAGCTGCAACCGATCAGGCAGTGACAAGGAGCAGAAAAGGTATTTGCTGCTTCCTCACCCCAAAGGACTCCTGTGTACAAGTTTTGATTTGTTTCCTCCATTTCCAATATTCCTAAATTCCCACTAGGGAGAAGGGAATTAGACTTTCCTGGATGATAATCCATCTAAATACAGCACTTCTTAGGGAACTCAGCACTTTTCCAAGCCTTCCCCCTCCCTTGTGCCCAGTGGGGAATTCTCCCCTCCCTCAAGGGCGCAGAGCCATCAGCGCAGAGGGGCTCAGAACTAAACACCCTAGAAGAAGCTGCTGCTCTCTCATTTCTCGCTTATGGCAGAGATGCTTCAGCCTGAAGTGGTAGGAGGTCACCTGCAGCTTTGCTCCTCCGGCAGCTGGTCTCAACGGTGCTGGGGCAGATCTCCTCCTCACCCGAAAACTGCTATTAGTTTGGCCAGAAGCTTGGCCAAGCAAGACCCCGCACATGCTGCTCCCTTGTCTGAGGGCACGGGGACATGCTGTCGTCAGGAGATGTGCAAAAGCCCATCCCTACGTCCCTCTGGTTGGGGACAGTGCTCTCAAAGCCCCACCACACACACCTCATTGGCAGAGAAGGACGGACCCACCTCCCAGGGCCATGCTGGATCTGCTTCACTTACCTGGAGCACTGGGGAGCTCTAGAAAGTGGGTGATGCTCTTCCTGCAGAAGTCACTTGTGTTCCAGACACCAAAATAGCTTGGAAGCAGCTCACAAAGGCCCTTTGAGCCACCAGCCACCACCGCGCCAGTTCCCAGCATGCAGTCCCCACTGGCAAGCCAAGAACTTAGAGAAGCGTGGGCGCCTTGTTACCCTGCTCCCAAAGGCAATCCCGGATCAGAACGAGTCAATAAAGCCAGGTTTAGAAAGTACCAGTTTATTTGAGCAAAAAAATAAAAATAAATTGGTAACAGTGGAAAATCCCCAAGAGCAATTACACAAGAGAATCTAAACATCCAGAGACAAGACCCTGCTCCTGCCTTCCCGGTAGCGCTGACCATAGGCATAAAAGCTCTCCCAGTCTACAGTGACCTCTAAACAGCTATTTTTTCTTTCCCGTGCCCCAGAGCCCATGGTTTCCAGGAACAAGCTTGTACTCGAACCAGGTCAGGGATTGGAGGTGGAGGAAGAGCCTTGAGACACATCCTCTTGAACCGATGACCCAGGACATCGCTGCCCTGGCATCCCCACTTCACTAGCCTGCAACTGGCAGCACTGCAAGTTTTTTGTTCTGGGGCCTCCAGACACGTCCCCAAGCCTATAGCACAGTCTGTGAGAAGGCTTGAGGACTCAGTGAGATGTTTTTTTTTTTTTCCTTTTTAAATAGTCTTCACAACCGTCTAGTTTGGTACTGCCTACCAGATGACTCCAACTCAAGACTTCACACCCAAATCTCATTTCAGCAGCTGTAACAGGGTAAGACCTGCACAAAGTCCTTCCTGAAACCGAGAACTAAGACACACGCGTTACCCTTCCGTCCAGGAGCAGTTTGGGGAACGGGTCTAACTCAGAGGTAGGAGCTGTTTGCCCAGGGCGTTGAAGCAGGAGCTTCAAAGCCAGCACTGTGCAAAAGCTCAGAGCTCCCACGGGGGAGACCCTGCCCCTACAGGCACCAGCCTCCTGCAAGGGGCAGGGACACGACCTGACACCACAAGGGACTGTGTCTAGTGACACAGGGGACACAGCCCTGCCCCAGCCCGAGAGCTCCTTCCTCTGCACTGCGAGCTGCCAGCGCTTGCAACAGCAGCCCCAGGAAGAAGAGGGGCATCTGCCACCATCTGCCACAGCCATGAACGACCTCGGGCACCAGCGGAGGCCCTAGAGACCCCCAGGCACGGCGGCCACGAGCCCGGACCCGCTGCCTTCCCTGGCACAAAACTCCTCTCACCCTAGACAAGACACCGGACAGACACAGCACAACGAGCCCAAACCTCTCACACACAATAAGGCTGCTGAAGAATCAACTCCAGCCTTTTCACTCTCAACGGTATTCTCAGTAAAATATATAGCTCTATACGACTGATTATAATATATTACAGACTACAAATATTCTTGTCTTTTCCCTACTTCAATCACGTTATGAATCCGATTTTGCATACAGAGTAATCCTAGGAGTTATTGCCTTTATAATTAAAATTCACAGAATAAAGCTTAAATAGTTTCCACAGAGACTCATTATATTAGTGTTTTACATAAAAAGGATAAAAGTTACCAAATGAGAAAAGCAGCCATTTGAGAAACTATAAATAATTCTATTAAAAAAAAAATCAAATCCAAAAATAATTATGGGAAGACCATAAATATCTTTATCCTCTACAGTAGCTGCTATAGAACTAAACAAACCTGTAACACACTGTAGCAAGCACTGCTTCAGTTCAGAATATGAATCATAAAAAACCCACATATCTAGAGAAATGCCCAGCCAAAGGAAACACAAAGGGATTGAAAAAATAAATCTGAGGAAATTAAAAAAGTAGATTTTTTTTTTATTTCAAAACAATTTCTACAAACTTTATATAAACATCAGGCTATTTTCCTTAAAATTTTGGTATAAAAAAAATCCTACAAACAATCCTGAAAAGGTAAGAGACTGAAGGCAAGGAAAGGGTGCTGTCATAGCCAAACAAAACGGACCGTCCTGATTCCATGGACTAGTGACCCTTGCCCAGGGCCAACAGGAAGAGATAGAAGCCTCCTGGGGAAAACATTCCCACAGGCCCTTTATGGCATTCAGGGATTTTGAGCCCTAAGGGCCCTATGCTCCCTGATAAGGCAACGTTATCTGTAGTGTAAGAGATTCATAAATAGTTCTCTGACAACAACAACAAAATGCTTCACATCAACAGCCTGCTGCAAGATGTCTATTAGCAAGGTTTATAAAACAAAAAGCCATTTCTATAGAAGCAGCCACGCGAGCCCTGACTGCACACTGGAAGCAAACACATGGTGTTTGCTTCCATATAGTCTGTTTTATGTTTATAGACCCTCTACCAAACCAAGCAGAAAATTTGGCATTTTTATTATTGTTACACTAGCTTTAGACAAAACGTGTTTTTTTTTCAGACTCTTTGTATTTCATTGGGCCCTTGATAGCTGAGCAGGATGGAAAGGGTCAAGGAGAAAGGGTTTTCCCCCTCAAAGTTGCTTTGAAATTGAATCCCGAAAGAACATTTTTTCAGCATGCCTCATCGGAGGGCACACTGTTTCCAAGCAGTCTGTTTGATGGGCACAAGGTGCTGTTGAGCTTTAAGCGTAGAACTCATTCGTAGGGGCTTTCTTGTAGATGGGTTTCTTCCCGAGATCGTAACTGCCTTCGTCCTTTTTCTTCATGCGATAGACTAAGAGGAGGATCAGGAAGACTGCAAACAGGAGGCCCACTGCCCCTCCTGCAATGAGAGCTGGAAAGAGAGCATGGATTAAGTATCAACGCAAGGAAAATGATCTGAAGCCCTCAATAACTCGCTATGTGAGCACACTGTGGGGTCCATGCTCCTATAAAACAGCAGCTTCCTTCCCCAAGGCAGGAAAAGAAAAATCTCTCTCATACAGCAAGATGATCACAACATTTGGACCAGCTTTAGCTCTTGCTGTGACACCTATATGTTGCACTAAGTTGGTTTTTCTAGGCCCTTGATGAAGTTTGCCTCAGGAAAGGTTTGTCCTGAGTGCTTGGGAGTAGCCAGTTGCTTGGTTTTGCTCTATACACAGCTACTTAGATGCAGTATCAGTTGAGTAGGTGCTCAAAAGTCTTAGGGGTTTTTTTTGTTTTTTCCCTGGCAAGCAAGGTGCTTGCTCAGAAAAGGCAAGCCGTAGGCAGCAGGAAGAGGAAAACAGCCTGTATTTGATTTAAAACTTCATGATGTCATTGACCTGTGGCTAGATAAGCCTCCCGTTGCGGTAAGCGAGGCGCAGAGCAGCTCAGGAGCTGTCACAGAACTCGTGACATTTGCCTAAGCCAACTGCCAGATGGCCGCCTCAAAAACAAGTTGATCCCTCACCCCGCCACTTCGAGCAGGGTGTTTCTTGGCCACGTAAGGCCTGGAGGGCAGAAGTGACCCTGCTACAGGCAGTCATGGAGGTAACGGCATCTCACACCCCTTCTCAGAAAGGAGCTGACCCCCAAAGATGTAAAAGATTTTTTTTTAATATGTTTTATAGAATATTTCTCACCAGAGTTCAAGGACAAGGTGGAGTATTACCTGTAAGCACTTCTGTTCTTTCAAAGATGCTGCTGTTGGCTGTGCTTGCCATGGAGATCTTGTTGGACAGGTTCTCTTCGACAGGCAAGGCTTTGTCTGGCACGATTTCATTGTCCACCATGGTGTTTTTGTTCTCACCTTCTATCTTTCGCTCGGTATCTCCAGGGATATAGTTGTCAGCCATCTGAAGGGGAGAGACAAGCCACACCCGTCAGTAAGCAGCACCCAGCCTACCCGCGACTGAGAGCAGGCAGGGTGCGGAGGAAGGAGTTTGTTCAGTGCATGATGAGCACCCTGCTCTTGCACACGGAGCTAGTGCAAGCTTCACCCTGAAGTCCCGGGGAAGGCTATTCAGAAAGCTTCCAAGACAGGTCAGGGCCATGTACTGGGTGAGAAAGGCAAGGGCAATACCTACCACAGGAGTATCCGTGGTGGCTGGGAACACGGCATCTTCAGAGTCTTCGTAGTCTGCAGAGGGGACAAAAGGGGACATTATTTCCCTTTAATTACAAGGCATTCTTCCAGAACCCTGACACTTCCAGTAATACCAGCAACTGCAATCAAACCAGGACTCTTATTCTACCCCAACTGCAGTTCCAGTTATCTACAGGTACTTTCACTGCTCGATGACTTTGCACAAGACCACGAGATGCAATCTCGAGACCAACAACTCCCCATGGGAGAGATCTTCAGTCCTATCCACTAGCCGCAGCTTATGGGGAGTTGTTCTGCAGAGCAGGTCTGGTGCAACACGCTCAGCTAACGCCAGCAGAGGGGAAGACTCTTTCCACCCATCCCCACAGGTTGCTTTGCTAACCCTCACCAGATCTGCCCCAACATGCCACACATAATTTCAGCACTTCTTTCCCTTTAGAGGACAAATCTTCACATAAAGGGGACACGGAGCTGCTGAAACTGGTTTGGGCAAGGAGCTTTACATGTCACAAAGAGTTCATTCGAGCACTGGAGTCCTTTGCCTTATTTGGCCTCAGTTACAACATAAACTCTTTTAAATTCTAATCGTAACCATCTGAGCAGTTTTATGGAGCTCAATAGGAAAAAAACGGGGCCAACGCAACACCTTTCACTTGCAGGAAGATGAGCTTAGCTGGACACCATCTGTCCTCACCGAGAGATTCGGCATCATGGTACAACCACTTTCACCATTCTCCTCTCTAAGGGCCGAGGACCTACCTGGTTTCCTCCCTTGCACCTGACACACTGTAGTTGTCATTGGAGTCCTGGTTGGGCCCTTAGTTCACCATTTGTGGCTGCTGCTGCTGGGAAGTGTCACACTATGAAATGAGGGAGAGCCACCTTCCCCCCTTACCTCCAGAACCAGATGCCTCATATTCATCTAATCCATCAGTAGTCAAGCGAGGCTTGAAGTCCCCAATGTCTTCATCGTCGGGCAAGTCTCCGGAGGCCGGGTAGTCAAACCACCTGGCATCCATGGTCTCAGTTTCTCTCACCTGCAAATGGGCAGGAAGGGAGAGAAGCGTTAAGTAAGAAGCAACTTCTCAAAATGGTTTCATAAAAGGTCAGGAGTTCAGACTCTGCTGAGCACATCGTTTCCATCACAAGGACATTAAACGCAGAACTTCTCTTCCACCTACAGCATTATCTTCATTGGCCTGGAAATAGCTGAATTCCCCCCAAATTTCTCAGAATAGAACCGGAAGCCTATCTGGAAGGGGAATTTCATGAGGGCAGCAGATTCAGGTGGTTCACTTGAGCAGTCACGGGGTGAAATCATCACAACAGGAACCGGATCAGGAATTTAGAGCAAAAGCTTTTGGAAGAACAGCAACTACAGATTGTCATACAGATACATGAGGGCTTGCTTATATCCGCAGAATGAGCCCCTCACCTACAGCACCAAAGATCAGATTATTTCATTGCACTGAAACTTCAGATCAGGGCAATTTGGTGCTTCCTCTACCAAGAACAAAGCTACTTTATCACCCAAGGGTTAAGAGCTGGCCTGTCAGCTCAACTGAATTGCAGTGCAATATAGTATGACGTTCAAGAACATTCGCTATCAGGATCGACTTGCCTGAAGGAAGAACTTCCCCCGTTTCACCTCTTAAAGCTCCTGTAAACAAACAAGGCTGTAGCTTGAAAATGAAGCCCACGATCGCGGGGCCAGACGCGCGTTAGCAAAATAGCAGCACAAGAAAGGTGATCTGCTGAGTTGCCAAATCAGCAAGGCCAGAAGAGCCACCTGCTTTGCCTTGAGGGCAGTTTATCCATTTAAATTTGGGCCTTTCAGGTGCCCTGGGATGAAGCCTCCTTACCAAGGTTATGCAAGAGCCCAGCACGATTTCTCCCCGAGCCCTTAACCCTGGGGCCAGCCCTCGTGAGGGCACCGCAGACCAGAGCTCACAGGTTGCCCAAGAAACCCACACATTCCAGCAGCTTCGGCTGCTTCTCATTCCAGAGCCGTGAAGTCATCTGCTTGGGAGGGGACTTAACCCCTTCCCTAAGGCCACGCAATGCGGACAGATGCGTCTTCCTGGCTTCCAAAATTCCTCCATGCTATCCCTGCAACTGCTCCATCTATGGAAACACTGGAAATGCATTTTTTCCCCCTTCCTTCCCATTTCCTGCCTCTTTGATTGAAGCCCTGCAGGTTTATCTGCCTATCAAGTTGTTCTTAGAGAGGCACAACAGAAGCCATATCTTTAATCCACGTTTGTACAGGGGAATTTAGGGCTATGCAGGTTAACCATTAATTGTCCCCACAGCTCTTGGGGCTCTCCCAAGAGCTCTCTCCTGGTTTTACCAGGCTGGGAGAGCCCCAAGAGCTTCAGGGACAATTAAAAAGGGGACAATTAAAACCAGCACTGGCCACCTCAGCCCTGATGCCTGCAGCTTTCTCAGAGGACAAGGCAGCTCCAACAGCTTGGGGCAGTTTTGTTGCCAGCCCGGTCAGGTGTGACCCCATTGCACAAGGCCTCGGTGAGGGAGGCTGATGAATTTGATCAGCTATTGATCCTCCACAGGGTAATTAGTGATCAGCCATGGGCCCTGCGTCACCTTCCTCCCCCTGCCCAATCCCAGCCTTGTTTCTAGCCTAGGTTTCCCTACTTATTAACATCCTGGTTTAGCCACAAACAAGAGCCTTGTGGCCGGAGTGAGATGGTTTTTCCTCATAGCCCAGGATTGCACAAGGAGCAGTTGGAGGCTGCACGTGCTTTTCGTTAGTTTACAGAGGCATCTTTGGTCTCCTCAGCAACTGGGCTGCAGGACGAGCAAATGAAGAGCCCAGAGGACACCAAGGGCTGAGGGCAGCTCTCCTAGAGAGACCAGGCGGCTCCACTCTGCCCACACCGGGCACTAGGGAATGGCGTTGGGGAAGGAAGGAGAGTTGGAAAGAAGCCCCCTCGCAGCCTGGAATGAGGCATTCCTAACATCACAGCTCACTTGCTCCAAGGCAAATCCAAGATATTTGAAGCCCAGCCAAAACCAAGCATGCAACAGAAACTGCTGCCAGACGGCAGTTGCTGCACCCATTGAGGGGCATGAAGGCAGCGATTCCAGGTTGCTCCCCAAGAAGCAGCTCTGCACAGACAGCGCAGGCCAAGCAGCTCCCCACTTTGCTGTGAGTCCTGGGCAGCTCCCGTCCTCCGGGGCGGCTGCAGGAGGGCCTGGCCGGGGCCGCCGCGCCGCAACGTGGCCCCTGGCCACGGCGCTTCCTCAGCGCTGGGCAACGCGCCGGGCTGGGCCGGCAGCAAGGCCTCCTTGCATGGAGGCAGACGGTGTTTACAAGGCAGGGGACACAACAAGGAAATGACTGACTCACCGCCACAAATAAGATTATATGGGAGCGCGCTCTGAACTCGCTTTTCATCAGTCTCTCGAGCAAGGACGGGGGAGTTCCTAGAAGCCAGCGGAGCTTCTCAAACCGCACGTGCCGCTGTCCTTGGGGGCAGTGAGCCCCTGCGTCCCAGCCCATCCAGCAGCTTCTCCCTGGGGAAGCTTCCAGGGAAGCTGGAGGGCTGCTGGGCATCTCCGTACGGATCCTCTAGCTTCCAGGACCCCGTCTCATAGGGATGGGGCTGTTCCCTGGAGCTGAGATAAAGGCAGTGGTACAGCCCCCTGCCCAGGAAGGGTTAAGGCAGCAGGGTTGGGGCGGGCTCTGGAGCGGGCACATTCCTTGCATACACACCTGGCAGGAGACGGGAGGAGACAAGGTGAGCCCAAAGCGAAGCCCAAAGCAAGGCTTGGGGCTCCCTAGGCACCACCAGAAGCTTCCCCAAGCTGCGCTCTGGAGCACTCTCCCTTCCTGAGCGGGAAGGGCCACTCTTCCCGCAGACCGGCCACAAGGCAAGAGCCAAGCGGCTGCAGCAGGACCATGCAGAGCTCTTGCCAAGCTGGCCCTGGTCACATACAGCTCAATTCCCCCTGCCAGTGCCAGCTGGAGAAGGGCAGCGGCGCTGCCCGGGGGCTGCTTTCTGCCACCCGCTAGCCCAGGCCGGGAGCCGGGCCAGGAAGTCACTGCAAGGGCCGGAGCCAACGGCTGCCCAGCCCCACCTTGCCCCGGTGCCCAAGTCGAGCCCTGCCACTCACACGCTCCTCTCCAGGAGGCCTTTACAGAAACCTGCCACTTCTGCAGAGCTCTAGATCCAGGATTTCTAGTGTTAAGCAGCTTTTATCCCCAGTAAGCACCAGGGGGGATTAGCCAGTGTGCCGGGGGACAGAGGGGACAGAGCCAGCCAGCACGTCCCGGCCAGCCAGCACGTCGGGCGCGGGTGCCAAGCGCCGTTCCCGGAAGAGCCGGGCGCCAAGGGCTCGAGCTCGAGGCCGCACAGAGTCACCGCTGCTTGCTCTGCTCCTGCGGCAGCAGCACTGAGCGGGTCCCCTCGCGCTCAGGGCACAAGCTCACGGCCGGGCCTGCGTGTCCCTGTCACCCTTCCCATCCCTGGGACCCCTCCCAACACACAGGTTGAGCCCAGGCTCTTGTCACAGCGGGGACATTCCGGGACATTCACTGTGGCACTAAGCAGAGTCTGTCTCCTGGGCAAATTCCCCAGCCACTGGCGACTTCTGGGAACTAGTAAGTCCAGGCTGCTCACTGCCCAGCCCACATATCTCACCAAACAAACAAACAGAGAGGACAGTCTGGGGCAGAGTTTCACAGACGTGGAATTGGCTTCTAGGAATTGGCTTCCAGGACTGGCCATCGTCCCCAGTCCAGCACAGCAGTGCCCTAGGTCACTAAATACCTCTTTGCAAGTGGATGCAGAGCCGGGGCGTGGGGAGCTGGACAATCCGAGTGCCGCGAGCTCCTGATCCAGTTTACAGCCCCACAGCGGCGGCTGAGCGCTCGGCCCTGCGTCTCCCTTCCCAGCACTGTGTACACAAGCCTGGGTGCAAACAGGAGCAAGGTGAAAGTCAACCTTTCCCATACAAAGGAGCATGGAGCAGGGCCAGGCTGGGTGGTGGCAGAGCAGGGAGAGCTGTTAACCCCTCGCGGTCTGCGGGAACAGAAGAGCGCCGGTCACCGCTGCTGCTTTTGCCAGGTGCTCAGAGTCCAAGGCTGTTGGTTTGGTTGCACTTCACCCGTCCCGGGCTTAAGAACAAGCTCTCAGCTATGGAATAGATCCGAGCCACTAGCCCTGGGTGTGTTGAGGATGGCCCTGCAGTCAGGACTAGGTCTCCAGCCACGGAGATCCCTGAAGTGCCCTGTGTTGAAAGGAGAAGCCCACACAAGAGCACACACAGGTGCACGGGGAACGGTGCTTACTGGACACCAGGGTGTCACTGTGAGCACCCAAGCGGCCGGGGCACCCCAGTCCCCTCCAACTGCCACGCTTGTGCTGGGCAGTCCCACTGTGTCATCCCCAGGTGCCTGCCCCAGGTGTGGGAATTCCTTCCCTACTCGGTGCTCTTATAGCAGCGCATGATCCAGGAAGGTTTAAGCTTTGGGAGGGCACACGGGGCAGTGGCTCTGAGCAGAGCCAGGCGGCTAAACGAAGCCTGTCTCTGAGTAAGGGAGCTGTGCAGCCATGTAACAGGCAGAGGCAGCTCTATTTTCTCACCCTAATAAGCATTAAAAGTAACTAAAAGCAACATGAGCTTCCAGCAGAGGCAGCTCCTTCCAGGTTAGGAAGGGAAGGGGCTGCTATTTCCCTCAGAAACAGCCCTTTCCTCCCCTCTCCCCCTGCCAACACCAGCTCAGAGCAGGGTGCAAACATCACCTCTGTCCTTGGCACAAAGCAAACACCATTATTTCAATCCAGCTCGCACCTAATCCCTTCCCACATGGGGCACATTTAACCAATCCACTTGTGCTAACTCCTCATGCCCCTGTGCAGAGGGGACCCATTTACCTCCAGTCCCTGGCCGAGCTGTCCCACGTAATTCCCAGCACACGTGGCCCGCGTGCCAAAGCGCACGAACTAATCGGCTTCCAGGCACACGTGGGTTTGGCTGCATGACAGGCTCCCGGGCAGGGGCAAATGCCACCATGCCTGCGCTCCACAGGGTCCCTGGAGCACGTCAAGGTGCACAGCAATCACGGCGAGCTGTAATAAATCCCCCACATCCAAGGGCTAAACGGAGATTAAGGCGAGAAGCACAAACCAGGGCTCCCGGGCAGCAGTGGGGACTAGCACCGCTCCTCTGGGACAAGGCATCACATAATTCCTGTTGCATTTGTGCTGTGCATTATATACAAGAGAAAAAAACAATGCTGAGTTGTAAGCAAGGAGCTGGGCTTGTTGCACACAGCAGGGCGAGAGGAGCAGGCGGATGGCTGCGCATTCCAGCTCATTTGGAGAAGTCTCCCCAGAGGCCCTGCCCAAGCAGGCACTGTCTCCAGGGCTGTGTAGAGAACCCCGCGCTCACACCCAGCCCCTTGTGCCAGGGCGGCTCTGTGGCCTCGCTCACACCCCGCTGCGATTCCTTAAGCTCCCGCCAGCGGAGCCGTAATCCCCATGATGACGGCACTGTAATCCGGGGCTGCAGGACTGAGCTGCTCTCCTGAGAACCTCCTCGCTGCAGGGATGGAGGTGGGTGCCAAGGAGCTGCCTCTGTGCGCGGGATTCGGGGCTCTCCTGCTCACAAAGTCAGCCCCCAGTTGGTTTTAATGGGTGCACGTTGGCTTACACAGAGCCCATCCTTAGGCCTTGCGCTCCTTCGGCCAGCAGGAGGAAGACGGGGTGACTCCAGGGGAACAGGCTCTTGTTCACCTGCTCCTGCCCCATTATGAGCCAGGAGCAAAGCTGCAGACAGAGCTTCAGGAGCTTCCCCCAGACAGGCACGTGCTGGGATCTATTTACAGCAGCGCTGGCAAAATAGCTCCTCCACATCCTTAATTCCCGACTCAAGGGAAAGCTCCGGAGCCAGCGGGAGATGCCAGCTCCCACTCCAGCTTGAGCAGGCACTTGCAGACCCCCTGTGTCAATCCATTGCTCCCAAGCAAACAGAGATAAGAGTTTGGGAGAACACGGAAGGAGGGGAAAGCAGGTTCACATGTGGCTCGAGTGGGAAAACAACTCGCATGGAGCCATCTCCATCATCCCAAAGGCTCTTCCAGGCCTGGGCAGGAACCTGGGGCTGGTTCACAGAGATTTGGATACCAGTTACAAACCCGCTCAGAGCTAGTTCAGATCCATCACTCCCTAGGGCTCAATTCAGAGGCTGGACAAAGCTGTTCTGCCAGGAGCAGCCAAGGCTAAACAGGGGATTCAGTTTTCAGACTCGTGACTCACTCTGAGGTCCCACCCTAAGCTAAGAGGCTCCCATCGTATCCATGTCTGTGACAGGGGAGAAATAAATGGACATGGAGGCCCCGGAGCAAGGCAGCTTTTCATCAAGGAAGATTCCTCATGCTCCTACCTCAGGCTTGAGTTATTTGTTATATGCCTGCACACTTCCAAGGAAGCTGCGGGGGAGCCCAACAGCGGCCCATTCGTGCAGATGACATTCCCAATCCCACACCGTGTGAGCACTTTCGCTTCCCTTTTAATCTAGTCGGGAGCAGCACCCCCAACACTCCGAATCTTTAGTTGCTCCACTATCATTTATCCGGATAAATATTTCCACAGTGGGGGCTTCCCAGGTAGCTGCAGCAGAGGCTGGACTTCCTTTTTATTTAATTTAAAATTAAAAAAAAAAATGAGAGAGAGACATTCCTGCCTTACGCAGAGGTTGCCTTGGCTCAGACCCAGAAAGCAGCCACCAGCTCTGGATAGAGCTGCTTTATACGGGGAGATTTGCCACCCCAGGGAGCTTCTCCTCTCTAAGCGCCCCGATTCCCACCTGGAGAAGGGGCTGGCAGCAGCGTCCCAGCACTCCCTGTCCCCTTCCCTCCTCTCTTGGCTCTGCAGAGGGGGCGCTCGGCTGGCCAAGCGAATCATTTAGTACCCATTTAGTACCAGCTCCTCGTCCTCAGCCTCAGGAAATCTGGAGTCAGCGCCAAGAACAGCCCTCACATAAAGAGCCTCCTGCAAGAGCCTGGCTCCGGTGCACGCTGAGGATTTGCAATAAATATTTATCTTGCCGGGGAACACAGTCTTCCAAGCAGGAGAGGGACATCAGGGAGGGCCACGGTTGCAGCCTGAGAAGTGGGGGAAGAGCCAGTGAGAAAATTCCCTGTCTCCAAAGGGGGCACCAGCCCCTGGACGAAGCCTCTGTGCCCTTCCTAGCACCAGGATCAGCCTTTGGCTGGAGAGAGCCCCGCACTGCATCCCATCCATCCCTGGGGATCTCCTTCCTGCCGCAGATCCGGACTGTTTTGCAGCACGTCCTGCTTTTACAGGGCTGCAACCGTCACATTTTAGTGCGGCTTCTTATTGCTCTAGTTTTCCCGTAACGGCAGCTAAAGGGCAGGAGGCAGCGGCGGCCGCCCAGCAAGGTAAACACGAGGCCACGGCGCTTTGTCTTTGGGGGGTTCACAGCAAACGTGCAGTGTGGAAAAAGAGACATCTTTTTTTTCCCCCCTCAGCATTAAGATGGAGCCAGAAAAACATCAAAAGACACAAATCCTTCCCAAGGAAGGCTCTGTTTTCACCGAGCACAAGCAATTTGTTTAAGCAAGAAGCCTTGTTTTTGTTGCATGGGACTGTTTGGGTAACAGTACGACGGGCCTCGCGGCCACCTTCCCAGCCCAAGCAGCGTCTCACCCAGATTTTAATTAGCTGCTTTGATTTTTAAGTTATACCCATCATTTGTCTAACAAGGGGCGCTCAGTGTTTTACAAGCCGAGTGTCGGCCTCAAAGGGCAAAGCCAACGAGCGGCTGCGCTCGGCCCTTCCAGCAAAAATAAGATTTTCCCCAGCAGGACCAGGCAGCCTTTAGCGACGGCAAGGACAGGGCCTTTTCTTGTGCTTCCCCCTCCCATGCTGACATTTGGTCTCAATTCAGGACCAAAGCTTTAACCTCATCCTCGAGGCCTTCCATTAGCTTGGCTTGCTCCAAGCGGTCAGTCAGTTTAGATGATACTGCCCCTTCCTTCTCTCCCCCTTGCTGAAAACACACAGCAAACGTTTTCATTTCCAGCTGAAAAACCCAGCAAACATTTAACTGCCCGGGCAATTCAGCTGCTGCTCCAGACAAGGCCATTTTCAGATCTCTCTCTGCCAACACTAACTCAGCTACTCGTCTACTGGTAGCAAATCCTAATGTCAGAGACACTCACATAGCTTTTTACCCATGTCTGGCAGCCCCAGTCCAGAGCAGATTAGACAAGAGGCAGCAATTAAGATATCTGTGCTATGGGGGATGGCACAGCCCGCCGGCAAGGCAGCCCCAGCTCAGTCTTCATCCCCTTTCCCCACATTAGGAGCCGCTTCAGGGAAGTCTGAGTCAGTGCTTAGGGTAAGGGGACAGAGCCCTTACTCAGACGGTGACAACTTCAGCAGAAGGGCCAGGCAGTTGCCAAAAACCTTGAGTCAGAGCGGGAGGGATCAGGGCCGAGGGCGACGCAGGCAGGGGCGGCAGCAAGTGGAAGAGCGCAGCCCTGGCCGGACATTAACACAGGAGCTTCCAGAGCCTCTTGTGCAACAGCTCATTGCAGGTTAAGGAGTCTCTGCAGGGCCCCGGTGCCTGGCTCATCATGACTACCTCGTTCTAGTGGAAATCATTTGAATCCTTCATCTAAGGGCTGTGTTCCCTGCGTCCCAAACAGGCACCCGCGCTCTGCATAGCCCTGGGTCTGCCTCGTCCAGGCCACTTTTGCACTGGTTTAACTGCAGTAGCTTCAAGGCAGGGGCTGAGAAGCAGCACGACCCTTCCGTTGCTCAGGAATGGGCTGTTTGGAGCAGGGAGGGTGCAGCGGGGCTGCAACGATCTGGAGAAGATAACTGTTAACTCAGGAGCAACGAGGTGCTTTGATGGACGCTCCATTTCATCTAGCAGGAGTGATAGCAAGGGAATGCCGAGGCATGAAGGAGCCACAGTAACTTAATCAACTCATCGTATGAGTCAGCTCCAGGAGTTACCCGTTCTGCAGGCGTCACAGCTCCCAGCTTCCTCTATGGGGTGAGTCTTTATCCAGACACTGAACTGAGGGGGAAAAAAAAAGCTCCAGATGGTGTTTTTGAAGCCTGCAAAATGCAGCATTCTCCTATTTGAGGGGGAACAACTTTACACAAAACGTGACGCAGCCTCTCAAGAGCTCAGAGCCAAGTGGATTCAAGTGGCCAGCACATTCTCAACAGAGTATTTGCCAGCAACAGGAGCATAAAGGGGAAGGGAAAAAAATAAATAAATGCAGGAACTGTGTTGAAGTTTACGCCCCGAGCAGCCAGCCAGCTTTCCCTCCTCTGCACTGACATTGGGAAAGTCAAGGGAGCAGCTCTCAGCTTTATGGTGCAAGGAGGGCACAAACTGCTGGAGATGCCACTGGGCCACTGCAGAATAGGGAGGCAAGATCACACTTGGAGAGGAGCAGCAAATGGTCTCCCCACCCCGACCTTTCACACAGCCCCAGGCAAGGGTAAAGCTGTTAACAGGGGCTGGAGGGGAGAAAAAGAGGGAAAGAAATCCCGCCACAAACCACTTCTCCACAGTTGCTGGAATGGAGGCAGGGCTTTGATGTGCCAGGGCCTTGGGACGCAACAGGAGGGGCAGGAAAGCGCGCGGTTGTGCTGGAAGAACAAACTCCCAGGCAGGGCCCGACGCTCGGCGCAGGGGCAACCATTTCTGCACTTGTCCTTGCCCTTCCAGCTGCCCAAAGGGCTGGGCTGCCCTGCAGAGCTCCCACCTGCAGCTCAACCCATTGCAAGGGACTAGATGGGCTATTTAGTCTGCACATTACAGGGGGTTCAGGCCTGACCGCCAGCTCTGGGCTCCACTATCAAACCACAGGCTCCTTCCTCCTACCAAAGGCCGTAGCCTCTGCAACCATTTGTTTTCCCGTGTTTTGAGGGAGGCCTGAGCAAAAGCCAGCATTTGTTCCACACGTTCAGCTGCCCCGGGGGCTTGCCAAGTTCGACGGTAAAATAAAGCAAAACATGCAGATAGCACCGACTTGATTTGATTGGGAGGGACAGATGAGAAACTGGGCAAAGAGCAGAAAGAACAGGCCTGGGGGATCAATGGCAGCAGGACAAGCCAAACCGGTTTAACATTAATAACACTGCGCTCCTTTCCAAACACAGCCATCATCAACAAGACACCGGCTCTGCCGATCGGGGAGGCCTCTGAGCACAACTGCTTTAAACCAACACACACGGAGGCTGCAAAGAGCGTCGAGCCTCCCGCTCGCCACCTCTTGGGGCTGGATTTGCCCTTGGTGCTGCTGCAGGTGCAGGGGGGTGATCCCAGGCCACGCGGGGGCTTCTAGTGTTTGTCTGGAGGTGCAAAAGCGGGAGGGCTGTATCAGCCCCACGGTGCCCAGCTGAGGTACTGCTGGGCTCAGGCTGTCACAGCCCCCCTGCCCCAGGGACAGGCGGCCGTGCTGCATGAAACTCCCCTTGCTCCATCCTGGTGTTGCCGGACGGCCAACAAGGCGCTGCAGGCACCAGGGGAGCTTGAAGATGCTGCTCTGCCCCTGCAAGGCTGCAAACCTCAGGCACCAAACCCTCCTGCTGATCCCATTTGGGCTAAATTGGCCGCTTTCAACTCCTCCCCATCCACATGTCCCTAAATCATCTTTTGGGGGCACCATTTAGTGACAGCACACAAGGAGGCCAGAGCCCCCCCACAAAACTTCTGCCTCCCCCCGCCACTGCAGCAGCTTCTCACAGCAAGTCACCCTGTGTTGTAACTGGGGCCACCCCCCGGTGTCACCCATGGCGCCGGGCAGCGTTCCCCACCCTCTTACACATCCCGCGTTGCTCCATGCGGAGAAAGCCCAGGGGCGTGCGGGGGAAGGCGGCCCAGGCCTTGCTGCTTTGCAGGCTCAGGGAGCAGAGCCGAGCCCAAAACCGCTCTCCGGAGCCAGGCTCTTACGCAAGGGACACAATCCCTGTCTTGGTGAGGAAGGGCTACCTGCGCCCGGCCGGCCCGCGCCACCCTGCACGTTTCGGCAGGGCTGTTAAGGGGGGGAGAGGGAGGAGCAGCAGCAGCCAAGCGCTGCCAAAGCCCGTGTCATCCTCGGCCGCCTCCGCAGCCCAAACGGCTCACTCCAGCAAGGCGTTTGGTAGCTCAGTGTTATGGCATGAGCAGATTCCCCTAGCTTAGCTGGCTGATAGTGACAACAACTCACTATACACGCACACCCTCAGCTCTGTATAGGGATTTAGGGACTACATCTGTTCAAAATTTGTCGTCTTTACAGAAATCCGATGCTCGCAGCCATAGGATTCCCGGGAGACACCGGGCTGCATTTCATACCAAACATGGGCAGCACCGCTTCCCGGCGCCTTCTGCCCCCAAAGGGTGGCCCTGCTCCTCAACAGCCCACAGAGATAAAGGCTCTAGAGCAGGGTGCATCTGGGCTGGTTGCTCCTGGCAGAGCCTAACCATCCATCCTAAGGGATGCCCTCCAAGGAAGTTTTCTGCATTACAGCCAGTCTGCAGAGCACCCCGACACAGCTGCAATGTGCAAGGCAAGCCCAGGGAGGCAGAATCCCAACATCTCCACACGTGCCTGGAGCAGCCGGGCTCGTCTGCTTCGTTCTTATGGAGAGACTCGCCAGCCCTTCGCGGGAACACATCGTTCGTCCCTCCTGTGGGACGCGGGACCGCTTTAACGCTCCTGCGACCCGAGGAAGCGCCCGCAGCAGCCGCGCGGCGCCCGGCCCCCACCGCAACCGCGGCGGGATTAGACTTAAACCCGCCCGCAGCAGCTGGGGATCAAGGTGCGACGGGCAGCGCGTTGGAGGGAGCCCGGGGGAGCGGGTCCCGGCACGGGGCGTCCCGGGAGCGCCCGGCACTCACCGACTCTGCGGCGGCGGCGGCCAGGAGCAGGCCGAGCAGCAGCGCGGCGCGGGGCGGCGCGGCGGGCATGGCGGGGGAAGCGCGGCGGGCTCGCTCTCTCTCGGCGGGGCTGCGGAGCGGAGCGCAGCGCTGCCGCCCGCCGCCCCGGCACTTATAGAAGCGGCGCCAGGGGGCGGAGCGCGGAGCTGCCCGCCCCGGCCCGCCGGGAAAGCCCGCCGCTCCCCCCGGTGCCGCCACCGCCGGGGGAGAAGGGAACGGGAAGGGGGGAAAGAGGGAAAGGGGGGAGAAGGAAGGAAAGGGGGACAGGAGGGAAAGAGGGACGCGAGGGAAAAAGGGGAGAAGG
>VZSG01000387.1:420189-432697 GCA_013398315.1 Nothoprocta pentlandii | reverse complement strand
TTCCTCGTTACGAGACCCCCACCCTATAGATCCTTCCTTGTGAAGAGACCCGCCCCCGCCCTCCCTCCATCAGTCCTTCTCCATCTAGAGACCCCTGAATTTTGGACCTTATCCATGCAGGGACACCCCCCTCCAATGTCCATCCTTACCCATATAGAGACCCTCCCATGTTGGTCCTTCCCAGTGTATAGACAGCCCCCCTGCCCCACCTCCATATAGGTACCTAGCTGTTACAGACAGACATTTACCCCTTTCCATTCACCCTCCTGACACAGGTACCCCCCTATAAAAACAGATCTTGTTGTATAGGTACCTGCCAGTATGGACATAGACCCCCCCATGCCCCAGCCTGTGAATAGGCGGCTCCCACCCCCTATATACCATATAGGTTCACCCAAGTCCCCCTGCTTACACGAATAACCCCTCTATATGGAGACAGCCCCCCACCTGTTTAGCCAGGACCCAGTACAGAAACAGAGCCATTGCTTTGTGTAGGTACCTGCGCAATATAGAGGTTATAGAGGGCGAGGGCTGCAGCTCCTCCCGTGGGCGCTGGGGCGGTGCAGGGCTGCCCCGCTGCGGCTGGGCCCTGGGATGAGCTCGGCTCGCAGCAGCCTCTGGCTTGTGCTGCTCTTCCTCACGGATAATCCATGCAGATTTTAGGCTTCTCCACGCCGCCCGGGAGGCTCTCCATGATGGCCTTTGTCCTCAACGCCCTCACCTGGTAAGTCAGCAGCTGCCTGGGGCTCTCACAGTGTTCCTCGGTTTCCAGCAGCCCCCGTGTCTTGTATTTGATCTTTGATGTTAAACTTGACTAGGGTGACGCGATGCTGAGCAGCAGCGTGGCCTACAGTCATTCCCAAAACATCCCTGGAATCACTGTGCCTGGTCTAGCCTGTCTGCTGTTTCATGTCCCTTGCACAGGAGGACGCTTGGGAATTGTTGGCTCTGAAGGGGACTTTCTGCCTCTTCCCTTAGGTCATTTCACTGCCTCAGTTTTCCCGCTGGGAATGAAATCTGCTTCTGTGAGGCTTTACTGGGAGCTGGAAATAGTAAATGTCTGTAAACACTGATCTGTTAACAGTAATGTAAGTAGCCCCTGCCAATGGGCAAAGGTTACTGGGAGAGAGAGGAGGGAGCGCCCAGCTAAAAAAACTAAAAGCTCTTTCCCTTCCATCACATAATTGCAAAGCTGTAAGCCATTTAAACCTTGCTGCAGTAGCTGTGACCAAGGTCAGAAAGAGGCTGTGCTTAGAACACTTACTAAGTTCTAAAATAGCTAACTAATCAGCACTGGCAGCTCCTCTTAGCAGTTGCCTAAGGAAAAGGGACCCAAGGAGTTTGTTAACCTCTTGTTTTGCTTTGGCAGTGCTCTGGGCTTGCTGTACTTCATCCGCCGAGGGAAGCAGTGCCTGGATTTCACCGTCACCGTTCACTTCTTCCATCTCCTGGCCTGCTGGATTTACAACTCTCACTTTCCCACCACTCTCACGTGGTGGCTCGTGCACATCGTGTGCACGGCCCTCATGGCTGTCATCGGGGAGTACCTCTGCATGAGGATAGAACTGAAAGAAATCCCCTTGAATTCTGTTCCCAAATCCAACGTATAAACTTGCTCTGGAAAGAAACAAGGGACAGTAAGTCATTGTTTCCAGCACCAGAGCATCCAATGCCTGAAAAATCCCTGGAGAAGCACAGCAGGCCTGTCTCGACCTTTTCAGACCTTGGTGACTGTGTGAGTGTGAACATCTCCGCTGTCACCATCAGACAACGGAAGGAGGAGGAGCAGCAGTTTATTTTATTAACACAAAGCGTTTAACATGACTCTGCATTGCAAGGGTGCTCCTAAACTCTTCCCTCAGGACTGTTAAAAGGCAGGTAGCAAAACTTGATGCACAAGAAGCATCTGGAAGTTGAGAAATGGGAGAGATCTGTGTCACCAGCGCTGGGGTAACGCAGCAGTTGGCTCTTCCTGCAGCAATGGGCACAAGGAGCAGCAGGGCTGGGAGCTGCTGCTTCCAGTTTGTAACGGGCTTGTTCTCCACTTGTGCTTTGGTTGGGGAAGAAAAACAAGGAAAGGAGTAGATGGGGAGAAAGAAAATACTTGTACTTATCCGAAACACCAGCTTGACCCTGAACAACCTATACTTGTAGAAGGGTTTGGTTGCTGTTTCCACGTTTGATACACAGATGTCAGGCAGCAGTTTGCTGAAGAAACCTTTTGTAAAAATAAATATTGCATTGCTGTGAGTGTGTTACATTTCTCCTGAGGAGCCGTTTCAGGAAACACCAGGGACCTCTGTATCATGGCAGTGGGGAACAATGCAGCCAGAGGAGAACATGGTGACTATAGGATGTCTACAGTTCAGGGTAGATAAAGCTTCCTACAGTAAATATTTCTTACTTGTACTCTGAAATCAAGACAGAATGCTGTCTTGGGAAAGCCAGCAGCATAATATTCACTTTGGGAAGAGCAGCAGTCATCCAGAGCCTGTTACTGTTCAGTCCTAAGCTGCAAATGCCTTGGAGCAGCCTTCAAAGGTTTGGGTTGTCCCATCATACTTCAGCAGATCTGGTCTGCAAAGGGGGATTAAGACTGCTACTTGTTCCTCAAAATAATAGCAGCTCATCAAGCACATCTTGGCTGGCATCAGGTAAAGGCAACAACTTTAGCCCTGGGACTGCCAAACCAAGCATTTCTTCCTCATCCAACCCAATCTGTCTAGTTTGCTCTGAGGAACATCCAGTCTAAGCAAGGGCAAACTGAGCTTTAAACACAGATTTTATCCTGTGGAGTCTCTTGCTGGTGTAACTTTCTTTCATATGTTAATATCTGTAAATGTTCATTTGTATAAACCACTTTGTTAAGAATTGGTGAAATGATTTGAGTTGCAGAATTTGATAAACTCTCTGAAGTTGCTCTATTGACCTTTGTTACTGGGAACTCCATTTGAAATCCTGCTTTGCTCCAGAGACTGCAAAATCCAGCAGGGCAAAATGCTGATGTTCTGAACACTCAACAGCTGTTTTACCAAGACAGCAGGAGCACCAGCTACCTTTCTAGGCCAAACTCTACATTCTCCTGTGAGATTTTTTTCTTTTTACTGGGACCTCTTCTTGAGAAAAGCCCTTTAAGCCGAGTTTTAGCTCCTTTACAGGTACAGCAGGAGCCTTTTTCAAAGGGAAAAAGCTCATGCAAGTTTGGGCAGGAGCCCAGGGTTGCCGGAGGCCACACACACCGTTTCCTGTTGCTCCCCTTCTAGCACTGCTGTGGGCAGCAAGAGAGTCATCCCTCCTGTCTGGCCTCATTCAAATTCAGCTTCTCCTAGCTCAGGATACTCACGTCTTTCTCACACATATTCAGCCTGGATGTAAAGCAGTATTTGGCCTTCCAGTAGGTGCCAGTATCTCCTTTAAAATGAGGTGTTTGCAGTGGGGATCCGTGTGCAGCAGAGGGCATGGGCTGGATGGAAACACAGCCTTGGAGTCAGTGGTGTTTTAAGCCCATTCCAGGACCTCTTGTGCTCTTCTGATTTCCTTTACTGTTATTGAGAAGAAACATCCAAGTTGCAGCACAGGGAACATTTGCAGGATATTAATTCAAGGCTTCACAACACAGTTTCTTTCAGTGCTACCTCCTATGTTCTTTAGGGGTGATCTTCAAGAAAGGGTGAAATAGAAGACTGACCACAGCGAGTAGAAGGGAGAGCACAAGCCACGTTAGTCCCATTTGCCAAAGGAGAACAGACATCTGATCCCAGAGCTGCTGAGACCATCTCAGCGGCACAACTAGAGCTGCTCTCCTTGTTCCCAGGTAAGAATAGGGATGGAAAATCCTTGAGCAGAGGAATATTTACCCCCTTACCTTCTGGATGCACTGGCGGCGCTTCAGCAGCTGCCCTTGCTGAGATTGTAGGTGAAGTTCAGCTTGGTATCTGTAGAAACTCAGGTTGAACAAGGCCACGAGAAGCATTTGTGACAAATTTGGACTTAACACTGATGCTGGGGGCTCTCTAATGAGCTGCACTGTATCGCCATGAAACACACTGCAGGATTAGAAAGGATTCCTTCAAGTCTGCTCCATTGGCCTTTGAGGGCACCTGCTGCTGTTGTAGGGTATCTTCTGTAATTGTCATTGTCATAAGGAAAATACTACAAGTCAAATACAGAGTCAGAAGCCTCTGAAACCACTACCACATGGGGACCTAATTCCCTTGCATTCAGATCTCAGCAGCACCGTTGGCTTTGGAAACGTCTGCTACTGCTCCGTACCTGAACAGATGGTCTTTGTTTCTTAATGATTTTCTCCCCCTTTCTTCCCTGTGCAGTTAAGAATTTTGCTTCCAGGAAGATTTCTCCCAACAGCTGCTCTGCATGGGATCAGCTCACCTTCTCCATCTGTAGTTTTGCAGGAAGGCTTCTCAGCAGTGTCTGCTTGCTGAGGTCTTTCACTCCCACTCCCTAAAGCTCTTTTGAAATATAGAATTTTCACATAGAGAAAGGTGACAAATCCAAAACCGAGCCAAGAAAGGCAAGCTTGGGAGGGCCTGTGCACCTTTGCTTTTCCTAAAGCCATTAAACACCTCCTAGGCAAAGACCAGTAGCAGGATTTGGGTAGAAAAGAGCCTTTGGTTGTGTACGATACCCACCTACTTCAGCTTTCCCCAGCTACAGACCACAGGCAGCAACTGAGATAAGAGTGAGGGCAACAGGGTCACACAACATGGCTCTTTATCAGCGTTAAATCACTCTAATTTTGCTTCCTGTCCATCTCCAACAAGAGCCTAGGGGTTCAGCCCAGGTTCTGCGCTGCTCCAAGTAATCCCTTCTCCCCACATTTTCACCAATCCCAGTGCCAGAGAATCCAGGTATATAAATACCAGCCATGCAGAAAGCCAGGCTGCCTTCCGAACACCAGCTCCTCCTTCCTGGATTTCCATGTTTCTTGCAACATGCCTCCATTTCCTCATTCCCTGCCACCACTGCAGGAGTTGAGTGGTAATTAAAAGGGAAGATAAGCAGAAAACCATGAGAATGCCGAGGTGAGGAACAAGATTATTATTAAAAAACCCGCTATATTGTGCCTGGCTATAGGAGGAGCTGGCCCACCTGCCTGTGAGGCATCCAGCAGGCGCTCTGGTGGCACCGTCTCCAACCCTCAGGACCAACTCGGTGCTGCCCATAATGTTGTGCCCAGTCCCCCAGGAGCAGCCACAACCCCCAGCTCAGGATCCAGCTCCCCTTTTCTCAGGGCTATGAGAAGAAATTGCAGCCTTGCGGGCATCTGCGTGGCTGCTGTACCTTGCTGCCGGCTGCTGCTTCCCTCTTCCAAAAACAAGGCAAGGGCCCTGATAAACAGCCCCGCAATCTGCAGATTGGCCAGCAGCCTGTGCCAGACTCAGGAAAGTCACATTGGGAGCATCTGTTGCTCCTTTTTCTCCACCCCTCTCCATTTTCTACTACATTAGTTAATCGTAGACATTTCAGATCTGCTGACGCTCAAGTTGCGGTCTCCTTCCACAAGGATTCCCTGCCACATCCAACTGTCAAGCCCCAATATCAGCATAACATGACGAGAAAACAGCCTCTTCCCCATTGGAGAGCTGCAATAGCTCGTGGAAAACACTTGGGAAGCGGTACAACCCTCCAGCAGGATACACTGCCCTGCTCTTAGCAAGAGGTCCACCCTAGATCCCTGAAGGAGCAGGTCATGGGCCCATAATGGGTCATCTTGGCTCCTACAGCCGCGCTCAGCAGGGCAGCTCAGAGGTTCATGAGCATCCTTAAACTAACTGCTTTGCACTGCCCAGCGATACCGAGGAGTTTCCCAATGCATCCAGAAAACACTTGGAAACACCTCCCATTTTTAGGCTAGTGCTAAAGCTGTAAATCCAACTGTGCTCCGAGTTGGCAGGGAAAACACAAAGCGCTGGTGCTGCCAAGCAAGAGGCCGGACAAGTGATTTCTGCCTTGACAGACACAGGCTCTACAACAAGGTTTAATACTCTGGAATTACACCGGCACCCGCAGAGCTGCTCAGAGCTGCCTTGGGGAAAGGTTTTGGAGCAGGAAAATGACTGCCAATCCTTCTCTTTCCGTGCTAACTCAACAACTCCCTCTCTCCCCTAATATTTGTCTTCTGTGTCCTTGGCAAAGGGGTTCACACAGAACACAGGAGTTACCCAGGAATCCTGGTGGAGGCCAGAGAAGGTCAGGAACATGTCATCGTTCTCCATGGAGATTTTCACCATATCCTCAAAGGAAAATGATTAGAGAGGCCTGTGCCCACTCAGGGCCTCCTTCCTGCCTCTGACAGGACATACCCCTTCCCCTGCACCTCATAAATACCGTGGTAAAAACTACCTCGGTTTTAGTGCCCCGATGAAAGACCTGGAGACTCAATCTGGGGGAAGCAGCAGCTGAATAGAGAAGCTTCCTTCCAAAATGCATAGAAAAGTGCAAGAAAGTCCAGTGTTCCAGCTCGATTTTCTGTTTTCCCAAATCCTCTGCCTCGCACATCCAGCCCTCATTCCCCAGGGCTGCGCCTGGAGGCGGGAGGGGCCAAGGATTATCCCAACCTGTGGAGAAACAGCAAAATGCAGGAGATCCCGCCGAGCTCTCCCGAGTTCCAGAGATGTGGGACACCGGATTCCTGCGAGCCCTGGACACCAGCGCGTGACCGGCAGACGGGCCACACGCTGCCGCCATCCACCGGGATCCTGCCAGCGCTGCCGCTTACAAGTTCAGCCAAGTGAGCAGGAGCGGGATGCCGAGGATGGAAGCGCTGGGAACGCGCGTGCAGGCAGCGCCCGGGGCCGCGCCGGCGCCGCACAGCTCGAACAAACTGCCCGGGAACTTCATCTTCTGCGACTCCCTCCTCAGCACCTCCCAGGCGGCCGCTGCTTCTTTCCGGCATTCCCAGAGCGCGGTCAGGGCGCACACGTGGAATTCATCCCAGTACCTGCAGCGCAGAGAGACACGGAGCCCTTAGCGAAGGGCAGGGATGCAGCGCGACGGTGCCCGGCCCCTTCCAGCCTGGATCTCTGGGACGGGGGTGCAAGGAAAGCCCTTGGCCACAACCAGGCTCCAAGGGGGACCCTGGGGCTCCCTGTCCCATCCCGGACTCCCATTATGACTCCCGGAATGGGGACCACACAAATGAACTGATTCCACAGCCTCTTCCCAGGTTTTCTCCTTCCCCACTCCCACGTCGCACCTGCCCTGCAGCATCTCACCCCAAACTCCAAACCCTAAACCATACCAAAATGATTCACGGCTTTATTATCACGATTATTTTCAGGGAGTCGATAAAAAAAAAAAAACCCTCTTATTCTTCGTCAAGAAGCGGCTCCCTCGAGTAAAACGGGCTGGGAACAAAAGCTGCGCGAGGCGCTTCCCGCGAGCGGAGTCAAGGGCAGGAGGCGGCGCGGAGCCGGGAGCAGCGGAGCACAATGGAGCCGCAGGCGGCGCCTTGCCGAACGGGGAGGCTGCGGAGCCCGGAGTGGGGGGCAGGCTGCAGCCCTCCCCACCAGCCCAGCCCACGTCTCCCCGCTCCAGGACCCTGCCTGAGCAGGAGCCGGGAGATGGAGAGAGGCTCTTGAGGAGCGCGTGAAGCAACAACAAAAGGAGGGAAAAAGAAACACCCCACAAGCAGCCTCCCGAAGCAGCCAGGGAGGCTGGGAACTGAAGACACCCTGATTGTATTCCCTGGGGCTGGGAATCTGTTTCTCCCCCTCTTTGTCCTTCCTGGGGCTGGGAATCTGTTTCCCCCCCAACTCCAGATCCAGAAAGATAAAAGTCCCTGCAGAAACAGGCAGCCGGGTATCCCGAACTGTCAGCTTTACCCCTTCCCGTTGAGGAAGGAGCAAGTTGAAGCTGGTTTTGAGCGGTTCCAGGCCCACATCCCGGTCGGAGGTCCTTGCTGAGGACCTGGGGCCAGGATGAGCAAGGGCAGCCCACGGTGGTGCCCAGGGATGGCTCCGGGGATGCTCAGGCTGTTGGAAGCGCGCGTACGCGGTGGGTAAAAACCCCCAAAGGAAACAAGAGCCCAAGGGGCTTGGAGAGCAGTCCCGGTCCCGATCCCCATCGCGGTCGCTGGCCGGGCAGTGCCCACGTCGGGGTTGGTGGCAGAGGAAGCCAAGCCCGACACAGAGCTTTGCCTTTTGTGGTCAAAGCTTCAAAGAGCATCAAACAACTCGGACCCCGAGACGGCGCCGACGTCCCCTCCACGTCGGCTTCCTCACCCATGGAAGGGGCAGCCCCTGGACAGCATCCGCCTGGAAGCCACGGGCCGGGGACCCACGTATCCAACCACAGAGCAACTTTTCTGTCCCCAAGGGACACCACACATGTGTCCAAGCACAGAGCCCTCCCCAGGAAGGGGGCAGAGAGTTTTCCCAAGCGCCCTGTGCCGGGCAAACGCGCCTGGTCTGGGAGCACCAGTGGCAGCACCCGGATGGCCGGGTCCTGCCGGGGCACACGCAGCATCGCCGGCTGCGAGAGCTCGTTAAACAGAGGCACCGGGGCAGAATAAACCTGATGAGCTAATGAGCGGAGCTGGTGCCAGCCGAGGCGGCCGGCAGCGTCTCCGCCGGGCACGGCTGGAGGGCGGAGGCAGCTGCTGCTCCGGCCCCGCTTCCAGCGGGATCCGCAGGGCCCTCCCGGCCTCCACCTGCTCGTGCAGAGGCTCCCCCTTCCTCCTCCCGCTGCACGGACCCTCCTGAGCACCAGGAGCCGGCAGCACCCGCAGCACCGGTGAGGCCGGGTGCTCCCTGTCCCGCATCCCGCTGCTGAGCAGCTCCCGGTGCTCCCATCCCATCGGGTGGCACCTTCACGCACCTGAGGGCAGCTCTCGTTAGCCTGGCAAGCCTCACACACACCAGGGTGTTTCGTCCTCCTCCTCCTCGAGCTGCTGGGGGTTGAACCTCCCCAAGCAGCCTCTGTTTGTGTCCCCCACCCCTAGTTTCTCTCTGCATTTCCACACACACCCGCTGGCCCTTTCTCTCCCCCTAAATCCCTGCTGGGGACGCGCGCAGACACCTCCATTCATCCCAGCAAACTTTTCATTCCCTCCCCTCCCGCTGCTGCTCAGCGGCTTTTCCACCATTCCTTTCCCAGACGCATCCGTCCCTCTTTACCCCTTCCCCCTTTCACCCCCTGCGCCGCCTCAGTTCGGGCACCCTCGACGTGCCCCGGTCCCAGCACTCGCCCGCTGCCCTCCCGGGACGCCCATCACCGGCTCACCAAGCACCAAGGGGCCAGCTGCAGCCTGAACCCGGGGGGTTTGGCAGGAGGGCAGGGAGGGAGCGGGGTTCGGGCTGCAGGGGCAGGACGCGGCGGCAGCCCCGGGCCCGGCCGCACTCACCCGCACACCCGGCGCAGTCCCTGCGGCTCCGCGCGCTCCGTCTCCTCGTACGTGGCCATGTTGTCCCCCAGCTTCAGGACGCACTCGGAGAAGCCCTGGTAAATGTTCCCACACGCCGCGCCGGCAGCCGGCAGCCCGGCCAGGTGCCCTGCGGGCCACCCAGATGGGGGTCAGCACAGACACTATGGGGGACCGGGGCCCGTGCCCCCAGCAGTGCCCCGTCACTGTTCATGCAGACAGGCACAAGCCACACGGCACCTGGCACATGTGCCTGGCTCTGCCTGCGCCTGTGGAGCCTGAACCGGCCGCTCTGCAAGGGCAGAGGACCGAGCACCCCAATGCCAGTGCCCACCCCCTGACCCAAGACAAGGACACAGCAGTGACGTGGGAAGGAGGGAGCCTGAAACCCCTAATCCCAGCCTGGACATTGTTCCCTAGCTCAGGAACCCCAAATCCCAACCTGGGTACTGTCCCCTAGAGCATGCAGCCCAAAGCCTGGCCCAGGCACCCCAAAGCCCAGCCCAGGGAGCTTCTCTGCAGGCTTAGCCCCTCCTGAACACCCCAGCTTGAGCATGAGCACCCAGCTCAGGCTCCAGCTCCAGCCGGGACACCTCAAGTGCAGCCCAGACACCCCAAACCCAGCCCGTTGCAGGCAGCCCCTCCACAGCTGGACTCCCCAAGCCCTGCCTGGGCTCCCCAACCCCTGATCCCTGCTCCCGGCCCCAGCCCGCGCCGGGGCCGCCTCACCCAGGGCGAGCAGCAGCAGCAGGACCGAGCCCCGCCGCGCTCCGGGTCCGGGTCCTGCTCCGGGTCCGGGTCCTGCTCCGGGTCCCGGTCCCGCTCCCGCTCCCGGTCCCATCTCGGCGGCTCCGCGCGGCTCCAGCCGCAGCGCCGCCCGCCTCCGCAAGGAAGGCGCCCAGCCCCGGCCGCCGCTAATTAATGAGGGGGCTTGGCCGACGCTAATTAATGAGGGGGCCTGGCTGCGCCGAATGAGCGCCCCGGGCCGGCGGCAGCCACGCGCACTGAGCCGGTCCCGGTCCCGGTCCCGGTCCCGGTCCCGGTCCCGGTCCCGGTCCCAGGGAGCGGGTGCTGGAGGCTCCGGCGGGTGCAGGGACCTGCGGGCAGGTGCTGGGCATGGGGCAAGTGCCCCCCATGTCCCCTGTTCCTGCAGGGCAGGGTGTCCGTGTGGACCTGGTACTGGGGTGGTCAGTACAGGCAAATCCCACGTTTCTCCCTGAAATGAATTTGCTCCTTTTCCCTCTTTCCCAACGCGTGTAGAAACTAAAAAGACTCTGGCTGTGCGGCAGGAAAATGCTGTTTTCTTGGCTTGCTCCAAAGCTTTTGTGGAAGGGCAGCTGCCACCAGCAGCACTTGGTGCCTGCGCCGCCCGCTCGGCTCCTGAACAACTTAGTCCTCAGGGGGGGTTTGGGGAGGGCGCAGGGATGAGCAATTCCTGAATGTGGGAATGGTGCAGCCCCGGCATGGCTGCTGCAGCAGGGAAACCTCTGATCAGGGAAAGAAACACCCTAGAAACACACTCTGTAAAAAACACCCTGAAAAGATACCCTGAAAAAAAAAAACCACCCTAAGAAGACACCCAGCCAAGAGAGCTGCTGGACCCATGAGACCGCAGGAGCTCAGCAGGGCCCCCAAGCTGCCCCAGGGCTGGCGGGGCAGGAGAGCCTCAGAGGGGGCTCCCTAGGGTCCCCCTGGCCCCAGCCCATGGATCCTTCCGACCATTCCCAGGCTCCCAGCGCCCGTCCGGCTGCCTCGCGGTGCGATCCGAGTGCCATCTGCTGGACTGGCTGCCGCGGGGCCTGGAGTCCGCGTTGCAGAGCCCTGCACCTGCATCACACCCCGCACTCACATCGTGTCCTGCACCTGTATCGCACCCTGCACCTGCATCGCATCCTGCACTCGCATCGCACCCTGCATCTGCATCACACTTTGAAGCTGCATTGCACCCTGCACCCACATCACACCATGCACCTGCATTGCACCCTGCACCCATATCACATTCTACACCTGCATCACACCCCATGTCCACATCACATCCTGCACCCACACCACATCCTGCCCCTGCATGGCACCCTGCACCCATATCGCAGCATGTGCCTGCACCGCACCCTGTACCCGCATTGCACCCTGCACCCACATCGCACCCTACACCCACATCACACCCTGCACCCACATTGCACCCTGCACCTGTATTGCACCCCGTGTCCATATCACACCCCGCACCCACATCGCACCCCACGCCGCGTGGCAGGAGCCAGGGCCACCCCATCCTCCAGCTCCCTAGTTCTTGCCCCTCTTGCTCTCCCTGCTCTCGCCCGGTGCCGCTCCCAGGTCCTGCGCTGCTCCGGCCTGCAGATCCCATGAACACCCTAAGCCCTGCAGCGCTTCCAGCCTCGGGATAAACCAACGCAGAGCGCTGAGCGTGGAGCCGGAGCAGCCCCAGGGCTTGCAGCATTACCAGCTGCACAAGTTGCTGCTCCGGGGACGGTGTCCCGGTTCCCGGCACCGTAACAGCCTGCGGGGCTGTGTCCGGCTCTTCGGCATCGCTACAGCCGGATTCCAGTTTGTGTCCAGTGAGTCCCTTTTTCCCAGCAGGAATAGGCATGGGTTTTCCGGCTGCCTTCATGGCATCACTTCAGGGCTGCTCCTGTCCAGGCTGGTGATATCGTTACTGCTAATTACAGCACTCGCTCTAGCCACTCATTAACCTTGCTGGTGAGCAGTGCCAAGACCTGACGATGGGGACAGGGTCCCCTTCCATTCTGGGCAGGGAGTTCGGGCCAGCAGGAGCTTTATCCACAAGCTGCCAAGGAGGTGCCGGCGAGCAGAGACATTCCATGCCAGGAAGCCTCCGGTTATTCCCTTTATTTCCGGCACGGTGGCTCCCTGCGGATGTCCCTGCAGGCAGTGCATCTTGGTCGGGACACAAGGAGCCTGCAAGGAGAGACGCGCACGGCCGCTTTGCGAGGGACCCGCCGAGGGCAACGCGGCATTCCCAGCCCTGGGAAATCCGGGACGCCGCGCGGCGCCGGTGCCACTCACGGTCACTGCGGGTAGCGGGCGGGCGGCGCGCGGCCCAGGCGGCCGCTGCACGAGCGGGTGCAGCAGCGCTTGGTCCAGCGGCGC
>VZSG01000387.1:371837-397960 GCA_013398315.1 Nothoprocta pentlandii | reverse complement strand
CCCCGCGGGCCGCAGCCCCGCGATGGCGGCGTGAGGCGGCCGCGTGAGTAGGGGCCGAGGCGGGAGGGAGGAGGCCGGTGGCGGCACCGCGGTGCCCAGGCAGCCGCGGAGAGTCGTGGCGTGTCGGCGGCGACGCGTGGAACGGGCCTGGGGTCCCCGGCGTGCGGCAGGTCGCCCTAAAACGGGGCTCGGCTGCTCCCAGTTGTCTCTGGCCTGGGCAGGCGGCATGCTTCGTAAGCCCGAGCCTCCGCTGGTGGCGGGTTTGCGGCTCTGCTGGAGGAAGTTCGCGGTTACACAGCGCCGTTTCTGAACGTACATAAGCGTTCTGGCGCATAGACTGGGCTTCTCAAAGGAGGCGACAAAGGTTTGGCCAAGCATTGAAGCCTCACTCTTTGCATATGAGTCACAGCGACGGATATATCCCCCCAAAAGTGACAGAGAAGACTACCGTGCCCTACAAGGGGCACGACGAGGAAATAAAACAACCCAGAGAACTTCAGTCACAGATACTGCCCATGTCTTCAAAAGTGGGAGCAGTTGTGGTTCTTGCTGGCTTAGTTGAGCTCCTTAAACTTATCATGTGATAACTCTTCTTTTAGGCAATGCTTTCAATACTGTGTTTTTTTAGCAGCTGTTTTAGATGCTATGTGGTATTTCAGAATTGGTTTTAAATACATTGTGACAGGCCAGGGTGACAGAGAGCACTGCCCACACACACAGCATACTTATGTGGCTGTGACTTAACATTTTTAAGCAAATTATTCCGTAGGTGAAGCTTATAGAAAAGAAACCCAGTGCGAGACTTACTGACTGAGACTTAGTCTAAACATACGTGAAACTTGGGAGAGTTCTGTGTAAAACTAACGTGACTCTTAATTCCCAAGTAGAAGCTCATTTTTTTGGATAAGAGGGAGATGGGCATTAGACCCTCATCCCCCAAACCAAACCAGAATCCTGTCAATACTCAGTTTTGTGCTGCAGGCCTTGCAGCTGCCTGGCACTGTCCATGTACCATTTGCTGGAAAACTTGCCTTCCTTTTGGAAGCTACCTGTTTTAACAGCTCCTCTGGTAAGCTCTGCACAAGCTGCTCTCTAAATAGCTCTGCTTAGTGAAAGCAGCTGATTATGTTCCTCTGCCAGCATAAATGGCCTGTTACAGAGCTGAGCGGTATAGGCTTGGTGTTGCCCTATTAATGTATATCATACATATGAATGGCATATGAACATCTGCCAGTCTTTTAGTGGCTGAGCTGGGTTGTGATATACCAAGGAATAGTTTGCTAGGTCCTCACGTGCGTTTATTCTAAAATCTGGGTAGTCTGTTACAAAACCCTGCTCATCTGAGCTGCATTGCTCCCTTTGTCCTGTCCTAAATGACAAGGTTTTGCTTCCCTGTGTGGGAACACTGTGCCAGGATACAGGGTGGGATTTGAAAGTCCTTCCCATATCCAATAGGACACATGCGGGTTTGGAGGCTCTTTATAGGGAGGAGGGATGATGACAAATGGAAAGACTGAGCACAGTGAAAGCTGATTAATAAGGATGGGGAGCAGTGTTGGTGATTGCTTAGTAAAGAGGCACAGAGGGGACCTCTGGAGATGTCCCTTGGCCTGCGGGAAGCATCAGGGAAGAGATTCCAGCAGAACCTTGGGAGATGAGAGGGAATCTCAGCTCGCTGACAGCAGGGAGGGCAGCGGGGGCACCACGGGCTCTGCAGCTGCAGGGTTTGAAGCAACTCAAGTGGCTCTCGTGGCTGTGCAGGAGCGAGGAGGCAGCGCTGGTGGGATGAACAGGAGCTGTCTGGTAAACACGAGTTGCTGCCAAGTCAGATGACTGAGCAGGAGGACTCGAGCGCTCGGAGGAAAGCAGGACACCCGAGTTAGCTGGGGAGGTGAGTCAGGCTTGAAGAGAACAAGAGCGACGGGTTGAGGGAAGGCAGGATGCAGTTGTGAAACAAGAAGCCAGTGGGAGGACTGTTGGTGACAGCTAATTATTCTGAGGCAGGGTAATCTTTTGCTTGGATCAGGAGGAGGGAACAGAGAAAACAAGGAAGGAATTTCTTACTTGCAGATTTCCCCTTCAGACTGTTGCATTAGAGTGGAGGCAGGTTGAATGTTATGGCCTCAAGAAGAGTCGACTGATCCTGGACACTAAGGAAATCAAATATTTTTTTCTGTTTAGTAAAGAACTGATAGTAGAAACTTTAATGTCACTGTAGGAGACCTAAGTAGAGTTAGGATCAACAGCTTGGAAAGAGAACTCAGTCTCGTTGCCAGCTGTACAGAGGACTTGCCTGAGAAGAGCTAGGAAAACTGCACATTTTATAGTGGAAAGTCCCTCAAGGAAAATAGAGCAGCGAAAGTCTTGAATACTGGACACATTATCTGCTATCTGTTATCAGGTAGAGTGGGCAGGAGTTTCACAACCTCTAGCTGGTTCATAAGGTGCATATGTTAATAACAAGGGGCCACCAGTTGGAAGAAGTTTAAGAGATTTACAAATTGAAGGAATACCCTAGTTAAAATGATCAGTGTTAAATATTTCCTTGTTCTACCGAGCAGTTGTATCGATCGCTACAAGCAACTGGCTGTTCCAGGAAATGTCAATATTTACAAACAGATAACTTGCTCAGAGACCAATTTGATATTTGTAGGAGGCGTGGAGCTAATGCTGGCACGCTTAGAACCAGGTCAGTGTTGTAGCATTATCTCTTAAGCCTCTGCAGGGATGAGGAAGCCGGACTGTCTTGTTAAATGCAGCTATGTCATGAGTTATAATTACCTAAACTGCAGGGGTTTGGAGGCTGCACATGCCCTTGTTACAGCTACGGTCCTAAAGGATTCTCGAGCTCTCTTCCAGCCTTGTACTCCTTGCACAAATAGAGAAGCAGCTTGAGAAGAACCGGCTTGTTTCTTTACCCAGGGGATAGAAGCCCTGCTGCAGTTGTCTCCAGGCACTGAAAACCAGCTTCAAAAACGAGTGACCCAGAGACTGCAATGTATCCTGCAGTGCAAGTTGGGCTGAAAGGGTCTCGGGAGGATTCTAACAAAAATATTGACACTTCTACAATGATTTTTACTGCATGGTGTTTGAGGCAGGTGGGACAGAAAGACTATATGAACCTCAGAGGGAACACTTTAGGAAAAGACTTCGAAACACTTAATCAAGATAGTTTTGTTGCATTTCAAACATCCTGATCTTTGCCTAAGCAGGATAGGCAGTAAAGGGCTGAAAGGTAAGGGTTTAATTAGCTGACTCGTGAGACCTTTGTTGCTCACTCACCTCACTGAATACTTCCCTTGGGGGGAAAAGAAAGAGTTACCAAATACTTGCAAGTTACTTTTACTCCAGAATTTTCCAAGTGGTTTACAAAGGCTAGCAGACATCCGTTGCTATGAAGTAAGTAATCATCATTCCCCATTTACAAATGGGAAAACTTGACCTTAAAGGTGTGAGTGACCTGCATAAAACAGGATTAACTTGCGAGTTGTATTCCTTGACTTCCCTGTAGGCGTGTGCACATAAACCAGCCTCCAGCCTGCTCCTTGGATGCCTCTTTGCAGCTTAGTTTTACTAATTGAACCCCAGCTGTCCTCTCTGCTGGAGAGCCTTCTCTTGTCGGAGAGTCCGTGTACTTTCCCCAAATACCCTTAATCTGTTTGCCCTGGTGGAGATTTTGGCCTCCGTTCTTTGAAAATGGATCAAAAGGAATAAAATCTATCCCGCCTTTGAGAGCACAGAGGATAGAAACAGGCTTCCTGCTTCCGACACGCTTGGTACCTAGGAGCTTTAGGACTCGTGCCTGACCTCCATGCTGTTTGGAAGGGAGCTGCATGTGGTTTTGTCTTGGCTTCTCCCTGCAATCCCTCCTTCCCTCTCCCTCAGCCAGGAAATCCCATCTGCTGCCAGCAGGAGCCCAAGGAATGCGCTTGTTTGTTTACGTTCTCACTTCTTCATCCCACTAACCTTCCCACCCCCCTCTCCTAATCCTGACAGCCTCAGCTCAGCCCTTCATCCTCCTGACAGCAGACTACTCACTTGAGTGTTTTCTGATAAAGGATTGCAGGGGAAAAATATATGTATACACACACACACACACACACACACACACACACACACACACACACAGAGTTCTGGCCAGGACCTGCTCGCTCTAGGGGAAGCCAGGGCATTTTGCAAGGCTCTTGGGTCTGTCCTCATGCCCCTGTTTCCGTGCCTTGCCTGTCTGATGCTTCCTACAATCCCAGAGCCTGTCACCACAGAGTGCTACAGAATTCCAGGGAAGAATTCCCTTTCCAAGCATTGCCTCGGGTAATTTTTGCCTTTTTGGGGTAGTAAGCTAGGAACCTGGACATTAAACTCCTTTCTTCTGCCCGCTTTCAACCGTTCTGGCTCTATAAAAGCAAGGTTTGTGGTGTTACTGTTTTTAATGCCTCAGAAATTCTTCAAGCATTTCAGCTGCTTTGAGCCCCACAGACACCTAGGTCACATTTTCTGGACCTGCCATCAGCTGCTTTGCCTGATAAGAGAAGCTCCTAAAGGGCACCATTTCTAGAGTATTCTAATAATCCATGTGAGGAAATCCTGTGTTTACAGTACTTAGAAAAATTGCCGTTTTCAGACAGTCCCCCCCACTTTGCTCCATTCACATACTTTGTCTTATCTGACTTTAGCCGATTGGCAGGGATTAGAGATCCCTTAAGCAGGGCCTGTCCGTCCCTTTGTTTTGCAGCCAGGCCCCATCAGGGCTTTCCTGCTTGGTTATATGTAACTCCAACTGTGATTCCAGAGGGATTTTTTCCACAGGGCAAGCTGGAAAACCTTATAACGGGCAGCCTGTGGGGTGGAAGCAGTCCCTAGGCTTAACTAAGACTGTGGCTAGTGTGACCAAGTATCAAACCTAAATTCTTCCAACCTTTCTTGCCTTCCATTTCTTCCTTCCAGCACTGACAGGTTCATCCCTGTCACTTCTAATTATATCATTGCTGCTACAACTTGCTTTCCTTTAACATAGTGCATACCAGAAAAAGGGGAAACAACACAAAGAGTCTGACAACTTTTAGCCCAAGTAGAAAGAGCTCCTGAGGATGCTCCTGTGGGTGAGCAATGGCCAGGGCTGTAGCTGAAGTGGTTCAAAAGCAACTTCCACCATCTCAGCCAGAAACTTCAGCATGGGGTGGGGGTTAAAGCATCAACTCACCAAGCGCGGGGTGGGCGAAGCCGCTGTGAATCTTCTCGCTGTTCCTCCAACAGTCTGACCTTGTTCCCCTTTCCACAGGGCAGCCTGAAGGGCGACGACTGGAACCTGTTTGGGAGCCGCCGCGGGCCCCCGGAGCCGGCCACCATGTACTGCCTGCAGTGGCTGCTGCCCGTCCTGCTCATCCCCAAGCCCCTCAACCCGGCCTTGTGGTTCAGTCACTCGATGTTCATGGGCTTCTACCTGCTCAGTTTCCTCCTGGAGCGGAAGCCTTGCACAATCTGTGCCTTGGTCTTCCTGGCAGCCTTATTCCTCATCTGCTACAGCTGCTGGGGGAACTGCTTCTTGTACCACTGCACAGGGTCCCAGCTGCCGGAATCAGCTCATGATCCCAGCATAGTAGGCACCTAGAACCCAACGATCCCCCAGTCTGCTGACAGCTCTGGTTTGGCTTTTAAAAAAAGGGGGGCTAGGGAGGAGGGAGGGGTGTTCAGCCTGTTCCCTGTAAGGTGTGTGTGGACTAGAAGGGTAGATTCCTCACCAGCCCTCCCACTCTGCCTGTGAATTCCGACTTGTTTACTGTGTGAACTCTGGCAGTGCCACCGAAAGGAAACAAAACTTTTTTTTTTTTCCTTCCCATATCACTGGGAATGGACACCAGCCCTCCCAGCTGAGCACCAGTGGAGGAAGGAGCTGTTGCCTCTGCCTGACTGTTGCATGGTGGAGTTGTGTGTCACTCACCTGTCTGCATCAGGCCACGGTGGCCTAACTTAGGCCTAACTTAGGGCTCTCAGCCTGCTGATTCTGCTCAAGTAAACAAGATTCTCACCATCTTTCTGCACGTGGGGAGCCAGCCTCAAGATCAAGGCAAGGTTCAACAGCTGACAGATGCACTTGGCCAAAAGCTGCTGGAGCCAGAGGCGGTTAAGTCGTCATCTCCTGCTCTTCCTGCCAAAGAGGTGTGTGCGCTGCACAAGTGCTTTCTGAACTCCTCCTGCTGCCAGGTCACAGCCTGAAAAACCTCAGTTATGTTGCTGCTTTTACAGAGACTCACGCAGTGGAGATGTCCTCTTCCCCTTCTAGATTTCTAGGCTTCACTGACTGTTGGGACGAAGAACAGTTACAGTGCAAGATGTGGGGTTTCCAAAGCCGCTCTATAAACCTCACCCTGAGAAGTTCATGCTAGCTCCAAAGGCCAGGTGTGAGTAGAGAGGATCCCGAGATGGAGCAGGGCTTGAGGTGAGAAACAACTTGGGCCATTTTCAGTGACGAGTGTGTGCGGCCACAGGCAGCAGAAGTTGCTGGTGCTACAGAATGGAGGAGGGCAGAGGTGGGAGGTGCTCAGGGTCTCCTGCTTGCCTTGGCAGGAGGCCCTCAGGACACCTGGGTGCTGGGCAGCAGCTCCAAGGCGCTGCGCAGAGCTCGGCCTCATAGCAGGGGGCAGCAGGAACGGCTCTTGTCCCGAGCAGGTTCAAGCTAGGAGCTTGTGAAACTCCCAGAGTATTGTTTGTTCATTGCACAGCTGTTGGAGATGTTTAATAAAGCTTTATAAACTTTGCCCCGTGGCCTCCTGCCCAGTGTGACACATTCGCTGCCTGTCCCGGATGCCTCAGCGCGGCGGTCCCGCGTTCCCCGTATTGTTCGCTTCCCAGCAGGGCCTCTTTGCAGCTGCTGAGCTGACGTCTCATCGTCTGCCTGGGCAGGCTCTGAAGGGCATCAGCGACTCCTCAAGCTAACAGGAGGTGGCTCCCAGTTGTACCCTTTGTCTGACACATTCCCCTATTCCTTGAGCTGATGGGGCCTGGATCTGGTCCCGCTGCCTTCCAGACCTGCTGCGGGTGGCAGCCGGGCTGCAGTTTGGCTACAGGGCCCCTTGGCTGTGCAGCCCTCACCCTGCTACAGGACACGGCCGTTTGGGGTGGAGGCAGAGGGGACACAGCCCCGTGGGCTGTTGTGTCTGCAGGGGCTATTCGCAGGATTCAACGTATGGGAGAGCTCGGGACTTCTGAGGCAGGAGTTGTTCCCATGGGGTCTCAACCACAGGGAGCTCTCCAAGGCCAGATCAGGTAGCTCATTAATCCTTAGGGACATGCATCTTTTCCATAGCACTTTTGCTAATCTGAAGCAAATCCAGGAGAACTGAATATTGTTCCACAATCTCCTCAGATCTTGGTGTTGGCAAGTTTTAAAAAAAATCATCTCTAGGGGATGGGCAGCCCTATGAGCTGCTAAGCTGAAGCAAGTCCTAAGGGTTGTCACAATATTAGCTACATCATAAAGAAAAAATAAAAGGAACAGGTTTACTGCAACTAGGAAAATGCCTCTCATTTGCAAGTTAGGACAAGGAAGTTGCTCACAGGGCAGCAACAAAAGTGACTTAAGCTAATGCAGTCAGTTCTTTTAAGAGGACATTTCTATTGCTCACTAGCCCTGTCCCATCGTAGTGCAACTTAAATAACACTTAGTCACACAGCCCAGACACTCCTTTTGGATGAGAGCAGGGCCTGGTTTGTACAACCACCTCAACATGTCCATTCTGCTGGACACAACCTTAGCCTCTCCCTTCCAGGAGACCTGGAGGAAAACACCTCAAAGCGGGAGCTGCCAGCGCCGTCACAGAGCAGATCTCGGCAAGCTGAGGCTGAAGAAGCTTTTACAGCATTCCCATCTCAAATGGAAATATCCCTCATATCCCTCTTTAATACGCACACAGCTTTCCCAGGATGCTTGCTTTAGGTCTTCAGCACCCTGAGACGCTGTCTCAGCTTCAAGAAGGGAATTAAAACCACTTGATGGTCAGAAAGCCTCAGGAACAAGGGGAAATCCAGGCAGGTCTGGCATCCCACGCTAACACTTGCTCACTGGAACGTCCTTCCCTAAGGGACCGTGAAGAACCGGCCCGCAGCCACCAAGCAGGTCAAAGCTCTAAGAGCCTCGGAGCCCCCACAAACCTCGTCCCTGGATCCGGGAATTTTCTGGGAAAACCTGGTCTGGTACTGCAGGGATTAGGGAGCTTTGCAGTTGCTCTGGATGGTGAGCTACGATAGTGACTATTAAAGCACTGGGGTTTCAAACACAGCTGCTCCTGTCCTGCCAGGCCCCGTGTGCCTTGCCCAGAGGGGATCTGGCATGGAGCAGGTCTCGCAACCTTGTGCTATTACAGCATGTCCATCTGCCTCCTTGTTCCCTACGTGCAGGGAGCAGGAGCTTTGAGCTGGTTCTTTGCCTTCCCGTTGAAGGGGAGATCATTTTGTAGGTCACCCCACAGACCGGGGACAGGAAGAGAGAAAAGCCAGGCTCAGATCCCTAGGAACAGAGATGCAACTTAAGCTCGAGCAGGTCTAGGGCTTCCCTCACTCCCACCTCTGCTCCGGTGGGGACCGTAATTCTGCACCACCTGCACCCAGGCTGACCTGGGCAGCACGAGGCTTCCTGCATGGAAGGGCTGGCCCTTACTGGGGCTTTCTGAGCCCTACATCTACCAGGGATTCAGTCTCACACCCCCTCGTCACAGGGCACTTCAGCCAAGCCCTGGGCTCTGACTTGCTCTTGGTTGGACAGCAGTCCCAGCTCAGCCCGTGCCCAGCTCCAGGTGAGCCGGTCCCATCTCCCACCTCCTGCTTCTCTCTCCCAGCCAACGCTTCCTGAAAAATCCCAGCAATTTGCTCCGGGAAAACTAGGGAGAACAGAGCTGTCCTGGAGGCGGCTGGGGCAGAGGAAGCTCAGGAGCTCTGCCCGTTCCCTTCCTTCCTCCCTCTTGACCTTCTCCCACGTGCAGAAAGGTGGTGCTGCCTCCCCTCAGAAGAGCTTGGCCCTGTCTCTCCCTGCCGGGTGCTGCTCTCCCCGTGAATTATTGCTGGGCAATTAGTCCCTGCTGCAATTAGTCCCTGCAGCCCCAGCGCTCTGCCTGCTCGCACCCATACAAACCTGCAGCATCGCTGGGGAAGCTCGCAACACAGGAGCGGCCAAAGGACAGAGATTAGTCCCTGCCAGGAGGAACCTGAGCTGGAAGCAGCTGGAGCAGGGAGGCAGCGAGCAGCGTTTCGGGCCATGGATAGTCCTGCCCTTGATCTCATGGTCTCCTGCCTCTTGCACCAAGAAAAGAAAGGGCTTTCCTTGCTATTAGTGATGATAGGAGCTAGGGAGCACAGCAGGCAAGGCCTGGAGGCCAGGCCTGACCCTCGGGAGGGTTTTGCTACGTCCTGAGAAAATGCAAATCGTTTGCAAATCCTCTAACAGGGCGACACGGAAGGAGAAACCACCTAAGCCAGACCTCAGGGCCCCATGGGCTTTCACCCATCCCTGCTGAAGGGCAGCTCCCTGAGGCCAAGGGCCCCAGGAGAATCCCCTTTACTCGCTGCTTTAACAGACCCACACGGCAGCACGGGGAGCCCGGCGCGGGAGCACGAAGCAGGAGCCAGGGCAGGGCACGGAGCAGCCCGTCCGCAGCCACCAACTCCCTCCTCCGCACGCAGGGCCCGAGCGACACCCCAGAGCCCCGGCACAAGCCTGGGCTCGCTCACGGCAGCCTCCACGGTCGAGGCCACCTCCCTGCTGCCAACGGGCCCCTTCCAGCTGCCCTGGAGCCCCGGGCACATGTGCAGCCACCCTGCTGGGCCGGGAACATCCCACACCTCCGTGTGGAGGCACCGCAGATCGAGAGGGGGCCCTTGGGGGTCACAGGGTGGCCCCCAAGGGCAGCCGGGGGGCTACCAGCCACAGACCCCAGCCTGGGGACGCTCATTGCTGCTCCTGGGGCTGAGCCCAGCCCTGGGCACCCGCTCTGCCTGGGCCACCTGGTCACTCCTTGAGGGCCAAGCACCCGAGTGCCTCATTCCCTGCAGGAACAGCCACCCTGCCCAACGCACCAAGCCAAGGGACTCACCACTGAGACACCTTCCCTCTATCCCTTAACGGCTTCAAGGTAAAACATAAGCCAGGAAACGCTTAAGAAGATGAGACCAACTCACCCACCCCAGCAAGCAGAGCAGCCACTGCACGAGCCAAGTGCAGGTCACCCATCCCAATCAGCTCTCTGCCAATTAGCCTAATGAGCCAGGCCTGGGGCTCGTGAGCTTCTGCAGCTGCTGCTCAGCAGGGACCCCAGTATCGGTGCCCTACGGGGCTGGCATGATGCTGCCCTTGGAGAAGCTGCAACCAGGATGGGACTCAACAGACCTAACCCAACCGCCTCCTCCGAGGCGAGAGCAGCTCCCGGCCCCGGATCCAGCGCGGGCACAAACGCTCCTGTCACACACTTGCATTTTTTTGTGAGGTCTGTTTGTATTTAATTATCAAATTGCAAAGTATTTACACCAACAGTAAGAGGTTCAAAGCATCTCCGCCCCCACCACCCACAAGGCTGGACGTTTGCAGGTTTTCCCCAAGTCTTTTTATTATCNATTTACACCAACAGTAAGAGGTTCAAAGCATCTCCGCCCCCACCACCCACAAGGCTGGACGTTTGCAGGTTTTCCCCAAGTCTTTTTATTATCAAAAAAAAAAAAAAAAAAAGGAAAAACAAAAAACCAACTAGGTGTTTTACTTGGACACTCTCGGAAAGGCAGCTGAGGGGAGCTGGGGAGAGAGAAACAGATCCACGTGTTCTCTGCATAGTCGTTTGGAGATTTCTTTTTACAAAACACTGTTTAAAAAACTGCCGCCAGCAGAAGCGACTGCTTCGCCCCTGCATCAGTGCCGGGGAGCAGCCGTAGGTAGCAGAGGTTCCCCCTTGGCTTCCGAGGCTTAAAAACCCCCAAATTGGCAAGCAACAAGGGTGGCGGAGGAGAGTCCCTTAATCCCTGTGGGTGAGGGCAGCTGTAGGGGGTGGCACAGAGGTGTCTCCAGACCCGTGCCGGGGACGTGGGCGCATCCAGCGCCGCTCCTGCTGTCGCTGGCTGCTGCTCCGAGCAGCCGCCCTGACTTCCCTCTGTCGCAGCTTGCTGAAAACCAGGAGAAAACTGAACCCCCCGGCAGTTCCTCACGTTCCTGGGGAGTTACTGCTCTGCCGCTCGCCCTACAAGGCCCAATGGAGCCACAAACTGAAGCGTTTTCACATCATTCCAGCCCCCTTTGGCTCTTAAAAGTCTGCTCGTGCTAAGGGAAGTGAAAGGTTTTCTATTACTATGTGCATTTGGCCTCGCCATCTCCCAGCTTTCGGAGCAGATCTGGCTTCCGCGTGCTCCCACTTACAATTTTATGGGATTTCTCCTGGATAGGGATAGTGTTTGGCTTCTGCAGAGCCCCAGGATGCCCCTCGCAGCTTCCTCCTTTTTGGAGGACGGGATTTCTCTGCACAGGGCGTCAGCCAAATGTCCAAGAGGTGCCAAAATGAAGATCCCGAACGCTGCAAGGTCTGAGGCTGCAGAAAACCAGGCACAGCCAATGCGCTGGGGAGGAAGGAACTGGCTTCGAGTCCCCAAATCCTTCAGAAATTCCTTGCAGCAGTCGCAGGCAAGGGCAGGATCACGCCACGAAGAGCCCCTTGAGCTGATTGTGAAGGTGCCACTAACTAAAAAGGATCCCACGGACTGAGGATCCATTTAATAAATAAGAGCCGGGGTGGCAGCGGTGGCCGCGGCTGCTCCTGCGGGCAGGAGGGACACGACGGGAGGGCGCTTGGCCCAAACCATGAGGACGAGGGAAAAACGATGGAGCAAGGAGAGCTGCAGGAAGCCCCGGCGCCCAGGAGCGCCCCGGGGCCCTGCTGCGATAGCGGGACATGTCTGGTCCTGACGGGCGCTCCCAAGGCTGCCGGGCCCGAGGGCAGCGCACGCACGTTGGACCACGTCCAAGGAGCGTTTCTGGCACAGCGGAGACGGGGAATGTGGGCAGGGAGGCAGGAGCAGTGACTGGAACCAAAGCGCAGCCGAAGGGCTCGGCTCGGGTGCGGACACGTCAGCGGTGCCGTGACGGGGGGACGGGGACACATGCAACTGGATCAGCTTCTGGATCAGCTTCTGGCGCGCGCTCGGGCCCGCGAGGGCTACGTCCAACCGCCCAGCGCGGCCCGGGAGCGCTCCTGCACGCGGGACAGGGCTGCTCCTCCACACGGGCCGGTACCACCTCGCGGCTGCAGCCGCTGGGACGGGCTGGAGTGGCTCCGCAGCCCCGCGTCGCCAGCAGGGAACAGCCTCGCAGCAAAGAGCAGGACGGGGAGCAGCTCGGCCTGGCGCTCTCGTGGCTCGCGGGGCAGCGGCTGGAAGACCAGGAGCGTTTTGTGGAAGAAAACCCCACCCGACGCAGTGGGCTCGGGCAGCAGGGCAAGGCAAGGGGCTCTGGTAGCATCTCCCAAGGTGCTGGTCCCACAAGGAGCAGCCCTGGTGACACAGGTCCCCGTAGCTGGGGACAGACACAGCTGGAAGACTCGACCCTGCCCGCCAGCAGCCCCAAGACAAAGCTGGAGTCCCCAGAGCTGCAAGCAGTGACCTTTAAGCAGTGACACAGTGATAGAAACCTCCCAGCATGGGCATTAACGCAGCTCGGCCGCCACGTCCTGCCCGGGGTGGCCAGAGAGCCCGGAGCGCTGCAGGACGCCGGCGTCCCGGCTGGCATCCCACGTCTGCGGCAGAGCCACGGCGAGCACGGAAAAGCTGTCATCACCAGGCCTGGAGGCACCCAGATGTAACATCCACCCTCCGGAAGGGTATCCCAGTCACGATGGCACCGAGTCACGGAGCCACGACCATCGGGTGGCAACGGCGGCGCCTTCCACAAGGCGAAACGTCTCCACGGGTCCTCGGGGAGGGCTGGCACGGAGAGGGGCATGTGAGGGGACAGGGAGGTTTGTGCTGCTGCACAGAGGGGTGCAGGATGCAAGGAGCGCGTGTCCGGGGTGGGAGCTGGTGTCCTGCAGCACCCACGTCCCACCTGTGGAGCCACCAGAGGGGAAACGCTCGCAAACGTCTCCAAAGTCTCCGCTTCTCCGCTCGCCGTCTGGCCCCGGCCCGCCCGGCGCCTTCCCGCTCCTCTCGCCAGCAGAGCTTCGTTCAACGGGCCCCGGGAGCCTCAATCAGCCGCAGGAGAATCCAGCACCGCCACTGTCCGCGCCCCGAGGCATCGCCCTGTCCTGCATCCCGGGGGCTGCTCCTCAAAACCCGCCGGGCGCGCGAGGAGGGAAGGGCTCCAGGAGCCCCGCGCACGCGCCTCTCCAGGGCCGCGAGCAGCTCCAGGCCTATAGGTTTTCACCCGGCTGGTACTGGGGCTCTGTGGAAGTGAAGTAGTCCTCCAGGAAGGCCTGCAGGTACTCGAAGGTGGGCCGCTCCTCCGGGTCCTTCCTCCAGCACTGGCACATGAGGTCGTGCAGCGACTCGGGGCACTCGGGCGGGCAGGGCATCCGGTAGCCCCGCTCCACCTGGTCCAGCACTTCCCGGTTGACCATCCCTGCCAGCCCAGAAGGGAGAGAGCATCAGGGCAGGGTGGCCGACGGCCTCTGCCAAACCTCTACCAAAGGGGACGAAGGAGGACACGCCGCCGGCGCAGCGAGCTGCCAGCCGTAGGGCCAGCCCCATGGCTCACTTTGCAAGGGGAGGACGGGACCCACCACATCAACACCGTTTGTCCTTGCTCGCAGGCCCCTGTCACCTCGCTAGGTGCCCAGAGCAGGACAGGGAGGGCGGCTGGGATACAGTCAGCTGCTCCTGGCCCACGGCCACCTTGCCACTTGGATGATTTGCTTTGCTTTTGCTTGGTTCACCACTGGAAAGGTGACGGAGCACTGGAACAGGTAGCCCACAGATGCTGCAAAGTTTCCATCCTTGGAGACAGCCATCTGGACAGGGTCCTGAACCAAGTGCTCTAGATGACACTGCTTCCATGTGGGGGGTTGGGTTAGAGGAGATCCCTTCCAACCTCAGTCGTTCCGTGACCGTCACGGAGCCGACTTTCCTGCACCTTGTGCCGCTTGCCACCGGCCATCCCGAGGCTCATCCTTCCCACACTGTGGTCTGACCTGGGCAAGGGGCAGCTCACCCTCCAAGCCCACCCTGCCTGCCCAAACAGCAGGACGCACATCCCATCGAACTGTTTTTGGGCCAGATGGTTATGGGAGGCGGCGCAGCCCCGGGGAGGAGCGCTGCTCGGAGGGCACCTGGGGCGAGGACTCTGAGAAGGTGACACCATCTCTGCTGGCAACTCTCACCTGGGTACGGCACTCGGCCCTTGGTGGTCAGCTCGGTCAGGAGGATGCCAAAGGACCAAACATCCGACTTGATGGTGAACCTGCCATAGAGAGCCGCCTCGGGGGCCGTCCACTTGATGGGGAACTTGGCACCTGGGCGGAGAGAGGCGGTGAGGAGGAGGCGCCGGCGCGCGGCGGGGCCGCCGCTCCGCGAGCCCGCGCGCACCTTGCCGCGCCGTGTACTCGTTGTCCTCGATGAGCCGCGCCAAGCCGAAGTCGGCCACTTTGCACACGAGGTTCTCGCCCACCAGGATGTTGGCCGCGCGGAGGTCGCGGTGCACGTAGTTCATCCTCTCCACGTAGGCCATGCCGGACGCGATCTGCGGCCGCGCGGAGCAGAGCACGACAAGTGGCCACGGGACCCGGCACACCCGAGCACCCTGAGGCCTCCCGGGTGATGCCACGTCCCCAGGGAGCTGCCACCACCCCAGGGAAAGGCCCTGCGCAGTCCTGCACAGCCTTTTCCAGGGGATTTTGCTTCCCTCACGCCAAGCTGCACCGGGCTCCTCATCACCCTATGACTCAACCATGGCTGGACCCTCATGGTGGACACAACAGCCTGGCCAACGCTGCCAGGCAGGATGCCCGAGGAGCAGGAGATCCAGGGAAGCCCAGACCCACCTGAGCCGCCATGTCCACGAGCTGGGGCAGCCGCAGGTACTTGCCCATCTCTCCCTTCAGGAAGTCTAGGAGGCTCCCTGCGAGGAAGACAACAGCGAGTGACCCATGGAGGAGCAGAGCAGGCTCCGGCCCCTGGATGCTCCCGGCTGGAGAGCCAGGCAGACCAGCTCTGCCCGGACAGCTCTGGCTGTCGGAGGCGCTCACCTTTGCTCATGTACTCGGTGACGATGTAGATGGGCTCCTCCGAAACCACGGCGTAGAGCTGAACCAGCTTCTCGTGGCGCAGCTTCTTCATGACCTGGGCCTCCTGCAGGAACGCCTCCGGAGACATGGTGCCGGGTTTCAGGGTCTTGATGGCCACTCTGGTGGTGCCGTTCCAGGTCCCTGAAGCACAAGGCCAAGGCCGCTCAGGTAATGCCTGTGTCTGCAGCTCCAGGGCTGTGTCCCGGCTCCCTCCAGCACCGCAGGTTTAGGCCACATGGGGATGACCATGGAGAGCTGCACTCATCCCAGGCCACTCTGCATCCCTGCAACCCACCCGCACCGAGGAAGCTCCCAAGAAGAAGAAACAGCCCTTGCAACCACCCCCTTCCCCCACCCCGAATCCCTGAGCCAGAGGGCAAAGACACCACCCACACTTGCTGCTGCCCCAGCGTCATCAGATCTCACTGAAAAGCCCCCGTTTGGGCTGGGGACATTGCAGCCCGTTGCGCAAAGGACCCAAAGCAGCCACTCTCCTCCTCGGCCAGCCCCGCACGGCTCCCCGAGGTGCCAGGGCCCATGGCCACGTGCCCGGGTGCTCCTTACCCATCCACACCTCTCCGAAGCAGCCTTGCCCCAGCTTCACCTCGAGCCGCAGCGACTCCCGGGGGATCTCCCAGGCGTCCTTGGCCAGGCCCTGTGTCTGGGGCTTGGAGGTGGGGCAGACGGTGGTGAGGCGGTGGCACAGCCCGTCGGCGTGCTCTGGGACACCGGGAGGAAGCCGCGGTGATGCTCGGGCACTTCGACACGCGGCGACTTTACCCCGCGTCCTCCCCGCCGAGCACTGGGGGACTTGCATCCAGACCCTTTCCCCTCTTCCCTGAAATCCATCAGGGTCTCCTTGCCCGCTCCTCTGCGTCCCCAGGCCCTAGCAGCCATCCTACCTAGAGCCACATGCTCTAGGTGATCCTGCGTGTGCAGGGGGTTGGACTAGATGACCTCTGGAGGTCCCTTCCAATCTTAAGCATTCCTTGATTCTATGATCCTCCTGTGGGGGGTCTTGTTCTCCTTGTGGGAGGAGGATGAGGACGAAGGGATGGGGCAGATACTTGTCCACCTAAGGACACCCCTCAGCCCAGCCGAGGCCACCGCCACCTCTCGCCCTGCACCAGCCCCAACACCTCATCCCGGGGCCAGCATCTCATCCCGCTTCCACCCATCCCTGGACGGGCCTCCCCTCTGCCCAGCGCCCCGTGGCACCCACTGGAGTAATAGGCGACGAGCTGCTGCAGGCTGTTGAACTGGGTGCGCGAGGTGATGTAGAAGCCGCCGCTGTCCAGCTTGCGGATCTTGTAGTGCTTCACGTTGAGCCCCTTGGCGTTGTCGAAGTCGGACACGGAGAGGCAGTAGGCGCCTGCGGGGAGGCATGAGGGGCTCGGCGGGGCCCACGGGGGACACGGCTGCCACCGGGGCCCCGCTCCGTCCCCACCGCCGCGCCGGGGCACCCGGCCCATCCCGCACCTCATCCCCCAGGAGCTGGTGATGGGGCTGGCAGTGGGACAGGGCTCCGGCACGACAGCTCACTCCGCATGGGTAAAGCCACCAGCGGCCCCCAATGCCACTGCAGGCGTCACCATGGGTCTCCATCCCCCTCCTTGCCACAGTCGGGTTCACCAAGGGCAAAAGTGCCTCTTTGTGCCTGGAATGAGGTGAATGCTGCCAGACTCCAAGCACCAACACAGAACAGCGAGGCAGGGAGCTTTTCCCAAAGGTGCCCGTGGAGCCAGAGCGAAACCGTGTTTGCAGGTAAGAAACAGCATCTCTGGGCAGATGACTTTCAAAACATCACGGCTGGCGCTTTCAAGGGACCCCAGATTCATGCCAAGAATCATGAGACATGATGTGGGGCCTAAAAAAAATCATCATTTGCCCCTGTGAGCCCAGGAAGCACAGTCTGAAGATCTTGCGCTTATAAAGAAAGCAGGGGGAAAATAAACAAACAAAAAAACCTAAAAAGAGCAAAATCCCTGTGCTTGGGGAAGGGGAGGGGAAGGAAGAGCAGCCTCCATCCTCGGAGCTCTGTAACGGAAGCAAAAAGCCCCACACAAGGAGACGGCGGCTGTGGGGCTGGGGTGCCCTTGGCTCCTCTCTTCTCCCGCTCTGTGGCTGGGAGATGGGCCCCGGCTATTCCCATTCCCGAGGGCTTCCGAGGTGCTCGGGCATTTTGGTGAACTAGGGCTGGGGCCAAAATGTGTGGGGGACGAGGCTTTCTCTGGGGACACGAGAGAAGAAAGAGGAGAAATGATAGTTTTGGGAACTAAAACGGGCCAAAACGCATGAGAAAGAGCAGGGCCAGCGTGAGCAGAGCGGGGAAGGCGCCGGGATGAAACCGCTCCGGAGGCCAGTGGAGCAGGAGGGACAAGGATGCGGCGCCCGCTCCGGACGGGCCGGAGGGACGGGCCGCCCTCCCGCGGGTCCCGTTGCTAGGGGTTACGCGGCTCTTCCCGGCGCCGTGACCCACTTTCCCGGGAAGGCGGCGGCGCCGGCAGCGCTCGGGGCACTCGGGGCACTCGTGGCGCTCGTGGCACTAAAGGTGCTCAGGATGCTCAGGATGCTCATGGTGCTCAGGGCACTCAGGGTGCTCAGGGTGCTCATGGTGCTCGGGGGGCTCAGGGTGCTCGGGGCGCTCAGGGTGCTCGGGGAGCTTGTGGCGCTCATGGTGCTCGCGGCGCTCAGGGTGCTCGGGGCGCTCAGGGCGCTCATGGCGCTCGGGGCGCTCATGGTGCTCGGGGCGCTCAGGGTGCTCGTGGCGCTCATGGTGCTCGGGGCGCTCAGGGCGCTCATGGTGCTCGTGGCGCTCACCTTTCGTGGTCTCGCTCTCGCGCACCAGGAAGGTGCCGCGCGGGTTCTCGGGGTTGAGCAGCAGCCGCTCGGACTCGCGCCTCGTGATCTTGCCGAAGTACCACCTGCGTGGGCAGAGCGGGGCTGGAACGGGGCCGCGGCCCGCGCCGGCTCCCCGGGGACCCTTGGCCGGGGTAAAACCCGCGCCGCGTGGTTCAGCCTCGTCCCGCCGCCCGGCGAGCAGCACCGCGGCCTCCCGCTCACGCAAGGTGGGAAACGGGCAGCAAATTCAATGGGAAAGAAGAGGGAAAAGGAGCCGGGCGCTGCGGGGGGAGAGGGACACGAGGGAGGGACAAGGGGTCAGTGGGGTTTTTTTAAATGCTTTTGTAAACTGTCCAAAAACGGCATTTACTCTTCAGCCTGGATGGAGTCGGAGGGCGCGACGTAGTTGCTGGGGATGTATCCCGTCTGTCCTGTGGTGAGGGAGTGCGCCAGCCACCAGTCACCTTCCCTGGAAGAGAGGCAAAGAGGCGGGATGAGCCCCTGGCATGGAGCTGCCCTGGGAGCTCCGCGCTGGCGCCGGGATGGGGATGGGATGGGAAGCGGGTCTGGCTGGGGAGGGAGCCGCGCTGGGCAGGGGCTGAAAAGCCAAGCAGGGTGGCAGGGAAATGGGAAAATTAATAATATAAGTAAATAAGAAAAGGGATGGAACGATGGACGTGATTTCAAAAAGCATCAGGAGAAACAAAACTGCAAAATTTGTTAAACAGAGGCTGTGGGAAAGCAACAAAAAGGGGGAAAATAGATAAGCCAAGGGGAGAGGAGGAAAGTGCTTAAGTGGTGCTTGTCCTGCAGTGGGGCCCTAGGGACGTGTCCGATGGGCTCGGGATTCACAGGGGGGCTTTGGGGGCATTGCCAGGATCAGCTCCATGCCCACAACACCCCTTGCACCCACACAGCTCCGAGAGGCTTCTCCAGAGCTCCCCATCCTGGCCAGAAGCTGCCGGGAAAACTGCGGGGTGGATGCAGAGCAGCACCAGGCCCTTTGGCCACCGCTGTCCAGGGGCTGGTGGCAGGAGTGGGACCCTCGGTCCCTAGGCCTGCCTGCCCTGGGCTCTAACATCCTCCCCACAGCCGCCCTAGGGATGCTCCAGAGAGGCTTGGGAGCCAGGAAGGCCAAGGAACAAAACCCAAGGGAGCCTGGAAGGCAGTTTCCCCTTCCCAGCGCACAGCAGGAGGTTCCTCACACAACATGGATGTTCTTGTCCATAAAGACAGAATCAATTAAAAAAAAAAAAAGTTTTTTTTTCCCCCTTTTTTTTAAGCGTGCGTCTAATTTATTCTGACCACCAGGGAGACCAGGCTCCGGGAAAACTGCGGATTCCCGAGGCGAGCACTGCAAGGATTTGCCAGGTGGTTAAACGCCTCAGGGCGACCTTTCCAAACTCCTTAAAAGAATTAAATAAAAAAATAAAAAAATAAATAAACAAAAAACAGAGTAATGATCTGCTTCGACACCAGCTCGTGACATTCACTTGACCCAGCTACAAACCAGCCGGGCTCGAAGGTGGCCGGGAGCAGCCAGGCGCAGCCGCGGGGTCCGCGCGCTGCCGCTGCCCCGGGGGCTCCGGCTGTCAGAGCATCGGCAGCTGCATCCGCACGGGGCCACAGGCGCCCCGGCAGAGCCGCACGTGGCCCTGGCTCCTGCAGGCACGGGCTCGACCCTTCCCGTGCCCGGAATCCCTACGGAGCAGGCGGGAATCCCTACGGAGCAGGCGGACGCGCTGGTGTCAAGGGCAGCGCTGGGCTGGCCCTTCTCTCGGCCCCTGTCGTGGTGGTGGGTCGGGGGGCTTCCCCGGCTGCTGGATGGAGCCGCTGTCCCCGTCACCTCATGGGGACTGCTGTGACGAGGGCAGGAGACGGACACAGCCTCCTTCCCCATAGGAAGAGGGAGAAACATCAGCCTGAGAAATGCCCGCGTTTCACTTTGTGGCTTCACTCCAGCCTGGGCTCAACGGCTGCGATCTGGGAATTCTGCAGAAAGGAACTATTCCAAAAATGTCCCAGCGGGGCAGGAAAAGGGGGAAAAAAAATCAAAACAAAATATTTCAACAATTCCCTGCACGATCTTACCAAAACACCCTGTTACATCTGTGCTTGCTGCCAGCTGGCTGGGAGGAAACCCTCTCCCGCTGGAAACAGCAGCACGAGAGCCTTTCCCTCACGGCCACGGATGGATCCGACCCTTAGGGAAGCAGAGCGTCTCCAAAGACACCGCAGGACATCGGTGCAGGGCTGCGTGACGTGGTGACCACGCTCTGGGACAACTCGCGCTTGGGGCCGTCTCTTCTTCTGCTTGTCCCAAACAAAGCCCTGGGTCTGCTGCAGCCAAACTGGCCTGAGCAGATTTCCCAGGCCCCATTTCCTCTCACCCTTCAAAACCAGCCCCAAAACCAGCTCTTGCAGCAGACAAAGCCACCAGGCACCTTGGAGGAACACTGGCCTGCAGTTGAGCTACCCAACGACAGCACATCATCGCTTTGGTCTTGTAGGACCCATTCCTGCACGTCAGCCCCATCAAAAAGCAGGACCCAAACAGCTTCTGCTCTTGGGTTCCCACTCTGTGAGGGACCTGGGAGCCCTTTCCAGGCTAAAGGCTGCGTTGACCAAATGAGCTTGTTGAGCTCCTGGGCTCCAGCTGCGACTCTTCTCTCAAATGCCAGGGAGGAGGACATTGCAGGGCCGCCTTGGCCACCTCTAAAACTTCACCAGTGCCTCCTCCACAGGCTGGGGAGCGGAGGGCCGTGTGTTTGACTTGCCCGAAGGGCTGCAGTTGTCTCATTTCAGTCCATCTGGCTCCTTCCCCTCCAATTTCATTTGCACTGGAGCACGTCCAGCACTTCAAGAACGGCGCTAGAAGGTCTGATCTCTGCAATTCCAGACATCAGCCTGGCCTCCCTCAAAGCTAGGCACGGAGCAGTGCATGTAACACCCTCAGCCTGACAAGTTTCACAAGAGAACTACAGGACTCCCAGCCTACCAGATACCATCAAGCAACCCCTCTGGCTGCCACATTTTTCTATCGAGCCTTATCGGAGGGAAGGCGGGATCCCAGTGCGCCCGAGCCCGCTGTGCTCGGGGCTCAAGCACGAGCTGCAAGGTCACTCAGCAGCTCTTCCCAGACTGTCTGGAGCACCCAGCACCAGAGCAGGATGCTGACAGCATTCAACACAGGGAGATATTTTTCCAAAGTCTGTCTCCCTCTGGAAGTCTCATGGATGGGGCTGCACGAGGCGGCAGCAGGATCACTAAACGTGGCACCTTCCTTCATTTCTTATGCCCTGCAGCTGCAGCCCAGCCCGTTTGTTTGCCAGGGTGCTGCAGAGTGTCTGTCACTCAGACCCTCCTCTCTGACCAGGCCTTTGAAAAACCCCAGCAGGAGAGCGAAAAAAAGAAAAGAATAGAAACCCCACAGGTGCTTTAATGGCTAAATAAACCCCCCTGATCCGTGGCACAACACAGAATCCCTGGCAGGCAGAGCTCACTTTGTGGGAGCACAAACCAGGAAAAGAGGCTTGGAGTTAGAGCATCAATGAGGGTGTGAAATCACGAGTCACCAAACACCCAACACCAAGTTTTTCCTGGCACTGCTGCAGCCCTTTGCTCTGCACATCCCAGGCTTCAGGGATTAAATGCATCCCTGGTAAAACCGAGCGCTGGAACAAGAAGGACCTAACAGGACAAGCACTGCTCCATCTCCGCAGCAGGGCTGCTACCCCCGGGACATTCCCCGATGTTCCCACTCCTTGACTTTGCAATGCTCTTTCTGGGCACATCCCCCACGGAGCACATGTGGCTTTGCCACGGGGCACATCTAGGAGCACGATGAGACCCCTGCTCCCAGCCCCGCGCCACCCAGCCCTGTCCCGACCCAGGCAGCAGATGAGCTTGTATCACAATAATAACAGGAATCGGCAATACACACCTGACATCCACTTTTCTCCTGCACGAGAGCGTGGGGCACAGGAGAGAAAAGAGTCAAGAGAGAAGCTCAGATCAGTCAGCAGAGGCTGCAGGGAAGCAAAGAGGCCCCTCCAGGCGACGCGAGGGAGCTGAGCACGGACGGGCGGCAGGGCTGGGGTCCCGCGCAGGAGGGCACACGCAAAGTGCCAAGGAAGCTGCTGCCAGCAGGACGAGAAGCGCCTTGGGTGCTGGGTGGCAGAGCAGCGGTGCCCGAGGGCAGGGGCCACCAGGATGCAGCAAGAGGAGCAGCACCCGAGCGACCCAAACAAGTCGCAGCTGCTGGGCTGGCTCAACCTAACGGGGGCTGTGTTTGGGTGGGGGGCTCCTTGAAGCCTTCCTGTCCTTTTCCCTTCTGGGCTTTCCCCCTGCTCCTCTGTGCCCCAACCCGGAGCTTGGGAGACACTCGCTGCTGGATCGCAGCCCTCGTCATCCGAGGACGCCTGGCCTTGTGCCTGGGCTGGAGGGAGGCAGCCGCCCCGTCCTTGGACAAGGCTCCTCACGTGTGGGAGGGCATGGGGTATCTGTCACCAAAGCTCTGGGGCTCAGCGACTCCTTTGATCCCCTCTAAACTCTGCAGGCCTTGGACCTCGCAAGGTTCCCCGAGATGGGGACTTTGGGTGACACGGGTTCCTCAAGGGGACAAGGCACCAGCTCATCCGCGCCAGCGCAGGCTGCCCCACGGGACACTTACGTGTTGTTGACAATTTGGAGACGTTCTCCTTTCTTGAAGGACAAGTCCGTTTCTGTCCGCGACTCGTAATCGTAGAGGGCCACAAAGGTGGTGACTCCGCCTGGAACAAGACCCAAGCTCAAGAGGACCGCGCTCCCCACGGCATAATCCAGCTGCACCCACACCAGGGGAGCACAGCAGGGTTGGGGCAGCCCTTGTTCCTCTCCCAAGCAGCTGATAGGAACCGGATCCCTCCTTTATCAAGCACCCTCTCTTGATAAAAGAACCCAGAGTCCTTCAAATGAGGCGGTCACCTCACCCCAAGCCAACCCCAACCGCTAATCCCCAAAGCCCCTCTGCTCGTGGAGAGCCCCACCACCGCCCCGACCTGCCAGAGCCCCAGAGCGCTGCGGCGACGTGATGGTGTCCGAGGTGTTGAAGCCCCCGAAGAGCGTGGGCTCGGCACCCATGGGGCCGAAGGAGCGGCTGGGCGTGCGGTGGGCGTCGGGCGCCGCCGTCTTGTTGGGCGTCTGCGAGGCCGGGAAGGCTCCGTGGTGGGGGTTCTCGGCGGGCTCCAGGCTGCGCCGCCGCTGGCTGCCGTCCTTGGGCTTGCTCTTGCTGCTCCCCATGGCGCCGGGCTGCAAGGCAGCAACGGGCACATGCAAAAACTTGGGGTTATTTTGTTTGTTTAAGGAAAAAAAAAAAAATAGAAGGCACTTCCTGAGGCTTGTGCAACAGACGCCTGCCCACTAGGAAACCAATGCAAAGCGCCGCAGGCTTTACAAGGAGCAGCTGCCGGAAAGTCTGGCTGTCCTGCCCTTGCCCCGGGGTGACGCTGCCCCTTGGTCCTGCTCAAGCCACCTCCCATGTCCCATGTTCAGGGGTGGGAGGGACACAAGGTGAGCAGCAAGTGCCAAGGGGAAGCACACGCAAAGCAGCAGAGCAGAATACACAGAGCGCGGGCAGCAAAGCGGGCACGAGGGGGGTGAGACACGGCGGGCAGGGCGAGGGCGCAGACAACTCTTACCCTGGTGCAACGGGGCCATGAGCTGGTCCCGATGCACGGGCTGGTCCTGATGCACAGGCTGGCCCTGGCATTTGGCACCCACTGCCCTCAGCCCCCAAGCAGCACCCTGAGCAGCAGGGTGGCAGCGGCAGCTGAGCCGCACGGGCGCCAGGAGCACCATGCACTGCACGGGGGCACCCGCACGAGTCACCCTCCTTACACCCAACGGCTCCTATCGCAGCACGGAGGCACGGGCAGGAGGACCAAGGCCCAGGGCAACATTCGTGAGCCTGGACTAACCCAAGAGCAGAAATTGAGACTATCCAGAGCTGCCCCCTTCCCTCGTCAGGGTGATTGAAACACCAAGGATGTGACCGTGACGTCCAAACCGGGCAGCAGACAAAGCTCTGGGACACGGCACGGATGAGGAAGGCTTCAATCACCAACAGTTGCAGGCAGCCAGCAGCTAAAGACCAAGGGATCTCTGCTTTATATATAGTCATGCCTTCCTTTCCACTCAAGATCACGCTCTATAAATACCTTCAAGGTAATGATATAAATGAAGGAAGGGAATTATTTGCAGTCTCCAAAGATGGCAGATACAGAGCAGTGTCCCGAAGCTAGGCAAGGAAATATTTAGGCTAGATGACGCATGGCAGGATGGAAAAGGGAGGAGGAGGAGACCGGGGGAATGTCTTTAATGCAAGAGGACAAGGGGGCAAAGGGCAGAGGCGGCCGCAGGCCCCTCCAGGGCACGTGGGAAGGGAGGGATCCGCCTCCCCACACGGATGGTTTTCCAACCTGGCTTCGGACGGGAGCTCAGGTTGATCCTATCAGCAGCTCTGGGGATCCATGGCTTTCACCTACCCGCTTCCAGCTCCCAGATTGTGAGGGATGGGAATGTCCCGGTCCCGCTCGTGCACGGGTTGGCTTCGTTTGCCACGCACGGCACCCAGAGCCGCGCTGGCTGCATCCGACCCTGTCCAGGCTTCGGCTGTGGGAACCAGCCCTTTCCACGGGCTCTCCCACACACGCTGCCCACAAGGCAGGATAGGTGCCCTGGTGTCCCACAGAAAGGGGCTCGGGAGCCTCAGAGCAAGGCGGGACGGCAACGTGACACGAAAGCCTTGGGTTTGCCAACCACCCCCTGTGCCGCCTGCAGGAGAAGGGGAAGGGGCTGCCCTGCAAATAAGCGCACTGCCAAAACCCGGCGCAGAAACAGGACCTGGGAGAAGAGCAGGTCCTCGGGAACAACGGGAAAAGGCCCCCGGCACAGCCTGGGACGGCAGCCCGGCTGCTCCTCGGGCCGGCGCGTGCCCGCCGCTCCCAGCCCGGCACACGGAGCGTCCCGGGAAGCCGGGCGGCCGCGGGGCTCGTGACTGCCCACGCGGCCATGAACAACCCGTGCGGCTCAGAGCTTCCCCGCAGCGGCACTTCCCCAAGCGGGAAAAGACGCGGGATGGGCCCCGGGCAGGGAGACGCGGCCGCCTCCCGCCAACGCCGGCTCCTCCGCTCGGGGAACGGGGCAGCCGGGATTTCAAGGGCTGGGTTTATCCATTTATCCCTGGGTTTATGGATGGTTCTGCCTCCCAGGTGGTCTCGGGACCCCAATGTGGCAGCAGAAGAGGGTAAATGGCCCCGGCTCCATCCCAGCAGCTGCTGGGTGTCCCATGAGCCCCAAACTGGGTCTCCCAAGGCACGAAAGCCATGGAAGGGGAATATGCCAGGGGTTCTGGCACAGGAAGGACCAGAGGGTGCCCACAGGAGCACCAGGTGAGGCCACCCTTAGGCGAGCAGAGCACAGAACGGCCACCCGCGCCAGCCACCGTGAGCGCAGAGCGGGCAGTGCCCACGCGCAGCCCTCAAGGGCGCAGCTCGGAAGCCACGAGCAGCACCGGGTGGGTTCGCGCTGGAGAGCCACGAGCATCGCCACGTGCTTTTGCATCGCAAAAGCCACCCAGCGTTTTCACGCTGCAGACAGCTCTGCACCTAAACGTCTTGCTGGACTTGTCTCGCTTTGCCCTGCACGTAACCTCGGCTGGCAACCCCAAAACGTGCCCGGGGTGCCCCTGGGATGCACCCAAAAGGTGCCTCCGAGGAAAGCTCTTCCTTCTGCACCAGCCGTGGGGCCGTTCATGCCACTCAGCCAGGTGGGCAGAGGAGGCTGAGGTGCCCCCTGCCACCCCAGCAAGCAAAGGGAAACCCCCAGGGGGGCAAAAGGGGCTGGACCCTCCCAAGAGAGGCCGCCGGGTGCCTCCTGGTGCTCCCACGACTCGCGCCGCGTGGGGAGGCCCCGGGGGTCTCCGTGGGGGCGGCGGCAGGAACGCGTCGCGCACAAAGGGCCCGGCGCGCCGCCGCACTGCAGCCCGCGGCCACGCAACAAAGC
>VZSG01000387.1:314152-362796 GCA_013398315.1 Nothoprocta pentlandii | reverse complement strand
CGCGGGGAGGGGGGAAAAACCCACAGGAAAAAAAAAAAAAGAGGAATATGGCAGCAAACCGGAAACACGGCTTATAGGAAAGAAAAACGCAGCAGCCCCTCCCCTCGTGTGTTTTTCTATTTTTTTCCCCTTTTTGTTTTTAAGGGAGAAGCCCGCGCTCCGCAGGGCTGCGCGGCGCCGGGCGGGGGCCGGGGCTGCCCCGAGCGAGGGCAGGAACGAGAAGCGCCCCCCAGGCTGGTTGCGCTGGGGCGGCTCTCCGTGGGCGCCGTCCAGCGCCGGGCCAGTGGCCGCAGCGGAGGGGTCGCCAGCCGGGCCAGACCCTGGGCACCACCAGCGAAATCCGCATGTTGGGCATTCAGGCTCCAGCGTGGGAGAAAAGCAGCCGGGATGGGCTGTGTCCTGGGCATCCATGGGCAAACAGCTCCCCGGTGGGATTGGGGAGAGGATCCTCCCCGTGCAAGGCGCGCCGGCCGGCCGGGGTGCGCGAAGGGCCCTGGCAGCGCCGTGGCCTCGTGCCCTGCGGAAGCGCCGCGGGCTGCGAGGAGGAAGCGGGGCAGGGGGCAGCTCGTCCTGCGGCTGGCCCGGACACGCGCTCCGATACCTGCCCCGGCCGGGCAACGCGCCCGGCGCTCCTCCGGGATGGAGCGGTTCCCCTTCCGTGGGGCTCGGCGTGGGGACGCTGGCACCGGGCATCCGCCTGCCCAGTGTCCCCACGGCAGCGGCACTTGCTGAGCCCAGAGGCGTCGATGCCACTGGCGCTGCAGGAGCAGCTTGCACAGCAGAGCCCGACAAGGCAGCGCTTTTTCTTTATTTTCTTTTTCTCTTTTTTCTCCCCCATTTGTTCTTTTTAAGCTATTGCAGAACTCTTGCCCGTGACACGGCGGAAGGCCAGCGAAGCCGTGAGTCACCAGAACACGGAGCTGTGCCCAGCACGGATCCGTCCCCCGCGGCCCCGGCGCGCGGCCCTGCCCTGGGAGGAGCCGCTCGCCTGATAAGGCCCCTAGGAGCCCAGTTTGGCTGGAAAAGTCCTTCCCTTTCCCCCCTGGCGGATCCTCCAAGCACGGGGACCCGCGTGCTGCTCGTGTGTCGTGTCCCAAGGGACAAGGGACAGGGACACGGCATGGGCTCCTCTCCCTTGTGCCCAACCAGCCGCCCCGGGAAGCTGCTCCGACGGGTGAGCGCGCCGCGCTCGGGGACTGCTTGGGTGACTCAGCCTCTGCTGGCTCCAGCCCCAAATCCGAGCGGCAATTATGACTTATAAATATTTGGAATTTGTTTTCCACTTTTGCAATCGGCTCCGCTCCGACAGGCTGCCCTGCAAGCACGTCCCGCGCCTCCGGCGGGGCACAAAGGGCCGGATTCGCTCCGGGCCGCTCCGCCGACCAAGATGCCGGCGTGCGAATTCAAAGCAGCAAACACGGAGCCTCAAAAATCAATCCCTTATCTTTCGGGCTCTGGTTCAGGAATGCACCCTCGTAACACTCTGACATTAAACACACAACGTTGCCGATAAACGCTGCTAGAATTTGTTGGAGTTTAAGCAGCTCCGTGCACTTGTTTGAATCAGGCACCGAGTGCTCCCCACCGCGTGCCCGTTTCCCTTTGCTTCCTGCTCCTTTCTTTACCCAGTGCACTCCAAGATCTTCCTTGGAATCCTTCCCAGCTCAGGGATGTAATGTCTTACCCGAAACTTTGTTTCTTGAGATGTGTTTTTCTGCTCACTTTTGGACAGCACCTGTAAAACCCCCACTGGAGAGGGGAAAGGGGGTTATGGAGAGACTGAAATGGAGAAAAAAGGATGTTCAGATTTCAAGTGCTGAGTATTTGAGGTCTCCAGTGTTGCAGCACGATGTCTTGTTGGAGAACTGTTTTAAGTCATAGGTAGGTATTTTCCTGCTGATCTTTATGCATATTGCAACAGAAAAAAAAAAAAAAAAGAATGAAAATTACTGACCTGATGTGAAGGGAATAGTAAATACACATGTGGTCTGCTTGTCACCTCCGGCACGTGGCGCTCAGGTCGCCGTCGATGCGGCTCCCTCGAAACACCCCGCGAAGCCGTCGAGCCGCTCGCGAGGCTCGGCAGCCCTCCTCGGAACGCGAAGGGATCCTTTCCGGGGCCAAAAACGGGCCCGTGTCCTGCCCTCTCAAACCTTCACAACAAAACATCTATTCATCCCCAACGAGCTTTATTTGTAAGCGGCTGCTTGGCAAGTGTGAATAAGTTTTGTTGAGCGGATCCTGTTCCTGAGGCCCGCTGCAAAATCCAAATATATTTGCCTGAATTATTACTCCCCATAATAGCGTGGTTGTGCTCAAGCTGCGGGGCGGAGGCAGAAGCGGGCCCAGCAATTCCCCTAAGAATTTATGATCTTTAAACTTGATGGCCTTGCACGTGGTGAGCGTGTGCGAGGGCAGTGGTCGGCACCGTCAGAGCCGCGAGGAGAGCCGCAGTCGGCAGCTCGGGGCTGATTTACGGGGCGAATCGAGCAGCTCTGGCACTACAAGCCCACGGGCCGTATTTCATGGCAGGACCTCGAATTCCGGCCGCTCTCCGCTGGTCTGTGAGAGCAGAGCAATGTGAGCTGCTTCCCAAGGCGGGTTGTGTGATATAAAAGTCGGGACACGGCTCTGGAAAGGGGTAGGTGGCTGCTCACGGCCCTCCGTGCCCTTCTGTGCAGCAGAGTCGGGGAAGGCAGAAGGTTTCCAGCCTCTGCAGCTGCATGAGCTGCCGGTACCAGGTTCCTTTGGGAAATGGGCTGCTGGAAAACCCTGACTTGGTGGAAATGTTCGGGGAGAAAACCCAGAATTCATCAATAGCTTTGGAAGGGAACTGCCTACACGTTCAGTCTAGTCCCAGCGTTTCGCGTGAGCATTGCAACTGATAATACATAACGTTTTGGTAAGACTGGAACTAGGTGTTTTGGAACAGATCATGCAGACAGAAACTCTGCGCTTTGCACTTTCTCGCCTCAGTTTAGGGGAAAAGCCACATACAAAACATGAGCATTTCCCAGTGGGGGAAATTCTGCTTTTTGGCCAGTCTTGATGTCAACAGAAAAGAGCGTTTCAGAGAAGCTCCTGGAAAGCTGCACAGATGAGATTTACAGCCTTCGTTTCAGCTGCTTTCCTAGCAGGGGCTCAGCTTGAGCTTCCCCGGAGCATCAGGGGGCCGAGGTGGCTGTTTTGGGGCGCTGGCTGCATTAGTGACTGCAGCCTGTGCCCCATGGGGCCTGGGCAGACACGAGGGTGGATCATTCCCCCCGTTGTCCCGGGCTGCTCCTTCAGGCGAGGGATGGGCTGGGGCAGCCAACTCAAATCTCTCAAATTTAAACCACATGACGTTTGGCTCTGCGCTCTGTTTAAACAGAGCTAAACAGCGGGACAAGGGAAGCTTAGGATGGAAATGCTGGCTGCTTTGCCCCTTCGATGAGCAACAGCCCCAGCAATTCTCCTCATCCCCCAGCCTGGTCCTCTGGGATGCTCAGATGTCCACTCCAGTCACCAAAAAGCTGCTTTGCTTCTAAAGAACCACCTGGCAGAGACCACGGCCTTCACCATGGTCAAGTGAAAAGGACACATATCCTTTCCCAAGGACAGCTTGGGAAAGATCTAAGAAGTCACAGACTGGTCCTGATGCCTCCCTAGGCTCTGGTCTATGAACTGGAGCAGGTTGTACTTCACTTACGGGGCTGGCACATCAGAGATTTAGAGGAGAAGCAAAATCAGGGTCTGGAGTGCAATTTTACAAATAAGAAAAGCCGCTTTCAGCATGCAAATAGGACCTGATAAAGCATGGGGCAGATCCCTCCTTTGGGAGCCCAGATCTTCAACACTATGAGGGACATCAGCCAGACAGCAGATACTTTCAAGAGGGAAGCAAAATAGATGAGATCTAAATATATATCTTATACCTACCACTCAGAAAGAAGGCAGAACACATGGGGAACAGGCTATCAGGGACTGCCGAGCAACAGCAGAATTGGGAATGGGATCCTTCTCCTGCAGGGAAGCTCAGAGGAGGGAAGTGAAGAGCACAAGAGGTTGGGATTGCACAGCAGCGACCTGTGCACGCTGGCTAAGAACAGGACCTGGGCAGGTCGTTATGAAGCACGCACAGCACCACAGCGCTCCTTATCACAGCCCCTGGGATGCTTCATATTTAATAATTTAACTCCTCGTGGCTCAAGGGCAGGTAGGTGGGCATGGGGCTGCTTTCTGGGGTTCCCAAGGCAGAGAATTGCCTTTTTCAAGCAGTTTTCTGGCCGAAAAAAAAAATCAAGCGAGAGAAACACATTAAAAGGGCTGAGGAGAAGGCAACACTTTCCTTCATTCTGGGCTGTTTTGACACATATTCTTTCGCTAGCTGAGCCCTTGCAAAACCAGGTGATCCAGTCTGTCACCGACAGTTAAAACGTGGCTGCGAGGACAGTGATATTGCAACAGACATCAACAGCAAGAGGGGGCCCGGGAGTGAATTAAGGTGACAGAAAGGCCAAGGTTTGGAAGAGCAGCACGGAACATGGAAGAACTGCTGAAGGGGAGAAGGCAGGAGGCCAAGTTCATTGCCCTGCGCTTGCCAGCTCCGAGCGGGAGGCCTTTGGATGAGCTGCCGTGCACGAGCTCACACCTCAGCCACAAACACCCCCAAAACTGAACAACTGATGAAAGCCGCAAGCTGCTGATACCGCAGGAGAAGAGCAGGACCTGGGGCCTGCAGTAACTGCAATTTAAGGTGAAATGCGAAAGCAAAGAGAGGAGAGGAAACAAAAGCAACAAAACCCCATCAGATTATCCCTTCTGTTTCGGGGCAGGAGGGGGGTGCGATCCTTTCCCGGTGTCCCATCGGGCAGCCACATTAATCACTAACAAGCAGCGGGCCCTTTCGTCCAGGGCCACCCCCGCACCACGCTGTCGCATCGCTGCGCCCGGTCCCCGGTGCTGCACGAGATTAACAAACAAGCGGCTAAATCAATACGGGCCTCTTGATCTCCGCCGGCTGCAAACAAGCCCGGGCAGGCTGCAAACACAGCCTCTTTAGCCCCAAAAGAAGCAACCGAGGGTCAGAGAGGCCACCCAGGGAGAAGATCAGACCCCATTGCTCAAGATATCTCACTTCAGGCTGCCCCAAAACTCCAGCACCTGTGGGGAGCCCTTCAGCTGTGGCTTGGATGGGGAGCAGTAACCACAACTCCTACAGTCTCCTTATTTTCTCCTTGAGTACCACATCCCCTCCGGCCTCGACTCTCCCTGGAATCCAGGCTCGGCAGGAACGTTATCACCTTCTTCCTGGCAGATTGGGAACTAATCGGAGCCCGCAGCCTCAACGCGGGGGCCCGCGTGCAAACAGGGCTCCCCTCCAGAGACGGCCTCCAGCTGCTCCCTTCCTGCCGGCGGAGAACCGCGCCAGGCTCCGCGCGCTGCGTGTGGAGAAGGAAAGTAAATTAGGTCTGAACGAGATTAACGGGGATTTAATTGAACTGCGTGAACTGGAACTCCAGTCACGAGCTGCTCGTTAGCCCGTCTCGCGGGACGGCGCTGCGTGCGCCGGGGGAGCACAGGCCGCATTGTGAGCCCCAGGAACGGCGGCGGCCACAGACCGCGGGAGCGTGGCCCGAGAGGGAGATTCTGCTAGAACACCATCAAAACCAACCCCCCGTCTTCCTCAGGGCAGCGTTTGGGCTGTCTGGGGAATGGAGGTGCCCAGAGGTGTCAGCGGAGGCGGACACCCCAACCCTTCCCTTCCACAGCAGACACTTACTGGGGGCTGCAGCTCCCGTCGGGATGGAAATTACACAGGAGCCTGGGGAAAAAAAGCTTGGGAGTTAAGGAAGTTACCACCCAGGTCCTTCTCTGGGCGTTGTGCTGAGGGAGCCAAGTGACACTAGCCCACCCGGCCTTTTGCTAGCCCAAGAACAGGCACTCGGCAGCTCCCGCCACGTCAGCACGAGCTGCTCACTCGGGCTGCACCAAGGGGCTACAGAAAATCCCTGTTATCCATCTACTGAATCACCATCTAATCCCCTGCTCGTAGTATTAACAAACATTGCCTTTATTATTACCTTCCCAGGGGCTCTTGGAGCCACAGCCTCCCATGGGAGGTGGATTAATTTAGCTACAGCCCCATTTCCTCCTTCCAGGAAGGTGAAGGAGCATTGGGAGATCATTTCCTACTTCCAAGTCAAACATAAATACGCAAAGGCCTGTAAAGGTTAACTAACCAATTTCTCACAGATTAAGGGATCTGAAAGGCTTTCTCTTAACGGATCATTTTTATGAATAAGGTTATTTATGCCCCTTCCTATGTTCTGCACTTCTGGCAGGTTTCACAATGAATATATAAAAAGAGGCAGCATATTTTAAAAAGAGAGGTTTTTTTTTTAAACAAAGACGTTCCAGTTGTATTTATTACACATTTCAAGTGAAATTAAAACACAAGAGATACTGAAAATCTGTGAAAGATACTACAAGTACAGCTAATGACTGCACTATCAAGCTGTTAGGAAGAGCATCTCCTCCCTCCCCTCTAAAGCAACCCCCCATGGTCACAATTTCTATTTAACAATGATAACTACCTGAATCCCCTGAACAGCTGTAATGCAACGTTGATGGTGTAGCCTGCCATTTCAGGGTAATAACCACACCATGGTGTTCACCACTAACTAGCTGTTGGCCATGGAAGCATTTCAGGTAATATTCAATATATGCAATTCTGAACAAAGCATTAAAACCCACCTTGAAGTCACCTGCAGGAAACCAGAGTTGCTAGACAAAACAACCACATGAACAACTACCTACATATAATAAAACGGAGCAAGTGATCTACAGTACCTATGTCTCGGAGAGCGGCAAGGCTTTTCTTTCCCCTGCAGATTGCAGGCAGGAACATTGGTCCTAGTGGGAAACTCTTGAACAATATTACTCTTTGTTGGATGTGTGGAAAGTTTTATTTATTTATTTATTTGTGCTCAGGACACATAGTAACCTTTACAGTGCTTGGGTCCTTCACGATTTGTTCTGTACTGCTAGAACTGCCTTTATGTAGCGGGGAAAAAAAACAAAGGCTGCATTTAAAACACCCTCAGTGGAAGCTGGATTTTAAACAGCACGAACCTGCTGTCAGCATTCTGATTAGAGATGTAGAGAACCTGGAGCAGAGAAGCAATGAGAGGTTATTATCAAACTGGAACTGGGATCTATCTGGCTCACTCACCAAAAACCAGAGAGAGGAGGAAACATGGCCCTTCTCAACAGTGATGGCTCCTGTAAATGTGCTGCTTGGCTTGCTGGAAAACACATGCACAACTGGACACCTCTTGCTCCTGCAACACTAACGCTGTGCTTGGGTTCACAAGGCATCTGTGAACTGAGGAAGAGAGTCAGCGTATGCAAAACTGACTGGAGACTTGCAGCCCTGACACAGAGCCTCCTTCAAAGCTCCTCTGAATCCTGGGTGCGTCTAAAGCAGCAGGTTCTCCTCCCATTGACTCATTTGTGATCAAACAAACCAAGATGTGAGCTGGCACCAGGAAGCTCAAGCTGCCCTCGAGACTTTGTGGCTACGTCACCACCTATCTCTTTCCCCTCCTGTCTAGCCATATTCAAATCTAATACGAAATTGTCCCTGGCCCTGGAGAGCCTGAAGGAACACAGCATGCATGTCTCCTGCCATGTAGTCATGCTAGGCGACCCAGCTTACCATGTCTTGGCTTTAAAAACACTACCTTTCCTCAGGCTGAGATTGTATTTGCCTTCAGGAAGAAATGGATGAGAGGAGACACAGTACTACACCAGGTAATGCTAGGAGGGAGCTTGCAAATGCAGCAAATCCAAGCTGTGTTGAAATGGAGCCCATGGTTAGGACTCAGCTGGATCAGAGGAGGATTAATCAGCAGTGCAGCTAAGAAGTTTAAACAAAGCAAATGCAAGTCAGACCCCCACCTGAGAGCAGCCTTGCTCTAACGTGCAGTACCTGGTCTTCCCAAGTTTCCAAGAACATCTCATTGAATTCTGCACCCTTCAGAATCAAATTGTTCCCTGATTCTTGTATTCACTCCAGGTCCCACCGTGGTGCCACATCTCTGGAATCCTTTACACATACTTTCAAAATTGGGAGCAGAAAGAACAGACAGGGTGGGGAGTGAGAAGAAAGAGGTAGCAATGCCGGGGAAATGAAAGCTTTCATCTAAAGCAGTCTGGCATCTGATGAGTTGTTACTCATAAAGAATTAAAGAATATAACAAAGCCATTATTATTAAGCCATAAAATGCAGCTATGTATTTCAGGCAAGATGACAATACAGATGAATACAAAGCTGTGTAGTGTGGTATCCTTGATCCATTTGATCCTTCTGCTTTCAAATACAACTAAAAGTGGTATCTGCAGTAGCAAACCCACACTCCACCTTCCAGAGGGACTTTAATGCAATCCTGGCCAGCGCAGAAGAGATAAGACCACAAGCCTTTCTACCCATCAGACAAGAGATAAGTCACTTTGATGATGACTGAAACATTAATCATGTCGAGTGAAGTCCTGGATACATGAAGCTCTCTTTGCTTGTAAGAAATCTATGCAGAAGCCCTCCCCGTCCACTCCCTTGTCCCCTGACAGGTAAAGAATGGCAATGCCAGAAACCCATTTAACATATTTAGTTGCCTGTGATGTCATCTCGAAGGAAGCTTGATTACAGATGATATTCTGTCTTTTGAGGCTCGTCAGCAAGGCCTTTATCGTTTCTTTTTGGTTTCCTTCTTGGGTTTCTTGCTCATCTGTGGAGCAGTTGCCTTTGGCTTCTTCACTACTTCTGAACTCTTAGGCTCAAAACTGTCCGAGTCCTGCAAGAACCAAGTAAGAAAGAGTCAGTCAGTAACATTTTAGCAATCTGCTCGCAGCTTACCTCTCAAACTCTTTGAGGATTTGAGCGCAAGCCTAAAGGAAGGAAACAAGAGGTATCAAATAGAGTCCATGTTTAATGAGATGGGTGCAGCACCACTTGTGTTTCTTCCACAGGCACTTTTTGATGAGCGTGAGTTTACACACAGAAAAAGCCATTCATTATGCACCAGAGAAGCTACAACAAGTTTAAGTCTCTAAAACAGGCTTTGGAAAAACAAACAAACAGAGGAACAACTTTAAAGGCAGGAAGAAAACCAGCACTAAGCAAAAACTACACTGTTTTATACTGATTACTGGATGATCAGTGTGAGCAGAAACATTCCACAGGAATTCTGTAAAATGATAACCTTAATCGGTTACAAGACAAACTAAAATCCAAAATGGTACTAAGAACAAAGTCCAGAGCTTCTAAACCATGCCTGAAATCCAGGAAGGGAGTTAAAGGCAAAGCTCTCTTCACCCGGACTAGCAGGGAATGCTTAGATATCCTGCATGTTCCCTTCAGACAAGATGACGGATAATATTTCAAGCATGGAAAATACACTCTAGTTATCTTGCAAAAACACAAGGGAACAGAGCCAGTCTCATCTGAGCGAGCACACACATGCAGATTGCTTCCTTTCATTAGCTGCGCTCGAGTATAAATATTGCTTTAGCATCTTGGTTTCTATCAGTCGGAGTGTGCCAACTGGAAAAGGACATATGAAAAATGGCAGAGCAAGACGTGCTCGTTTCGAGCTTCCCAAAGAGCACTCTGAGTAATGGGGAGGGAGGCGAGCAGCCGACTGCTTCCTTTTCATCAAGGAGCTCGCCTCAAACGCCTCGCAAGTTACGGGGCGATTACGGTGCACAGCTGTGTGGCTTTCCAAGGAAGGAGACTTGGCTGCCTTTCCAAAGGCGGTAATCGGCACACGGGGAGCTGGCAGGCTCCGGAGAACTGCAGTGACACACTGCTCAGGCGAGCAGGCTGTGCTGCTGCCACATGGTGAGCACTGCTGCCTTCTAATGTTCACCCGGGGTAGTCTGCGAAGCTGGGAGCCTCCCAAAGCAGGGAAACTCGCAAGTATTTTACCCCGACTCCAGCATCATTCCCAGGATCTGGAAGAATATCTTCCATTGTTTATGGTCTAGTAAATCAGCCATGTGGGCAGTAAATCAAAAGGACTGTATATACAAGAAGAAAAGAAAGTCCAGCAAGAGGACATCAAAGAATGGCTTTAAACACCACCAGTTCCATAGGCTTTGCCTTTTTAATTGGGGGCACGGCCTTCAGCTTCCTACTTCAAGCTTAAGCTGTCACTCTTTTCAGCTCTCAAGAATCAGGCTATTCGGTATTTCCTGTAAATCTATCAGGGGGAACCATGAACTCCGACAGATCGTGAGAGGAGGCTGCAGAGTAACAATGGGAGACTTCTCATATGGAGTATCATGAAGCCCAGCTGCTGGGAGCAGCAGCTCCTGCGGTGGGACAAGCAGCAGGACAGAGCAGGGGCCTGTGTTGGGGCAGCATCAATACCCCAGTGCATCAACACGTCTTTGCTCACAGGCAAAACTGAAAACTGGGTCATAAACTGTGGGGGAGAGGTACAAAGGAAGGTCTTTCCCTGCCTTTTCTGTTGTAGCATTTTAACCCCTCCAAGCTATTAAGAGCTGGGCACACCTGTAAAAGTCCTTCCTCATTCTGGGGCTCATGGTCAAGCACTGCTTTGCTATACACATCTCTCTCACAAGCTTTTTTACTAACACATAATATTAATTCATTTGAGACACTGCTGGAGATTTCTAGGTTTCCTCTGCACAAGACGGAGGACGGAGCAAAGAGTGCAACAAAGACAGCCTTCAAACAAAACTTCTCATGCTGAGTTGTAACTGAAAACACTGCTTCATACCATGTGCATTCAGACAAGATCTCTATCAAACCACCATAGTCACTGCCTGATCATCAACACTGAGACATCTGTCCCCAAAATTAAGAACATACTAGGAATAAAGAACATACAAGAATCACACACAGACTGGAGCCCCAAGTCATTTCAAAGACAGTTACTACAAAGAGAACATCCTGCTTGGCAATTAACGGAGTAAAACACCTTAGGGTGACAACGTGAGCTTGGGAATAGTCTGTGCTTTCTTTGTGCAGGTGGGAAGAGCGTGTCCATTCGGCACACGTGGCCAGAGCATCAGCTCACACATCACTCTTTTTGGCTGACACTCGTAGATTTGGCTAAGCTGTTAGTTCCTGCCTTTCTAATCTGAGGTTAAGCCACAAGACAGAAGCCAGGGGAGGTGGGAAAGCTGAAAGGAAGGAAAGGGAATGAACTACGGAACCATCAACAATCCCAGACCACTCTGTCTCCATTAGTTACTTCAAGTTCTCTCACATCCTACTTTCAGTGATTCTGCCCATCACCATTAGTATTAAAGAGCAACACTTACTGTCTTATGGGACTTGGAAACGGGTAGGATTATGGCTAACACACAGATAAGCTGGAAAATGGCTCCAAAGAAGAGTCCATAACGTAGCACGTTCTCCATGAACGTGGGCTCGGGGATTTCAGGTGGAGAGAACTCCAACTCAGCAGCCATGGTGCCTTCTTCTCCACTAATGTTCTCAAGATGACCAAATTCTAGAAGAGGAAGCAACAGCAAAAGAAAAAAAGACAGAAAGCAGTTGAGTCATACTTTGCTGTTTACTTTCCACTGAGAAAAAAAAAAATAGAGACTAATTTATACAGCCTTTTCTAAGATACTCTCAGTCTACAGAATCAGTAACACAGAGGGAAATGAAACCACACTCTTATTTGAATGATTGTCTTTTACCACCTGCTCGGGAAAAGGGTCCTCAGATGTTTGCAATTGCCAATTTGGAGGTAAAGGGAAGCTAAGCAAAACTTGACAGAGGGACTGTCCACAAAACAAAGTGGGGAAAAAAAGCTCAATGAGCAAGAATATACATATACACACACATATACATATATATATCCTTGAAGTTGATCTTATACATGACTTTCGTGTTTTCACTTTTGCTTTATGTCACAGGAAAATGCGAACACCTCGGCTGTGATCCTGGACGTTGTACAAAACTATGTCCTAAAACTGATCCAGAAAGAGCACAGAGAAAGCACCTCTGCTGAAGGCAGCAGAATGAGTTACGTGTTTGAAGTTAAGCCCAGGCTTTAGTGGCTGGTTAAACTAAGTCTTATGTGACTTCCAATGGTCACACAGAAAGTCTGTGGCAGAGTTTAGCATTGATCTCCTGAGACCCAGGCCAACCTCTCGGCCACAAAACCATCCTAAAAAAACATCCCCAAACCATCTCCTTTGCTTTAGCTTTGGTTAATGGAGCTGTCAAGTCACTCTATGAATGTCTAACAGCTTTCTGTCCTAATGGTGAACTCTGGGTGGCACTGAATGGTGCCAAAATTGCTGCAGTGCTTCAGGGAAAGTCACAAGGGAAGTTCATTTAGTATGAGACGACATCAGAAATTTGTTGTGATTAGTTCTCCTTAGTTTTCCTGATCTAAGCAAGTCTGTTTTTATAGGGAAAGCGTATCCAGGTGCTTATATACAACGGGCACAGGCAACTTAACAGGAAAAAGTGCTGATGTGTCCCAGCTGAATCAACACATTTCATTTATAGGTACAGTTCCCTCTTACCCCTCACATCACTGAAGCTTGTTTCTAAGACTTTGCTGTATACATGTTTCAGCTGAAGGGTCCATCTTCTAGAAATTTTCTCCAAATAAATTGTTTTCTCCTGTATTTGGCTGCTAGGAGTAAACTTCTACAATCTGCAGATGTGATCAAGTCCACAAAAGATGGTAAAATGTGAGCAGTATTCAAGTAAGACTACAGTTCATGAATTTGAGGATGAATTTACAACTTAGCGCTGCTGCACAAGTGACAGGTGCAGAGACACTGAAAGGAATGGTGTAGATACAAATAGCAAAAGTTACACAGAGCAAACATTTTATTTTAATTCAGCTGAAGTACTGCATCTCTTTTGGGGTACCACACTTTAAAAGATTCTAAGGAGAGGCATAGAATCAGGGTTAGTGTCACCCTTGTGCTGCGTTTTGTCCGGATTTAATTTACTAGGATGCCCTTTGAAAGCTTCCTTCTTGTCTACCCTCTTCCTCAAGCCTCTCTGTTCTTCTCTTGGGCGTTTCTCCTATTGATACTGATTCATACACCTAAAACACCAGCTCACAAAAATAAATCCGAAAAGGGAACTGTGCACATGAGATCAAACCAAAAAGATCCCTATTCTCATAGCCTGCACATCTCCCTTCCTTTCCCTCTTCCCATTTCACATCTCTCTAGGGCAGCAGCAATTCTCAAAAAAGTCCCCAGCGATGTGACAAGCACCGCGAGCTCTCGAGCAGCCAGGACCACCCCAGTAAGAGCCACACGATGAAAGAGGCTCAGAAAAGATCTAACTGGCACCACATTGCACCCACCCACAGTAGCCCGCAGTCAGTTCCCAAGAGGTCCCTTAATTTTGCTGATATCAGTGGAGCTGAACTAGTATTAACAACAAAAAAAATCCCTGCTTTAAAAAGACTCTTGTGGTTACCAACAGGCCCAAAGCTGCAAACTGGAGGAGTTTAACCTGACACAGATCACTAGGCCAAAGTTAAATGAGGCCAAAGCTAAAACTAGACCATTAGGGCCCTGTAACAGGCATGCCACCTTGTACAGTGAATATAAAACATGAAAAATATGAGTTTTTCCATCAAGTGCTTCCTCATTGCGTTCCCCCTGCAGCTGCAAGGAGAAGGATTATGACTCTCTTTCAGAGAAGTTACAAGTTTCAACAACTCTGCCAAAATCCTTCTCCAAAATCTCTCCATCCAACCCACCCTCTCCCTCAGCCAGACGAACCTACTACCGCAGCTACACTCTGAGTGATCAGCCTTAATTCGTGTTTAGTTTTGGAGACTGAAACTCCAATTTCAGACCCAGAGAGGGTGTGAAAATATCTGTAACCTTGTATTTTTCCCTCTTTTCAGTGCAATATCTGGTCCCACAGCACCTCCCTGCCAGCCCTACCACCCTTCTGGGACACACCAGCCGGAGTCACATTTTCTGCACAGTACAGGATTTAAAATAATACAGAGCTTTTCTGCCTTTCCTCTATTAAGGCTTCACATCAAAAGAGCTCCTTCCCTCCACACTAAAGTATTCTTTCCTGCAGCAAAGGCAGAGCTGTGACACAAACAGGGCACAAGGTGCTCATGCTGCAGGTTCAGTTTTGTGCCCAGAGATGCCCTCAGAGGATGATGAAAATATCCTTGGGAATTATCCTTGGATAATGCCAGGAACCAAATTTGTGTCCCTACACTTAACAGCCACATGTTCTGAGGATCAGGGCTGCAAATGAGCCACAAAAATAAGATAATGAGGGGGAGCAGGCCTGAGGGCAAATGGAGGTTAAAAAGGCAAGTTAGGAGTGATAAATTTATCAAAAGCTCATAGATTTTTTCAAGTTTTAGATATTACAAAGAAGTCGCCTTTAATTTGCTTTACATTTCCCCAATACTTCTTTTGTGTGTGTGTGTGTGTGTGTGAAATATTACTGCCAGGAGGTAGAATTATTTTGAATTATGGAACTGCAAGGAAAACACGGTCCATTTGGGGGACCTCCTGCAGTGTTTGAGAGCCGTTGCTGCCCCCACTTCTTAGCAAGGTCATTTATGTCACTACCTTCCACAGGTCCATCCTCAAGGTCTGTCTATACCTGGTTTCCCTGCAAGCAGGGCCCCATGGCGGTGCCTTCACTTCCCTCTTTATTCCCTCTTGTCCTCCTCCCACTGCTTTCCAGCGTATTTTTCTGGATTCAGCTCTCTCATCCCATCAGTTTATGGAATTCCCATCAGTTCATCTCCGAAAGGAAACGGAGCGTGTAGGCCCACCTCTAAGTCCTGCTGTTTGATTTTTCTCATTTGCAGTACATTTGAGCTGTTTTTAATGGTAACATTTGTCCTAAGCAGTATTTTGGTATGCGGAAGGCACAGAAAGTCAAACTGTAAGTGATCTTGCCATGCATTCCCTGGAATTCCTTGGAATTCCCTGGAATACCGAGTGGGAGCAGGGGGAGGGTAAAGGGTGATTTGGAGATGTTCGAAAGCCACCTGGACGTGACCGGGTGCTCGGGAGTCCCTGCGGAGCAGGGGGTTGGCCTGGATGATCTCTAGAGGCCCCTTCCCACCTCAACCGCTCTGTGATTCTGCGGCTACCGCCGGGGAAAGTCCCAACACGGCGACACGTAGGGGCCTGCCCCGGGGCGGGGACAGGGCGCCGGAGCAGCGGAGCCGCCGGCCGCTCTCAGCGCAGGGGCAGCGCTGCCCAGGGCCGCCCGGGCCCCTCGTGGCTGCCCGGGCCGAAAGGCCCCGGCGGGCCCCGCCCGCGCTCGCGGCCTCTGAAAGGGGCCGTTAGCCCCGCAGAGCCGCGGGAGGGCCGGCACAGCCGACAGCAGGCTCGGGCTCGCCCCCGGCCCTATAGCCGGCCCTATAGCCGGCCCTATAGCCGGCCCTACAGCCCCTTCCCGCCCCGGCCCCGCTCACCGCTCCGCGCCGCCGCCCCGGCCTCAGCGCCGCCGGAAGTGCCTCCCGCCCCGCAGGAAGCGCTCCCCCTCCCGCCCCTAGCAACCGCCCGGGGCCCTGCGTTGCCAAGGGCGGCCTGCAGCCTTCCCGCGCATGGCCGCCACCTCCCCCCCCAACACAGCGGGTTCGCAGCATCCCCTCAGTGCATTCATTTAATGTTATTATTAATTATTATTATTAATTATTATTTATCATTATTGGGCTCTTTCAGTATTAACATAATCACCACCATTATTTCTCTCCTGCCCAGACTCAATATCTTGCTCCGAAACAGGGATATTCTGATAAGACGGGAGGAAAAAGCAACAACAATAAAAAGCAGCGTGTGCTCCCTTTCGCTTCTCATGCCATTCAAAGCATCCCCTGGCTTTGCCCTTTCCCTAGCCCTGCACCACTGGCAGGGCCAGGTGGGCTTTGCAGCCCATGCTGATTACTGGAGAAACCTGCCCAGGTTTTGCAGTAATCGGGTACTTATCTGCCAGCAGGGTGAGCCCTGGCATTTTGTAATAAGAGGATTTGCTGGGCTGTTTACAAGCGTTTGAATTAAACTGGTATTAATGCAAATAATTTCAAGGGTTTGGAACAATTGGATTAAAACATCTTTTTTTTTTTTTTTTTTTTTTTTCAAATGCAGAGGATTTCANGATTTCACAGTGGCTGGGGAGCACATATGCCTGTGAGTTGCAGAGGATAGTGAAAGTTGTGTGAAGAATTTCTGCTAGCTAAAAATACCAAAGCAAAAAAACAAATGACAAAAAAGCACTTCTGAACAATTAAGAGTGCTGTTGCTGACACATTCTGCCTTTTCAGGTCACAAACACGGACTGTTTAGGACATAAAAACACTGAGGATACAGAGATAATCCTCCATAGCTCCTAGGTGTCCCCTGTGCCGCCGTGTCCCTTGGGATGCGAGGGGACCGTGCCAGGCTGTGCGGAGCAGCAAGCAGGGGGTGCCACTTTCCCGCGTTGCTGCGGCCCTTGGATGACTGGGAAATGGAAGGAAAGGGAGCTGGTGGTAGCAGGGAGTGCATTGGGGAATGACTTGGCAAAGCCAAGGAAATCTGAGCGGATTTCAAAGCTAAAATTGATTCTCGAACAACAAGTGCCAATGTTATCAGCACCCCCTTCTAAGCAGAGATAAGAGCTCAGTGAAAAACCTTTCACCGGGTACAAATCATCTTTAGGTCCAAATCATCATAATTATTTATTCCTAAATTTCTTGTTTTGTTTGCACTGCAGTATTTCCCAAGGATTTATAGTAGGAATTTTTTAGTATCATACCTTGTATGGGTACCATAGCATTGCACAGCAAGGACTTTTTATCCTGAACTTTTTGTATTATTAAGCAGGGGAAAAATAAGTCAAAGTTTTTTTTTTTTTTTTTTTTTTTTTTTTGGAATTTTTTTTTTTTTTTTTTTTTTTTTTTTTTTTTTTTTTTTTTTTTTTTTTTTTTTTTTTTTCTGATCTTATTGGAAATGTGGCTGTTCTCGCTCCCTGATCATTAACTATGTTTTTCTTTTTAGGTGGCAGGAACACATCTCGCTCAAATTCTGGTTTCTGGAGCTCTCCAGGCGCTTTCTGGCCGCATGCCTTGGGGCAGCGTTTGGATCCCAAACTCACCCCGATTCCCTAGGGCAGCCTCCCGCCTGCCCACTGCTGGGAAGGGATTTTGGGGGTCAGTTCCTGGAGCTCTGTGAGCAGGGGCTGGGCATTAGGGGTCTCTCTCTCTGTGTATCCAGAACGTGGCATTCTCAGTGCTTCCAAAAATCAGGACTGAGACCCTTGAGCGGAGCAGTGAGAATTTTAGGAGCCAGTAACTCTCCAGGGACTGTGATGTGCTGACGTCTGGCTCAAACCCTGGGCTGTTCACACGGGCCATGCCAAAACGCTCCTGCAGCTCTGCTAAGAGCCAAGCAGAGCCAGACAGGTCCCACCTCTGTAGATGGATCTCCCTTGCAGAGCACATCAGGCCCCTGACAGATACACATCTTGCAGGCTGGTGCCACTCGGTCTGTTGCAGTCTCAGTGATATATTAATGTTTGAAGATTAAGTAGGCTTTTCAAACGAGCTTTTAACTCTCCGAGAGGGTCCTTCCCACTAGCACTTTCTTGCACATTTTGAATTATTGATTTATTTTTTCTGTTTTTTAATCTGATCCCTCGCATCAGTCTCCTAGTGCAAACGGTGCGCTGATCCACAGGAACATTTTCTCAAAAGAGATTATGTTGATAAATGTTTGTATTCAGATTCGTATCAATCCAGTGTCCTCAGGGGAAATTTCTCTCCGGGATATCTACTGATGCTCAATGGATTAAGTCTGGAGTCTCTGAAGATCCAAATCCTAACATTTTATTCTGCCAAAGTGGAAAAAAAATGTACAGGGCGAGTTTCATCTCACCTGCTGTGTTTAAGCTTTGAGTTCTCTGTTGCTTCCTAAGTAAATGATAAAATTGGCTTGGCTCACTCATCTCCCCTTTCTTTTTCCTCATTTATTTACTTTCCACTGAAATGATTGCATTTTTGCATTCAAGGAACTTTGGAATTAAAGATATAGTGGAAATGATTGATGGTTAACCCATGATACACCTTAGCTCTGCCACATGGGATGAGACTTGAACCAGAAGGGTATGTCCCATCCTACCTTTGTGATGACAAACTTGAGCAGAAAATGTAAATCTGAGTCTTTTTAGCCATTTTTTTTTTTTTTTTTAAGTTTAGCAGTGGAACATTTGCAACAGGGCGGTCACCAGCACATTGGCCAGGGATATGAAAACTCCAGGGAACAGTTGCATGCAGCTCCATCAAGAGCAGCAGGGATTAAAGACACCAGGAACCAACAGCCACCGCCTGTGACATTTAGTAGAGGGCAGAAGAGCCTCTGACAACTGAGAATAAGGGTGTTTTTTTGCCATTTGATGGGTTGCTGCTTGCTGTCATTAGTTTCAAGCTCACAAGGGGAGCAGGATCATTTCACACGCAGCTCAGCTTATCCAGAGCTAGATGCTGTGGATGTGCAACAGACAGACGCGATTTTTTAAGCGTGGCATGGGGGCTGGAGGAAGTAAACGGAGAGCAAATCAATATCTGGGAAATTTCTACAGGTTTCTAGGACTGCGCCCTCCCTCAGTGAAGCCCTGGCAGGAAAATATAGCTTGGCAGCCTCTGCTTCACGCCGGGATGATGAGATGTGCAAGAATGTGAATCCAAAATCCAGCAGTTCCAGCTGCGGAAAGGACCTGGCTGTAGTTTCCACTGGACTTGCATGGATTTAGGATTGGTTTTAGAGGGAAAGCAGACAGTTACCTACCGAGCATTGCTAGGCTGGAGGGGTGATCTGCAGGAGATGGTTTGAGCGTTAAATACCACGTGTTTTGGTCTTGGTAGAAAGCCAACAGAATCAGCTGCAGTAGGAAGGAGAGGTGGGGAGAAACTGAGAAGGTTCTAGCTACAAATCAAGTGATATTCCAAAGAGAAAAAGATGTTCATTTTGCAAAGCAAATTTGTAACTGGCTGTCAGTTTTGCTGCACCAAATTATTATGATATTACTCCTAAAATGAAGATGCCATGAGGAATGTTTGCACACATCCAGTACACTTGGCACTTCCCTTTACCTGTGAAAGGCCCTGGAACAGAATCGCTCTCTGTAGCGGGTAGATGGACAGGGCATCAAATCAATTTGTGCAGAGAATAAAATATAGAGAGAGCTTTGTGCAGAGGGTTTCAAGTCTAAAGGTGCAGAGAAGAAAATGATCATAAGGACAAAGAGCACAGCGGGCAGCTTGGCCTGAGATCTACTGCAGTCCCAGTGGGTGCAACACAACCTCAGAACGTTATTGGGTTCTACCTCTGCCAGCTTTGGTCCAGAGACATGAGCTCTTCAATATTGCAGGGCCCAAAGCTGAAATAGCCTCCCTGAAATAGCCAGAGGGAGAGCTCCAGGATTCTGGTGGAGTTACTCCAGAACTGACCCTTACAGGTCCTGGGAATATGGAGCTTCAAATAGAGCTAGGACAGGAAATCCTGGGGACAGAAAAGCTGCTCTGTTTATGCAGTTTAAGACCTACTAAAGTGGTCCAGAAGAGGGTTTATGAAAGCCTGGAGGGTTTTTATAAAACTCTGCTGCCCCACACCATTAATCTGTGGTGATTTGTGGCGGATGTAAATCCTGCTGGGTCCAGTTGTGCGTGACAGGAACCAACACGGGCAAGGCAAGGAAACCCCATAGGAGCCCGGAGCTTTTTATAGCCTTCTTTAAAAGCATGGAGATCACGATGGGGATGCAGATCACAACCCTCCTAATCCAAGTGGGGCAGCAGGCAGCCAAGCAGAGGTTGGTTTGCCTTGATCTGTGAAATGGCAACCAGGATATTACAGCAGCTCTCAGGCAAAGGGCCAAGCGAGTGGGGAATTGCCTCACAAACACGCTAAGGATGATACCTTGAAAGGCTTCGTGTTGGCTCTGAAAAATGGGCTGATTCACCTGTTCAGGCACCGTAGCACCAGGGCGGTGCAAGAAACATAAGTCATGCTGAAACATTGGCACGAGTGGCCTTATATGTAGGAGAGCCTGACAGATCTTTTCAAGAGCACTATCAAAACCCCTTTCCAGTTCCAGGACAGTGCACAGGAATGTGCATCAGCACAGTCATTTTTAAAAAACTGTTCCACCCAAGAAATCACCTTCTTCTGTGTTCCCAAGTAGAGATACCTTCATTTAACTGATTTGCAGGGTGGATTCTCTCCTCAGGAAGAACTTCCTGGTTGTTGGGTGACTTCTTACTGAGATTCTACCACCTCTCACTGCAACCAGAAGCAGAGTCCATGGCCAAGGGGCCAACGCTGGATGTGCCCATCAGGTGAACTTACCTTCCCCGACACCCAGTAACAGCTGGGACAAGTGCCACCAAGGCAGAGGGTTTCTGCAGCAGCCACATGAGAGTCATGTTACCTGCTGAAGGTTCTTCCCAACACCGAGTCGCACAAGCCCCAACAGGAAGGGCTGCATCCTCCCATTAATTCCAGGTGTTCCAAGTCAATGCTCAACAGAAAAAACAACCAAACACAGACAAACCCACAACAAACAGCAGGTAGAATTTATACTGGTGCCTCATTTTAACTCCTATGACTTGTCCTGATCTTTCTAACATTAAAACTATGTTTTTTTTTTTTTTAACAGGATTTCCCTGAGCCTTATCCCACAAATGCAAAGAGATGCCGGAGATGCAGATCCGGCAAAGACCATCGCTGTTTTCCCGTCCACGTGCATGGAGCAAAGCTCTCCAGCTGCTCCCTGTGCTTGATGTGAAGCTACAGGGACTGAAGCATGAGTTGTCCCAATGGTGCTTACAGCTGTGAGCCACAGAGGAGCAGGAAAGGGCTGAAAAAACAGAGAAAACGGCAAAGAGAGAAAGAAAACGGCAAAGAAAGAAACCTTCCTGAGCAGGCAGCGTGGGGACCTATTAATGGGTGACTGTCACACTGGGGCAGAAGGAAAAATTCAATTCTAAAGGGAAAGAGAAGTTTACTTTGCAAAGCAAATTTGTCACCGTGCCAGGTTATTGTTATTACTTGCTTCACTCTTTGGGAGATAGAGAGAAAACATCCAAATGACCCTCAGCAGCAGCAGGCGGGAGCGCTCCCCGCCTGCCTCCTTGCACACACGCACAAAGGGATGCTCCCCTGGAAATCCAGGCGGATAATTGATCCGCTGACGTTCAGAAGCTCCGGAGGGAGCACAGGTATAAAAAGGGGAGCTGCAGCACGGTGGCAGCTAGGGGACATTTGGGGGGAGACCTGGCAGCATCCTCGGCTTCCCAGGAGCCTGTCCCTGAACGGCAGAGTTCACGGAGCAGCAGTAAGGAAGTTGTATCTGCAGCAGGGAAAGAAAACACCCGAGCAGCAGCTAATTCGGGAAGAGCTTCTTTCCTCAGGGCACGGTAAGTGCGAGCCTCTGCATGTGGGATTAACAAGGGAACATCCATTTGGAAAGCGGGAACAAATAAATCGCACTGAAATGCAATCAGAGCTGGCATCGGTAATGATTAATTGTGCCAGATACAATGACCTTTGCACAAAACATGGATTTTTTTGCACTAAGTTATAGAATGAAGCAATAACTGAACTACGGAATAAAGCAACAGAAAAATACTATAACTGAGACTTGTAAAAACATGTTACATTCACTAGAGGAAGCACAAATTACCTCTTTTGTGCCACTAATATGACTTGCTTTTACCCTGGAAAATGAGAGCTGTTTTACTCACTAATAAAATTGTATTTGAGCCAAAGCAAAGTACGAGGAGAAACCCAGTGTTGTGGATAACACAAAACCAGCTACAAGAGCAGGCAGAATAAGCTGCCTGGAGGGATTCCGCTCTCCTAAGGTGATATTGCTCAATATCAAAGTCAGAACTTTATAAAGCTGACTGTACAATAAAGGCTTCATTGCAAGCAGTGGTATTTTTAAGACTGATCAGCTAACTCAATTCCTTACTGTTTCTAAAACCTTATCTAATCTCCCAATATCATTTTCACAAATACTGCCGTGTTAACGGGGCGCAGGATGGAGCGGAGCTATCGAGCTCTGGCTGTCGGATTGGCATTAAAAGCCTTTTATCTTAAGGGGAATTTATTTATCAGTTATTTCTTCGCATGCTGCCAGAGTGGAAAATAAGAAGGTGAATCTGACCTCAGGGGAATGTAAAAGGTGAAACAATTTTGTTGTTTCTCGGGCTGCCTGTATGCGGGGTGACAAATTCTTGGGCATCTCTTCTGAAAGAGCAGACCCTTCTGGGAAGGGGATAGGACTTTCATTTCAGGCACCTTCCCAAGGGCAAAAGAGAGACAAGTATCCCAAAGGAGGAGGAAGAGACTGTAGAGAAGGGAGAGAAGACAAAGCAGAACCGGGGAAGAAGGACAAAACTGAAAAAGAAAAAAAGGAAAAAAAAAAGGAGTGAAAAGGAGACTGGAAGCAACAGGGGAAAAATGTCAATGGGATAGAAACAGAATCTGGAGGAAAACCTGGTGCTGAAAAAGAGAAAACAAACACAGAAAGGTGGTGGTGATCAGGGCTAGATGCTAGGACGAAATGGGGGAGTCGGACAACTCCGGGCTAGGATTTCATTTCCTTCCCTTCTCGGGTCTCTGGGCAGCCCTCCTGCTCCTGAATAACCTGCTGCAGAAGCTGGAGCAGTCCCTGCTCCTCTCTCACAGACTCCTTAGATCCTATGCTCTGTCTAGAACAAAATGTGGGACTTGTCTGGAGATTCCCTGGCCATGGTGGCACAAAAGGCACAGGCATTTGCTGGATTCAACAAAAAGGTCCCAAAACACCAGGAATTTTGCCCTCTCCCAAAGCCAATCTTGACTTTCTCTGGATTCCCATGTGAAATGCTGTTTTCCAGCCTATTTGTGCTGATGAGAAGCAAGAACGAAGGCGACATTTACCCTCCCCTTTATAGTCACCACTGACCCCCTGTGCTTTGCTCCTCAGGGCACTCCGGAGGGGGGAAGATGCTGGATAAGGTCACCCTGCTCCTGTTGCTGCATTTGGTCGCGTGCTCCATCTCCTCTCCACGCTACCCAGCTCTCAGGTAGGCCCACGAAAGCTTCGCCCACACCCTAAACCTGCCTCACCTCCCAAGTCCAGGTGTTTAATAACAAGAGTAACAACAGGGGCAATTCCCAGTCATTCGGTGCCGGTCACCTCAGTGCTGGTGCCCAGCAGATGATCCCAGGCCAATGCACGGCCTAGGATCTTCTCTTAGGTCTAAGTGAAGTGAGGTCAGGCCAGGACACATGGCTGGGAGAGCTGGGCCTGGTCAGCCTGGAGAAGAGAAGGCTGAGAGGGGACCTGATCAGGGTCTGTAGATACCTCAAGGGAAGGAAGGCGGAGGATGGGGTGGACTTTTTTCAGTGGTGGCCACTGATAGGACTAGAGGAAACGGCCACAAACTGAAGCACCTAAAGTTCCACAGGAACTTAAAGAAAAATGTCTTGACAGTGACGGGGACAGAGCCCTGGCACAGGCTGCCCAGAGAGGCTGTGGAGGCTCCTTCTCTGGAGATCTTCCAAACCCACTTGGAGACAGCCCTGTGCCACGTGCTCTAGGTGACCCTGTGCGTGCAGGGGGTTGCACTAGGTGACCTCTAAGGGTCTCTTCCAACCTTTAGGGTTTCATGATTCTATGATATGCTCTAGGATTAGGAAATATAGGAAATTTGGGGAGGCGCCTGGGTTAGCAAGAAGCAGCCAGCTCTGCTTTCCATGGCTCTCCTCAGCTCTTCACCCCTTCCAGGGCCGCTTCCACACGCAGCCGCCCGGCCACAGCCCTCAGCCCTGCTGCAAAAGAAACACCTGCCAAATTGCAAGGCAGATGAATTGCACAGGCTCTACTAAACTTCCTGCCTTTCCCTGGCTTCCTTTTTGGGAACACTGCTGCCTAAGGCTGCCTGCCAAAGGGGGCAGGCAGCTGGCATGGAATATTTCAGCCCAAACACTTGGCTTTGGGCTTGAATGCTGCGTCTCACAAAAGGAAACCTGGCATCTCCAGAGCAGCCAACACCAGCAGCTCCATCACTCACTGAGAAACTGCCCCCAGGGCACCTGCACTGGTCACAACTGCAGATATTTCAGTGCATGAACATGACAGCTAATAATATTTCAAGAATTTCCTTGCCGACAGTTACAAATTAGTATTATTTTCTATTGTCACAACTGGGTGCCTGCACAGAATCGCGCCCTGAGTTCTGTGGATTTGCAGTGTCCCAGAGGATAAGCTTTGCTTCTGTGGTGAAGCCACGGCCCAGGGATAAAACCAGAATCAGAGGAGTTTTGCTTGGGAACATTCAGCAAAAGGGAAGTGCATTCAACACTGCACTGCTAAAACAGCATCGAGGCAGTTTCTGGCTGAGAAGAACAGTCAAAACTTGGGTTATTGATGAGCTGGAGAGGGCAAGAGTAGAGAAAAAGCAGAACAGGGAGCACAGGTCAAGACGACCGATCACTGCATGACGTCTGAGCCTGCTTAGTGACCTACCTTGGGATTTCTTACAGGTACAAAACTGGGTCTGTTCCTGGCAAGGCCACGAGCTTCCAGCTGCAGGACAAGAGCCCCTTGCAGAGCCACAGCCCCTCAGTGGAGGGCCAGGACGAGGAAGGTTTGCTAAGAGACCCCGCTGAGCAGAGGTTTGTACCGCGGCTCGGAGCCCTGCTGCAGCAGGGAAGGTCATTTCTGCCCAAAGCCCCCTGCACCCGCGGGGACCCTGCAGCAGCTTGTGCTTCATCTGCACGAGGCGCTTCTGGAGCCTGGTGCCAGCACAGCTTGGAGCTGCCAGAGGGCCCTTTTACTCCCGTGCCAGAGAGCCCCACGGGTCTCCTCCTTCCCACTGGATCTCTGACGTCACCTCTGCTTTTCAGCCCCTTGACCTTTTTTTAGTGCAGATACTGCAGCACAGCAGGTAGTATTTGGTTTTGCTACTGCCGCCCTATTGGGACTGAACTGCCCCAAGCCCTTTAACCCCCTGGCACTGGAGGAGTCCAATCCCAAGCACTTCATTTACTCTCCCTGCCCGGATCTCAGCGTGACCTCGGGGGTATTTTGGCCTCTGAAACACCCGTTTCTCATCCCGGTGGCTCATTCCCAGCTCCATGAGCATACCCTGCGCTTGTCTTTCACCTCTAGGATGCAGCGTCACGCTGATGCCATATTCACCGACAACTACCGCAAATTCCTGGGGCAGATTTCCGCACGGAAGTTCTTACAGACCATCATTGGCAAGCGCCTTGGGTAAGGCACACCAGCCTGCTGGCTTGGGGCGAATGTTGGGCTTATGGCGATGGGTTTCTTTTGTGCAAGGAGGAAAACTAGGAACTACCCTCCTCTGCAACAGGACCCGTCTCTCCTGCTGTTCCCCACACCTAGGGGCATCCTACACCCCCATTTCTAGGATTCTCCTAATCACGGCTGTTATTAAGCAGCATAATTAATCCTTTCCTCCCAGTATCCATGTCAGGTCAGCTGAGACGTCCACCCTGCTAGCAAAAGGCAATAACCTTTGGGGACAGCAGCTTCAATGACCACTCCGTGGTAGAAACACTTATTCCTGGCCCCAGGCTGAACACAGATCAGCCTCTCTTCTGTCAAACCAGCTCCAATCTCTCCCCTAAGGCAGGGGCAAACTCAGCTGACCAATTTCTCACTGAAACGAGCAATTTCTCACTGAAATGACATGGAATGGCTGCAGGCTGAGGCCCAGCTGGTTCTCCTGCCCCGCTGCTCTGCCTGAGCCCCTGTTTGAGCCCTACAGAGAGCCCGGGGCTCTTCAGAAAGCAGCACTAACAGCAGCTCCCATCTCTGCACCAGCAGCGGCGAGGGCAGCCCAAGGGACGGGGCGCACGCGCTCCTGACGAGGCGCCAGTCCGACAGCATCCTCATGGACAGCCGCTACCACCAGCGCACGGTGCTAAGGGACTTCCTGGGGGCGATTCTGCAGAAGCAAAGGTAGGTGGCAACCGTCTCGTCATCTGCTCTCTGCAGGAATAATAAGGCTCTTGTTGCTGCTTGGTTCCCCACTGGGTTAAGCATTATCCTTCACGCGCACTTGGGGAAGAAGCAAAGCTCCAGTCTGCCCGCACAGCCCATCTGTGGGCACAGGGGTGGACACGGAGCAGCCTGCCCCAAGCCAGCCAACATCACGCAAAGCAGCAGGTCTCTGTTTTGTCTCCTCATTGCACAGAGCCTAATAAACCAGCAGTGGAAAGAGAATTTCCCTCTCAAACCCAAATGATGCTGTGACTGTCCAACTCTCTCCTCTTTCCCAGGCCTCAGGACATGGACAACAGTCACTTAGGCGGCTTTCCCAGCACCCTGGCTAAGCTCATGTAAATATTTTGTCCCCTTTCATCTCCCTGGGCTCTGGTGAGTATCATTCCCTGCCTATTCAATTCCCTGTGCCAGGCACTGCTTCTGGGGTGCACTGACCAAGCAGGCTGAGGGTTGTCCCCCAGCATAGCCAAGTCCCTTGGCTGTCACTGAGCCAAGGGTAAAAGCTCTGCCTTATTCTGAAGGGAGAGACCAGGAGGGATGCAAAACCCCGGCAGTGGTTTCCCCAGGACGCCTTCCAGGTCCAGCTAGTCTGGCCTGAGCCCTCGCACACACTGATCTCATGGCAGGTCTATCAGCAGATCCAGCAGAACCCAGTGGCTCTGCTGGACACCTGGGAACCAGGCAATCCCTAGCTTCTTCCAGCAGCCTTTTAAAGCTATCCAAGATAGGCTGGTTGAGTGTCTAAGCTAGAGTAAAGACAGACAATAGTCCCTCCTAAGGCAGGATGCCTTAGATCCCAGGGACATGATACGTTTCCCTTCTCCCTGCACTGAACAGGTGGTGTGAGGGAGTCTTTAGTTTCCTCCATTCCTAAAATTAGGTTTTTAGTTTTCCTCACTCCTGAAAACAGGCAACTGGAGCTTGAAACATGGTCTGATTCTTGCTGACCCTGAGAGGCAGCCAGCCTACCAGCCCATTCCTAGCAGTGCTTTTATTCATATAAACACCAGCTTTCCTAGAGGAACCAGCCTCATCTCACACCCATTTCATGGAAATTAATCCTGTCCAGCCCTAGTCAGCACAAGTGGAAAGGGTGTGAAAAGCCCCGCGTGCACTTAAAAGGAGAAAGACACCTACATTTGTACCAGAAAAACTTAAGAATTAAGTCATGGCTGTGCATTCAGGTGGGAAAACGTGGCATTTCAGCATCTCTTAGCCATTCTGCTAAGCTTGAGTTGGTTGTTTGCGTGTACTGGTTCTTCCCACAAATAAGGTCAACTAGGAGAAACTATAAAGAGTGGAAAAACACCTCTGTGTCCTCAAAAATAACCCTTGCAATTCTCTGTTCTCCTCTTGCTTCTGTCCAGGACAATTCAGAGCTCACAGACAGGACTGCACTGTAAGTCATTCACAGCAACCAAGACACATTCCTGGAGGTGACCAGCTGGGAACTGATGCGGACGCTCCTCAGTCTGCTGGATAAGGAATTCAATTATGAGCCCAGCTTAATTCACTTCAGTCTTTACTATTTAATTCCCTTTCTAAATACCGGTCTCTGTATTGAATGAGGCAAAAATACCTCAGAGTTTAACCTAAGGCTGCTTTGTGTGGGGCTAGACAACCAGCGCACTCCTACTGCTGCAGAGATACTAATTAAGCCTTTCAAATCATGAAGCAGAACAAGAAACCTGCAAAGTCACTGTTCTGGTTGAGGGCCCCATTAAGTATGTGGCCACCAAAACCCACATTAGGCAACTTAGTAAATTGATTAGAGCCTCCTCCAAGTAGAGGCTGAAGGCACAACAGGGTTTGGATCAGGGTGAATCCACATTTATCTGTTACAAACACCACTACGAGTGGTTAATTAGCTCCTTAATAAGAGCCCTGGCATCAAATCTGAACTCTAGAAAGACTTACAGAGTCTAGCCCTAAGCTGTTTAAACTGAAGCTACGTCTGCTCTGAAGAAAGCCACTTCCTTCCCTGTCACCCCAATTCTCCTTTTGTTCATGTAATAATTGTATCTTCAGATGTAAAAAACAGCAGGATGGGCCCTGCTTTCCCACCAGCAGCAGAAAATAAAAGCTGTTCTAAATAAACCTGTGCAACAGCAGGTCAGGATGGCTCTTTGTCTATTGAGATGTTACTTTCTTGATCCTGTGCAATGGAAAAGTGTTGCTTAAAGGCAGCAGGCAAGAGCACAGAGCGGGTAAAAGCTGTGCTAGAGAAGGCTGCAGCTCCCAGGTGGGGTCCACTGCCAACAGATCAACTCCAGTCTGGAAATACACCGATGAAGACCCTGAAAACCTTCCTCCCCTGCACCCACTCAGTGCTGCGAGTCTGCAGTAGACACCATCCCATTCTTCTCCAGGTGACCATGCTCTAGGGTGACAGGCTGCAGCATGTGTGGGAGTGAAATGACACCAGTACCAAATCCCTACGGATTACAGAACCCTTTTCAGGTTTTACGCTTCTAGCATTAGGATAAGAGTAATCTTAACTGCCTCAGCAGGGTGGGAAGCAGTGAGAGGAGGCCGAGACAGGTCAGAGAAGTCACAACAGCAGGGAATATGCTGATGGGAAGCGTGTTACCTGTATGCAGGCAGAAAAACCTCCCAGTGGGATGCAATGAGACATCCTCCTGTCACCCAGTACAGCTGGACAGAGAACCCCCAGGAAAGGGAGAACAACTTGATCTGGTCTTGAGGAGGCTGGTTCCAAATGTTTCTGAAAAGCTGTTCTGTAACGAAGATCATAGTGAACTTCAAAAATTCATCAGGAGTTCCTTCCAAAAAGAGCATTACCTAAAATGAAGCAGACTCTTAAGAAGTAGCAGCAGTGGCAAAAGAATAAACCTTTTGCAAGTGGCATAAAACCTGTTTTGGAGACTTGCAATAAAATCAAAAGCTCTATTAAAAAAAAATAAACTTTCAAAATGCCTACACATGGATGGATAAACAGATGGCTGAGCACATCTATCTGCAATAAAGGGGAACCCTTTCAACATGTAGTTTGTGTCTAAGTGAGGAGACAAATGCTCAAGCTCTGGCAGATTGAATGTAGAAACAATTAAAGCCGAACAGAAAGGGTCTGAGAAATAAGAAGCCAAAGGATTAAAGACATCCTTGGCAAACACATGGCAGGAAAGGTAGAAAATTAATAGTCAGGTGCAGAGCTTAGAGAAGATAAATCATAGCAGAACTCCAGGACTTTTCTCGTATGCATCTAAATCCTCCCTACAGAACACACCAGAGTTCTTCTATAGGGGACGTACTGGAGCATCTCCCACAATCTGAGGTGGTAAAAACTCTCCTCAAAACTATAAAACAGAGGGGACAAATGAGCACTAATGCTGTGCTCAAAGGGAATTCAGCCAGGTGACAAGGAATTGCAGGATGAAACAGAACAAGCAGCAGCTTAATGATTTCTTGCTTAAAATGCTTCGGTCCCAGAGCCCGTCCGTTTTTCAGAAGGGCTGCAGAAGAGATCACAGGACTAGTTCAATAAACTCCTGTTTTGTCCAACGTTGATGGTGAGCTAAGTAGCAGAAACTATTATAAAGACCAGGAACAGAGGGAACACATTTGGGGGCCAAAGTGGGAACTAGAAGTAACTTAAGTTTTGAGCTTGGAAATAAGCACAGAATTCCCTGGAAATCTGTGCTATTCCCCAAGTGATCCACATTCCTCTCCTCCTTCCTAGGTCATTCATTTACTGCTGATAGGAGTCAAAGAGGGGGGTAAACAAGAAATGTTGTGGGTGCCGTGAGCCGTCAAGATGCTGGCCAAAAACATTCAGTTAGACACCCTGTAAGAAGGAGAAAGATAATCTCATGTCAGTCTGCAAAATAGGCTCCTGATTCACTACTACTAATTAGGAGGACATTTTGGGGTTTGCCCTTAGGTTTGTTATTATTAACGTGTCCTTCAATAAGACTAAAGTCTAGACTATTTAATGGTCTTGAAGGTGCGTGTGGACGATGACCTGTTAAAGAAAGGAGAGGAAGTCAAAGTTACTTTCTAAAATAAGGCCATTCCCAGAGTAGGGAAGAAGCTGAGCCCATGAGAAGGGACCCCTAAGCCAGCCTGGGCTGATACAGTGAAGTTACCCATTAAAAAAAAGCTCTTTTAACTCTCATACGAACCCAGCTTCAAATCAGAGCCTTGGAGACATCCAGAAACCAAACTCAAAACCATTCTTTCCTCTTTATTCACAACATGTTTGGGACGAGGGAGGGTATCTAGGAAAAGGCAGAGTTGTTATTTTTTTTCCTTTGAGCTTCCTTTAGGAAATAAAATGTTCTGAGAGAACAAAGAGGGAGCGGGGGATTCGAGGGAGAAAGAATTTGTCGGATTCACATGAAAAACATTCAAGCAGCATTAACACAACTGTGAAAAACAAGATTTAAAAAAAAATCATAACTGGAACCCTCTTGACAATATATGTATAAAAAAATCTGCTTCTGCCTTCCTTCTTTTGGTCTTTCCATTATTTTTTTTCACCTCTGTCCTGAAGACTTTTGTTTTGTTTTCTCCATTTCTTCCATTCTTCTGGTGCTAGTGCATTCTGGAAAAAGAAATTCAAACAATTAATTTTTCCAGACAAAATCATCCCACCTCCTTGCACAGTAAATGAACCCCAAACTTATCCTTTGCTCTCAAAGGAAGTTTTTTTTGAGAGAGAGATAAGTGGTAACAGCAGTACTGCAAATAACTGAGCACTGAATTCAAGCAGAATGGAAATGGTCAAACAAAATGAAGATTATTTCTGGTGCAAAAGAACTGAACAAGTTTTGTAAAACATAAAACTGAATAAATAAAAAGAGCAGGGCTGCATGCAAAGTCCCTGACTACTTTAAGCCCCTTTTCCTCTTTAAACAGGGACGTTCCCCGGCTTTGAATCAGTGAGTCCAAGTGTAAACACACGTTAAAAAGTACAAATTGTCAAAGATAGATATTTGTGCTTCAAGTAGATACAGGAGTCTGATGTGGGCACAGCCAACCCACCTCTGGGGGTCGCTTTTCCTTTCAAGGAGGCAGAGACACAGCCATGGGTGCCGGGCACAGGCCAGCCCCACAACTCACTACATTCAGTCTCTGCTGACATCTGAGCCCATTGTTAGGGGAAATCCTTTCAGCTGCACAAGGCACCAACACTCAGCTTGTGGGTTTTTACTTTTCTGATAACGTTATTTGCAAGAGCTTTCAATCTTCCACAGGGAACTAAAGAGTTAAAATGTCACACTGAGAAGCAGAAAAATCACAGGCTGTGCAAAATGCTTGTTAAGCATTTAGCTACGGGCTAGAGAAGCTCAATATCACTGACCCAAAGCTGTGGTAAAAGCAGAAGCACCCAGGGGCTAGGACAGCACCCTGTCCAGCACGCACACCAGGACAGCACTCGTCACCCGTGGGTCCCTTCTGGCTACTCGTGTCAGAGCTTCCTCTGGGGCCAAATACCCCCCAAAACTCGAGGGACAGAAGAGGCACTGTCAGGGTGGCTCCTTCTGGGACATGAGGCCGAAACACCCATAGTTTTCACCAGAGTCTCTCCCTTCCCTGGTTAGAGGCAGCTCAGGGCACGACGCCGCAGCCCTGCACACGTGGAGCAGCGGGTGGGCCGTGCACCTACCAACCTGGGGCCCTACCTGCTCCGAGCCAAAGAAATGCAGCTTTTAAAGCTAAAACGTCCCAGGATGGTTCAGACGAGCGTGTGTGATCACAAGGGCCTGGCTCCTGCTGCTGCTCACTAAGCCATTAGGGCCAGTTTAGTCTGAGAGGCAGATGGATTGAGGAGCAGGTCATGCTCTGCACTGAATGAGGTGGAGATGACCTGGCTTGTGCTGCACACAGAGCCCTCACCACCCCCAAGCCGGGGCACCGTGCAGCCCTAGCAGCAGCAGCAGCGCCTGGCAGCTCGGTCACCGCAACGCTGCCGAGCGGGATGCGGAGCGACAACAGGAAAATGGGAACAACCACTTCCATCGCATTCTCCTCTAACTGGTATGACTCAGAATTTATTTATAGAGGCAATAGGGCTTAATCGAGGTTTATTCTATCACCTATAGGTGCTTGGTGTGCAAGGCTGAATCTCCACATTCACGCCCCTGCGCATTTCACCATAGACTTCAGATGCTTCGGAAGCCTCGGAAGGGACCTCAGCCAAGGACACCCGCCAAGGTGCAAACCCAGCTGCAACCGGGGACACTCACAATATGATGCAAAGCCAAAAAAGCCAGGCTGGAAAGAGAAATAAAAGCAAAAAAAGCAGCATCTTCAGCTAAGGTATCTTCTTTTTTCCCCAGGGAGTGTGGGATGGAAGTGAAATGAAACAGGCAGCAAGGCCAAGAGAGGCAAATGGCAAGAAGAGGCCCTTACTTCTAGGAGAGCTGGTCACTAGCAACACCCCCTTCTACCGCAGCGTTCTATACTTTGCCAACCTACTGCTCTGCTCTGCAGCGATCCTGCCAAAAGGAGAGAGGAAGAAAGGTTCAGGGGGAAGGAAGGAAGGAAGCAGCCCTGCTCCAGGAGCTGGAGCTAACGACAGAAATACAAAAAAGAAATAGAAAAATAAAAGCAAAACCAGGCCTTCTGGTAAGTTCTGTGGAAAATGAATGTGGTTTGCAGGGAGTTTTGCTCCCACTGCTGACACAGGGCACGATCATAGCGGAATGGCAGCTCTGCCTGCACGCGCAATCGGGTTAATTATCACTGCACTTCAGCATCCGGGACAGACTAGCAGCATGTTAACAAAAAGTTGTCTTTTAGGAGCTGTAAAATCAGGTACAAAGCCTAGGACAAAAGTTTGGCTTTCAAATTTGCTATTGTAGACAGAGCTTCTCCAAGTCATTTACAGGGAAGAAGCAAACAGACCCCCCGCTGCAGAGCTTTGATATAAGAACCAGCCACCTGCATGTATGTGGTACCAGAAGCCTTGGTTGAGCAAGAACATTTAGAAAAAAGCCTCAGTCCCCCTCCCCAAATCTGCATACTGGGAATTCTGTTACTATTTTATTCTTATTCTTCAAATTAAGAAATGAAATATTATCAAAACAAGCAGCAGAGCCCCACTGGCAATAAACTGCCAGCGGGAAGTTTATTCTTCCCATTGTGGGAAGAAGAAATCCCGCAGAAGAATTCTGTGAAAAGAATTCTTGAGAAAAATTCTTCCCAAGTGGGAAGTTAATTAGTCTCATGCTAACAAGAGTGAAGGGCCACACTCGAGGGGAGTGGGCATCCACAAAGAGCAGGAGCGAGACATCAGAAAGGACAGCACAGGGAAGGCCGCAGCACAGTAAGACTCTTTACCACCACAGCTGGGCAAGCACCCTCTTTATTAAAGGCAATAAATCAATGGGAAATCCCTCAAAATTCCATTTGTTGTTGTTTCTTGCAGCTCTTGGCCCAGTATTAATATAACGTAATAAAAACAATGAGAATCCAGGAGTGTTCACACAGGTATGTGCGCAAGAACAAACCTTTGTCCCGGCACAAAAAGCGGCAGTAACAAAAGCTCACGTCACGAGGCCAACTCCAAAGCCAAGCTCTACATTAGCACAAAAGGGTTAGAGTTTAAATCATACACATAAGAGCTGCTCCCATTGAAAGCCCACGTGACAGCCGTGAAGGAGGGCACAGAGTGACCTCCGATTAACGCACTATTTTGGGAGCTTGGGTGGGGGAACAGCCTGCAAATCCCCTAAAAGCCACTATGGTTTCATGAGACACTGCATGGCACAGGGCACAAATGCAAAGAATCGGTCTCATCCTAATAAAGACAACATATATAAGTATTCAGAGAGCATGTCTGCACTGTGCAATGCACCGCTGGGCTGCATCAGAGGTACCCATGGCCAGGTTTTAGAGCTCTGCCTCGTTGGGATCACATTCCTTGGGAACAGAGCCCTGCTGGCCTGATTATAGAGGCTGCAGGTTTGCAGGAAGCTTGCTCAGGGCTGCCTTGCATTGCACTGCCTAAATGAGACACCTGGACACCTTATTACAGAAGGATATAACGGTTTAAACTGGAAGAGCCCTCCAGAGCTCATTTGGTAGAGAAGTCAGCTCAAAACAGGACCTGCTGTGAACAGGTTGCACAGGGCCATAGTCAGGCAAGTTTAGAGTAACTCCAGAGATAAAAGGTCTCCAGACCTGCCTGAGCAGCTGCTGCAGGGTTTGAGCACCTTCGATCAGTTTTCCCACCCACAGCATCTCTCAGGATTTTCCCTGTTGCCGATTGCCCCTTGTCTGCTGCTGTGCTTCCAATGAGCATCTGCTTTGCTTTCCTCTAACCTCCCAGTAGGAAATTGAAGAAAGTGGCAAGAACTCCCCTAAAATTTGGGGCCAGAGAAGCAGGGCCTCTTTCACACTTTTAGCAGTTTTCATTATCTAACAGGACTGTAACAGCCTAATGCTAAATATACCACGTAGTAAAATAATCTTGTCAGGGAATACAACTTCTTCCAAGTGCAGATTTCCCCCTGGCAGTACACACGTGTCCCCTCAGTGCTCTGTGCACCAGATCACTTCAGCAAGTGGCCGTACAGACCAACTTCTGAAGGAGCAGAACAAGCTCCATTTTAGTGACAGAACCTCATTTTCCCACTTGGTTTAACCATTTCACCTGAAAACAGGCACAAAAACGGCACAGAGTAGCACACTTCCAAGCACAATATATAAGCATTAAGAGCAGGGTTCATCACTGAATCAGCTACTGACTTCAGAGAGTGTCTGTGTCTCCTCCTCGCTGCAGGTTTTAAGCCCAGTTCCCACCAACGTGTCCGTCTCTGACCTACCGCTTTACTGCCTTCTGGGCCAGCATCCTGTTGCCTGCCAGGAACGTGACACCACCCAGAATGGCCAAGTACTTCAGAGTCTGGAACATGTTGAGCTGAGTCCAGTAGACGTACATGAGTCCCAGCATCGCTGTGAAAAAAGACAGAGCTCGTAGCAGAAGTTGCATTTTAAGGGAAGAGTCGGTTGGTCTCAGAATAATTTTTATATTTTGTTGCCAGGCGTAAGCATTAGATCTGTAACTCATCTCCAAAACTCTGCCCGACACATCCAAAGCCTATATATTGTTGACAAGCAAAAAAGGCATCTGGGTCTACATAATGCAGGAAAACGTGACACAGACGGATACAAGTAGCTCCCTTCTGGAATTATCTTGGACATATGACAAAGGTTTCAGGCTATTAGGAGGAGGAGGAGTATCTTCTGGATTTCAGTAGGGAATATAGTAACTTTTGCACATTTCCAGGAATACAGAGCTTTCAATATAAAGCTTCCAAGGAAAACAGCTCGAGTTGAGTAACACAGTCATCTGGGAAACAGAGTAGATTTGATGTTTTCCTAACCTGCCTTGTTTCTGGAATTCTACTGAGACAATAAATAGGAAATCAAGAGAGCAAAAAAGCTGAGGAATAAATCTGGCCTCATCAGAGAATTAGATGGCAACAGGAAGAGTGTTAAAGATGCACTCAGTGAACCCACGGGTCTGAAGCCCCCAGAACCTCCTGCTTACAAAGGGTAAACTTGCAATAAAGAAAATGTGACCTCTGGAAATAAAAGAGTTCTATTAAGCAGAGATGAGTGGTGTGTGAGAGAAGCCTGGGTAATAACTGCCGTTATAAGCTGATGGCCAAACCAGGGTTAGCACCATGTTAACAGTCATGAAAAGCAGGAAGGCAGATAAAAACAAGAGAACAAACGTTATGCTTTTATGTCATTAGAGTTAATAGGCTGCAAGGCCATTTTCCACCAGGACTTTCGTCCGTAACTTTCAGGTGAGAAGGTCATAGAGAGCAGGAAACCTGTGGCACTTACCAGCGTGTCCCACGTGGAAAACAATGGTGCTGGGAGCAAAGCTGAAGTTGGAGATGTTGGCACCAATCTTGATCCACTGAAAAAAAAAACAGAAATAAAACATGAGTAAAAGTGACCTTACGAACACAAGCTTTTATTTTAATCATTTTAAACACCTTTCAGGTCATTTGGTTCAATCGGGACAGTATTTTCTCTACTTGTTTTCAACTACAGGGACAAAAATTACTATCGAGTTTTATTACTATTGAGTTTTAAGGCAGTCCCCGGATGCTCCTTTAGCGGAAAGGGTTCCTAGCTGGTTCTGATTCTAAAAAGGCAGTTTCTCTATTCTCCTTCACAAACAAGACTGGAATAGGGTCAGGATAAAATCATCTTTAAGCAACTATACAGCCCAAAACTATATCAAAAAACAAAAGAAAAACTTGTTCTTTTGACTTAAAAAAGAACTAAAAGAAAGATTCTATATCACAAGTTCAAGAAACTGAACTGGTAATACAGTGAGATAGTGCTAAATGCTTCAACAGATATGCAAATACCAATTAAGTCCACACATTGAATTCAGTTTGATGGAATTAAATGGTGTGGATTTTGTAATCGATATATTAAAGGGTAATGCAGAATCACTAAATTTTCTCCCAGAAAAAAAAGTTGAATATTGCTCATAGTCTAGTCTGATTATTACTCTGTGCTCAACAGCAGAACCATACTGGGGGAACTCACCTCATCTCCTTTATTAATATTTTTTTGTTTTAATAACCAAACAGTGGTTTGTTTAGAAACAACACCAGTCCCACATCCTGCGCTGACAATGATTCCCAAAAACTCACTACTGAAATTTCTAGAGCACCTCCTTCCTAGAGCTGTGCTTTGCCAAGTATGACTGCAACAGTGCTGTACTAATTACAGTTAACCCAGAGTTTGGCTAGTTCATCTCCTAAATCATTTTGAACTGGATAGAAAAAAAATTGGGGGCCCTGTTCACTCACCAGAATGAGTAGCAAAAGCAAAGGGGAGAGAATCAGTGCTGTGAATGTGTTGGATACCACAGTAGGAGGCCTCTTCTCAGGTTCCCTGAACAGATGCTGCAAAGAAACAAACAAACCAATCAACTTCGAAGGAGTCACACTCCAACAGAGCAGTTGTTTAGCTCCACAGAGGACTAGCTGCTGTCCCTGAGCTCTCTGTATGATGAGAACCCCTTTTCAAACAAAGGCCAATTCTTTAAGTCACTTTCTCTTTCAATTATGCAACCTTTTGCTCAATTAACTCTTCCTTGTGCTCGTTAGCCTGTCATTAGCACAGGTGAGTGGATGGCCAGAAGGGAGCAGTGGATGCCTGCAGAAACACAGGGTTTTCCTTGGTGCCTTTCTGGTCAAATACTCATGTTTGAATCCTCTTATTGAACCTAATTGCTCTCTCACAGGTTGAGGATATAGCTTGTTTATTCACACTTCACACCACAATGAATTTCCTCCCATTAAACAGTAACTCTGATTTTCCTTTAATTCTGTTATTTGCCCAGTGTTAATCCTGTTGTAAAAGATGACTTTTTTGTTCTCATATTCATATATTTCTGATACAATACAAAAAAAAAAGATCTGGACTAGCCACTTCCCTAGCCCTCAACACAGTATTTTTCTTTTTTAATTTCTACCTCCTTCTTCCCTCCCTGGAGCAATTTTTAGATTGTACCTGGATTTCAGGTTTGGGAACAAAGAGGTTCTTGGACTGGACTGTGGATGGTGCATCCTCTTCTGGAAATTTGATAACAACATCAGCCTGAAATGAAATTACACAGCTTAATATATGCAGAAAGAGTTCTATAAAACCTAATACATTACTGTAGCTTATTTGCTAATTTGTCAATCTATGACTGACATGATTTCTAGAAGCAGACTAAGAAAAAAATAGTTTTTAAAAGGAAGTTTCCAGTCAAAGAAAACAGTTTTCACTCATCACTAAGAGTTGGGTTTTTCTATAGCATGGGGTACAAAAGCTAAGTCATGAACTGCTTGCTGTCAAATCTGCAAAGGCTCTGAAGTTTCCACTCAATCACGTGCTGAATGAACATGTCTAAATCTTGCTTTGAAACCTGAGTTCGAAAACTTAAAAATGAACAAGAGGCCTCAGAGCCTGCAAATGGCTAAAAAAGGTGCTGGTTCACAACAAGGAGCTGCAGCATTTGTCTCCTTTTCTTCCACACATGTACAATACACTCCTGCTAGACTGACAGCAAAATGCAAACCAGATCATCACACATACATCTATCTACATACCACATTCCACAGGATTGGATTCTCCAGGGTGGCATCTCCAATGATCAGGTAAAGAGTATAGGTACCAGAGGCAGAGTCAAATTCTGTCTTTCGCTCAGAGGTGTCCAGCTCAAACTTGTATATGTTCTTGCTATCTGGTTCTGCAACAAACACTACCTCTTGGCCAGTCTTTTGGTTGTGAAGCCGGACAAAAGTCTGAAGGAAAAGATTGTAATGTTTCTGGAGGATCTCCAAGAGAAGAAAGATTTTCCCCAAATCAAACCCCACAACATTAGAAATGTAGGAACATCAATTGGGAGCCCAACCATCTAGAGGCCCACAAAATAAGTGATGTACAAGGACTCTTTATGTAGCTACATTAACACACTATCAACAGCACCCAAAAATCCAACTGGGGTACATGGCAGGCTGTCTATCCCCCTCTATTTTATATACCTTTTTTTAAATGGAGAAAAAGTCTACCTTCAAGGAATATTTAGGGAATATTCCATATTCAAAACTTAGAAATGCACTTTTACAGTGCAGAGCACATACACACATTCTCTGGATCTAAAGAAGATGCAGTATCAGAGCTAAAAGACTTCATTTAACATATAGCAAGCATAGGCAAACTGAAAGCACACCCCTCCAAGACTGCTGCTCTTTCACAGTCCATTTGAGAGACATAAAAGTTTTTAAGGTGACAGTTGCTCTCAAAGACTTCACGATGGAACATCTGGGTGATGTGGTAATGTCAGGAATTTGTGCTAACCTGGTGCGGGATGAGTTCAGCTCCACTGTTCACATCCACCAGCTGGAAGGACAAAGCAAAATTCTGGTGGCTGTCGGCAGTGAAGGAGCCCTTGGCTTTGGCTGGATAGGCTACCCTAGGGAAGAAAAAAACAAGCAAACACACACACAGTTGAGGTGATCTTCCTGATTTTAGAAAAACTGAGACACACAAGCCTGAGAAGTAGCACTGCATTCTATTCAGCACAGAGGAGTTATTTTATCAACTAGTTCAGCACACCAATATGACTTTCTGTTCTACTGTGAGTTTAAAGGGAAAATATCAATGGAATTCTTTAGAAGGGCTTTTGGGAGCTACTGGTATTGCCTTTCTCAAGGAAAAACATTAATGTATTTTAAGGTTCAAAGGAACCCCCTTAAAAAAAGTTACTTACATCCCATATTTCATTCAAGCAAGGCTCTGCTGCATCCAAAGGCGTGATGGCAGCAGAGCAGGAAAAATAGGCAACCCTAGCAGGTGGGGGCTATCACTGAGGGGCCTCAGGGAGGTGCTTCAGCTCTGGTTAAACTCCACGCATTATATTTTAAGTGATGGCAGTTAAACAAACAACCCTCCTCCCTTAAAAAAAAAAGGGAGAACAGAACAAACACACTAAATTTTACCTGGTTGTTTTTGGTGCGATGCTCTGATCTTTATCCACGGTGGAGAGATCCACGTTTGTAATCCCAACTTCTGTGGAAACTTTGACTTTTAACTGCAAGCAAACGGAACGGGGAATTACTCAGAGCACTCAACTCCTGCACCGACTGCTCACAGCTAAGGTCCCTTCTGCAGCTTTCGGTTCTTCTGGCCCCTTCCCCAAAGAAAAATTCACCCTTAAACCAAAGGCAGAAGCTAATTTGAGCGAGATGATCCACACCAGCATATTTTCTGGTCAATCTCCTCCTCAGTCACTAAGTTTCTCTGCCTTCTTCCCCTATGCACAAGCAGCTCGTTCTGAAAACACCAGCTTCTTGGTCACGCTAGACTTGACTGCCCTTTGGAGATCTGATTTTATGGAGCAGTCCAGTCACCGAAATCTGACTAGTTTTCTTTTTAAACAATCAAAAACCAGTTATTAAATATGATATGAATTAAACTATACATGCATATGTGCTCCAGCTTAGTGGATAGCTATTGGAGATGAGAAGAGTCCCCTGAGAGCAACCAGTTGTGACATTCTGGGCTCCTACAAGTCTGAGAGGTTTCTGTGGATTTTATTGCTACCAGGAAAAACTAGCAATACCAAAACCATTTCTGCCAGTCTGTACTCTGTTTTAACAGGCTTTCCTTCAGGGAGGAGCAATATTTATCATTTAGTGCAGGCCAGCCAGTGAGACCCAGCTATTCATCACAATTTGTTCTTACATATTGCATAAAGCTGGAGCAAGGAATTGATTTCCTACCCTCTCTGCAGCCCCAAACAGAATCTAGACACGAGACCTTGGTGGGTTTGACTCAGTTTAGTCCTCTCAAACACAGGCAGCTACCGCAGGTTATAGTTTTTCATTAGCACATTTGTTCCCACAGCTGGTAAATAATCCTCTGGAGAATTTCAGTTTCATTGCCAATGCATTTTTTCATTTCATAATTTGTTATTACAGGTTTGTTCACGTGAATCAACCCTACCTATTCACCCTGGAAAATAATTCACATAAAATCTGTAGGAAGAATAAATAAAACGCACAAAACAAGATGCCCAGGGCAGACTGCAAATAAAATAACCTTAACAACTCCTTTAAATTGAGATTTAAGTAAAATTCACCATAGGGGTTATCCCTGAAATAACCTACAGACTAGTGAATCCCATTCAAGATGACTTGAATAAAACCAACTTTATTTCCAAGATGGGTGCAAAGAAAGATGAACTAATGAAGTAATAACTGAAAAAATGTAAGCGAAGGCAACTCAGAGCTGCTGTGCATAACCCCTCCAACTGAACAGTACACAAACATCGCTCAAATATTTTAATGCCAGGAAATGCAGTCTCTGCCTAGAGTAATAACCCACTGGTTTAGCTCATTACTGTCAAAACCGATAGTGCATTAAGGACAATTAATGCTAATAACAGCAAGGTAAAAAAAAATTTTAAAAAAAGCAGTTCCCCCAGCAGTCCTCCCCCGTAACAATGTGTCTTATTAGGAGCAGTTCATACAAAGCCACCCGTGTTAATGCATTCCTGCTGGTACCTCTGTGAGCCAGCAGCAGGTTTAAGCAGGACCCATCAATCCCCTTTTGACACTCTGAAGTGCCATTACTACTACAATGACAACATCAGCTTGATACACATGTTAAAGGTCAGCACTTGTAAATAAGTCCCTCTTCCACACCTAGCTGGCATTGTCAAAAGACTTAAAAAGCTGATCTTTTCCTGAAATAGATGATTGGGAGGGAATATTAATCTTGGGAATAAACATAACTGGAGGAGAGCTTTTTTGGCACATAAAAAGGGGTATAAGTGTGTGAAAATGTGACTTAACTTGTATTTAGTTTTGTTTGCTGTTTCTCCACTATGAAATCATCAACATCTATGTAATAGGAGAAGATCCCCTTCCTTATCCATCTTTTAGGGCTCTAGGGAATGTATAAATAAATGCTTAGCTTCCATAAGCCGAGGAATCACAAGACATCTGCTAGTCAAGTCTCAGGATTTACAGATTCCAATTCTGAATGGCTCAAAACTAACCATTTTAGTAACAGTTTTTGCAAAGCTACTTTAAAATGGGGGTTGCTACATAAACACTGTCACTGTTAGCTCACCTGCTGTCACATCTACCTTTAAGTGACAAAGCTGTTCTGAAATCTGCACAATGCTCTTGAGTGACTAGTCCAGTAACTGGTCACAAATCTGAGACAAAACCCAATGCATTGCAGGAAAATACGTCATAAACGCACTACAAATTGCAATATCCTTAGAGGGTATAAATAAAAACTTTCACTGAATAGACATGTAATTAGAAACCTATCAAGAGACACTCACCTCAACTTTGTTAGCAATAAATCTGTTATCGCCATCAACACTGATGGAGAAGTCATAATATCCACTTGCAGGTTTGACACTCATGAAGTTCAGCTCAAAGGTGTCTCTGTGACAGAAAAAGCCAGACAGGTAAGATCTTGTAACCAAGCAGTTTCCAAATATGCTACATTAAACAGGTAGCAAACAGAAAAAAAAAAAGTTTTGTGCTGCTTAAGTGCAGGATATTTTTGCTTTCCCCTAGAGTTCCCCTGAAATCAAAATAATTTTGCAGTTACCTAGCTGAGAAGAAAGTCACATTACAAAAAGTCAATATTACCACCAAACATGCTCAGTCGCCAGGTATCAACAAAACATAAATACAGCATTTTGAGTTCTCCATCACAAGCATCTCTGTGGTAGACCATTCACAGCGGAAAAGTAGTAGTTTAATATTGTTTAAACAGAACCCACTTGCCCTACACTGTAAAATTAAGATGATTTTCTTACCCGAACAGAGCAAATTCTGTCTGTTGAAGGACAGTGGCTTTGGTGGATGCAGACTTGGCATAGTCCAACTTCACAGAAGCTTGAGCCAGTGGCTGAGACATCACGTCGGTCACTTGCAGCTACAACAAAACAGAATTTTGGGGAAATCTTATCTCCAAAGAGGAATGTTGGTGCGCACAGAGCTAACTTGCTGTTAGGAGGGCTCCTCCTTCCGTGTTAGACCCACAGATTTCTCCCCTGCTCAGCATCCCAGATCCACAACATTCTTTTAAAAACAGCTGGAAAAGCTAAATGCTCTAATTAAAAAAGCACTGTGTAGAAGTCAGCTTTTTTAAAGTGGTTTCTCCTTAAGCCCCAGGCAAGCAGACATGGCTAACACTCATTTCCTAAAAGCTGCATTTTTATGAAATCCCCAATAAACTCAGTATTTAGTAAAATCCAACACCTGCAGCCAAGAGTGAAAGCCCAGACCTTTAAGGCTGAGGATTCAGCCATGAGATGAGATCTGAGTCTAAGAGCTCACCCTGAGCACAGGCTGGTGGTGAGACACAGCTGCGGGTCCATCAGGAACAATAATGACAGGCAGGTGGTAGCGGTTTCGGGATAAAGAACCTGCAGCACAAGCAACACTATATGCCTCCGAGAGGGTCTCAAAATTCTTCTTGCTAAAAATTGCATTCATCAACTGGATAATTTGATCCTGAAAGGAAAAGCAAATTGCATATTAGCATTGCCAGTCTCCCTCATCATTGCAAGTTGATTCAGTACGAAGCTATTTAATACAAACATATCCATCATTCTTAAAAACCATTTAACTTTACATTTACTCTAGAATAACTCTGCTCATGAGGTAACCCAGAATCTGCTGCTTTTGGAATATCTTACTCTTGGTTGGGAAGTTCCAACCATAGTCTCTGTAATTATGCTAAAACACAAACAAAACCCCCCTAAACAGAATTCACAAAGCCAGCTTGGAAAGACAGAATTTGGATCTAATTCTTCAAATAATATGCTTAAGAATGGGAGAGGCAGTCAGCTCTCAAGGACCCACACTACACACAGCTGCCCAAAGCCAGTCTGGATCCAGGAGCCATAAAACTCTCTTGGAACAGTGGGAGAGGATCAAGTGAGATGCCCTGGCTACATGCCAAGCAGGGAAGGCTGTGGAGAGGGTTACCTGTACTTTGACCAAAGACTGCGGCCTGAGTTCTAATCAGAAATGAGAAGACACAGACAATCCCAAATAAAGCAAGAGGTATGCAACCTACTTGTGTACATAAAGCACTTCTAAGTGAAAACCACTACATCTCAATTTTTCAGCCTCATACTTGTAGTAACAAGCATTAAGGAATATCATCTGCCTAAAGAAGGCATCCAGATAAACACTACACATCCACAGTACAACGCCAATCCTGCAGTGCTTTCATTTGTATGGAGTACAGATCTGATCCTGACACACTGTTTTAAACTGTGAAAAACACAAGAGTTTTTTTTTTTTTTAAGTAATATGTCTGATAATTTTTAAAGCTTTGTGGCTTTCTAGGAAAAAAACACACATGCTCAGCATTCACAAGAGATAAAGCTATAAAGCCCCAACAATAGCACTTCTGACAGCACAATTCTGCATCAACATTCAATAATTTTCTCTAATTGGGCTTTTTTTTTAAACACCATTTGAATGCTGGCAGTTTGAACTGTGTACACCAGAATCACCACCTCAAAAAATGACATAAAAATTACTTTGCATTTAATCTATTTGACAGCAACGTGGAAAAGAGCCAGGAACAAATTTAAATGTCTTGCAATGACTTTGGTCTCAACCCTGTCACTTTGGCTCCTACTGTGGGGAACTGCTACTTTCAATCAGTTGTCTATCTCACTTGGTTAACTTCTAACTAGAGAAAGAAAATAAAAAAGCCAATGGCAGAGCCTGCAATAGTGATTTATATTTTAATCTAACTGCAAAGAAATTTCTAAACAGTTTTTCATTTTAGTATAATGACCACATTTTTGTGTCTGGATTTTTCTCAAGGATTTCGGTACTAATGTCCTCTCCTTTTGGGATGCCTCAAATTAGGAAGTCTGCATTTCCTGACAGGTAAATAACATTTGCAAAACACTTTGAAGAGCTGAAAAATGTTAGAGAAGTGCTAAATACTGGAACAACTCTGAAATAAGAGGGCTTTTTCACCAGCCTGTCTTAATAAACAAAGAGAAGCTAGGCCTAACTTGCCAATTCCTTCTGTACATTGGAGGGGGTGGAAAAAAGCCAGCCTATGATCTTGAGGGCAGAATTTCCTCCTACATTCTGTTAAATAACATCCCCTCTGGCATTTCCTATTTCATTCTCTGTACTCATTACTTGCTCCGGGCAAAATTCTACCCAGACATACTGGATGCTTTTACTGCATGAGATGAAACGTGTAAAACTGCAAGAAATGCAGAAATAATGAGGTATTTTGTGAGCTGCAGTGTGCAAAGAAGAAAAGAAAGCACTTAAAAAAGCATATACAGACCTCCTTCATTGCTGGTTCTGTACCCACATGGTCCGACAGCTTATAGGCAGCAGCAACAAACAGTGCAGTAGTCTCGATTCCTTCTTCAAATTGCAGATAAACTCCACCAAGGTCATCCAGGCGAGCAACAAGATCCTAACAAAATTATTTGAACTTAAACTGAACTTAAACTGAACTTAAAAGATCCATAGGGATTAGGGGTGGGATCACTTAAATATTTCACAGCAGTAATTTAAAAATACGGGGGAAAAAAAGCAGCGTTTACTGGGTTCATTGTAAGTCATTACTTCTCCTGCACAGTCCACTGAAAATCAGATTAAGCAGCCCAGAAAAAAATACCTGTTTGAAAGGAATTGAAAGGAACAGCCAAACCAACCCATAGGTTGCCAAAAAACAACTTGATAGGTTGCTTTTTTAATATCCTCATTTCAATACACCACTCTCTACAGATTCCCACCTCCCCCAAAATGTTTTGACTTATAGAGATCCTGACATGTTCCTACCTCTATCTCTTCAACAATGCCACTTAGATCTGCTTGCTGGGACAAGTAAGATGCTGTCTCCAAAGCCTGGATGGTTCTTGAACAATGAAAAATAAATAAACAGTGACTGATTTTCCTTCCTCAGAAGTCAAATATCATTCAAATCAAAGCAATTACAGTTCCTATTCTGCATGAGGTATAAAACAGCTGTGACTGTACTCAGATTCTAAGTTGACTCATGGACATAAGTTTGAAGTAGTTAATGGAAATTTAGTATTCAGTTAGAAAAAAAAAAGTGCAGGTTCAACTGCATCAGTTTTGCAAGAAACTTAGAAATTCAAAGAGAAGAAACCAAATACTGAGCTGTGCATAGCACATATTCTTAAACTTGATATTGAAGCTTCCAGGCGGACAGATTTCTGTGGAAGAAAACAAGTCTTTAAAACGTTTCCCTTTCTTCCTTATCTTTTAAGCAAAGTTTTGTTCTCTCCTTTCACAGAAAGAAATTACTTAAATAGTATTTGGTGATAAGGGCTAAGATTCCTTCTGCTAACTGGCTCTTTTCATCCCACCTCACAGGAGAGGCAATCCAACCTACAAAAGAGGCTGGGAAAGTGCCCATCAATTCTATCACAACTTGAAGAACTGACAGAGAACTGCAGCTAGGTTTTAAGTCAAAAATCTATTATGAATTTTTTTTTAAAAACAAATGTCTCTTTGGGACACACTCTCTTTACTGACCATTAATCTTGATGAAACCAAATATCAGTAGCTTGTTTGCAGAGCACGTTTTCATATTTTCCCTGAGGAACAACAAACTGGATGCACACCCCGATGAAAACATAGCACCTACTCCACTATAAACTACATTACAAAAATAGCAAAGCATTTTCACACTAAAAACCAACTGCCTGGAAGGTCTGTGTGTGACAGTGAAGCATTTCTGTCTGGAAGACTTACGCCAACACACTCTCTTCTTTGCTAAGCCGGGCAGTGAGGGCACTAAGTGCCTCCTGGGAGGCCAAGGGAAGGCCAAAGCCACTGAGGGCCCCAACTGCGTGGAAGATCTGGCTGACTGAAGAATCCTCGCTGACAGCTCCAAGCAGGAACTCTCTTGTCTCATTTGAAATGGTAACCTGAGGGAAAACACAGGGAACAGTCACCCTTAAACACATCATTTTAGTCACCACTGATTTCTTCATGGAGCAATACACTTAACTGGCCAACTACTACTATACGCTGGGAAAAGATCCTTTTATCTTTCGTTACTTTTCAATTTATTAAATGTTAAAAGTTTCACAGACAACTCTCAGTTATATAGGATAATCCAGGATTTTATCCTAGCACAAATAGGACCTGCTTTTCATCCTACACCACAGGAGAGCATAGCAGCAAGTAGTACCAATGAGAAATAGGACTTGGATAACTCCCTCTTACTTAGCAAGGGTGGACTGTATCTGTATTGTTGCAATGTTTTCACACAGAGTTTACATCCAACCACATAGTTTAACTCAAGCAGTTTTTCTGAATTTATTAAAATTGTGCTGGCTCCTTTCTTCTCAGCCACTGACGCTTAATCAAGAGAACACCCTAACCTATGAGCTGGCTGTACTCCAGACACTGGACAGCTCTAAATTTAACGTATATTTTGCCTGAGTGCTCGAAGGATATCTGGGAGAGGAAGGGTGTGAAGAGCAGTCTTCACAGACAAGGATACCCTGACAACCAGATCAATGAATAACTAAATATTTGAAGGGAAATGATTAACTGTTCATTAAGTCAAGTACAAAGGAGCTACCACATGCTAGATCCTTGCTTCACCCAGCACATAGGCAACACATGCAAAGACGTAGAAGACACGGCATGTCTCAAGACCCAGAATGGTTTTACACATACTTTTTACACACATCTGGTGAAAAAACCTTCTTTAAACCACATCACATAACAAAAACAACTTCTTATAACTTGTCACTTATGGACAATGTGTGTGCTATAAGAGGGTTTGCTAATTCTCAAAATACTTTGCTATGTGTGTAGTTCTCAAAACACGGTTCATAAGTTATTTAGCTAACTGAAAGAAAAAACAGAAATTATGTTCAAAATAAAGGGTAAAGGTCTATTTGCTAAGACTTCCCTTGAGAGCTTAGGGGTTTGGACTCACCTCACACCCAGGCAGGACTTGAAGGGCCTGCGCAGCATAGAAGAGGGAATCAACGCTGCTGGAGTCTACATTAGATTTGATGAAATTGCAAGCAGCCTGTGAGGAAAGAGAAGCAAAACGATGGCTGCAGTCTTGACTTAAACCACTGAGAAAAGGTCTAAATGATGCTCTAAGACTACTTTATGCTGCAAAGGGGCAAAAGGGACCCACAGCCATATTTGTGAAGCAGCAAAACCAAATAACCCCCCCAAAGTCTGCCCTGCTAAGTGCGACACAGGATGCTGCTGTTCAGAGAGAGATAAAAGCCCAGTGACACTGACATCAGCCAGAGCAGCAGCTCCTGAAATGATGTTTTCATTATTTCCTGCTCATTCAGGAGCAGGAGCTTCATTCATCATTTCCTACTCATATTCCTGCTTATTATAAATGAGCAGGAACCCACCAGACAAGGAGGGCAGTGGAAATATCTTCAGGTACCTCATGGTTAAGACCTTGTAGCATAAATGCACAAGAATCCATGTGAGACTTGCCTCAAATTGCTTGAGAACAGCTAAAGTAATTGATTTTTTTGTGGAAAATAACAAGTTTGTTTACAGCCCAAGTACAGACCTAAGCATGTACCTGTAAATAAGTCAGAATAACAATCTGCAACATCTAAAGCAGAAACACAGATGCAATGGGATTATTAAGGACAAGAAACATCACAGCGACAGGATTTTTGCCTTCGTTGCTATTTTATACCTTAGATGAGGTATTTTACAGATAGAAATAACGGAAGGCAGCGACGCGCTTGCGTTTGCTGTCACAGCTAAAGAGACGTGGCAAACCCCCATTTAACGGGGCAGCAAGGCAAGGCAGGCCGTGGGCAGGAGTGCTTTTCAAACCGGGCTGAGGGACCCGAGAGCAGGACGGACGGACGGACCCCGAAACCGCCGCTTGGTGCGGCAAGTGCGGGGGAGCCGCGGCCGGGCCTGCCGGGGCCAAGGGGCATTGCCAACGAGGCGGCCCCAAGCGCAGCGCCGTCCGCAGGGCGCGCAGCTCGCGCGGAGGAGCCCGCAGCGCTGCTGACGCCCCGCGCGCAGCGCCGCACACCGGGAACGCC
>VZSG01000387.1:260918-313721 GCA_013398315.1 Nothoprocta pentlandii | reverse complement strand
TGCCCCCGCGCGGCGGCTGCTTCCGCCGCGCGCCCCGCCCCGGCGCGCACCACGGCACCGGGCGGGTAGGGGGGTGGCTGGCTGTCCCTCTGTCCCTCTCATCCTGCCGGACGGAGCCGGGCCCGGCTGGGCTGTGAGAGCAGAGCAGCCGCGCGGCGTCCGGGCGGCGGCGAGGATGGCGGCCACGGCGGCGGCGCCGCCGGTAACCGGCACACGGACACCCCCCTCAGCGGGGAGGATGGTTCGTCCCTCCCGGCTGGCCCGGGCGGCGGGGCGGGCTCCGGCGCGGACGTGGCAGTCGCTGATTGGCGGAGCGGCTGGCGGGAGCCGCCGTTAAAGGGGCAGCGCGGCGCCGTGTCGCGACAGTCCAGCCGTGTCGCGGCCCCTCGGGACATGTCGTGCCCCTCCCGCCGTGCTCGCTCACCCCGTGACCGCACCCCGCGAGGAGCCGGTCCCAGCCCTCCCGGGGCTCCCGTTGCATCCCCCTTTTCCCGGCTCCTCCCTAGGGACCGAGTGACGCGAAGCGCGGCCGGGCCTGGCGCCTCCGCAGGGCCCCGTGTCCCCCGGGAGCGCGGGCCCCGCCGCTCCCCGGCGGGCTCCCGGCAGAGGGAACCCGGGCTCCGCGCGGGAGGCGGCTCCGGAGCCTGCTGGAGCGGGATGGGCGGGAAGCGGGCTCCTGCTGAACCCCCTGCCAAATCCCGTTGTTCTCCCTTGGCGAGGGGGGAAAAGCTGGGAGAGATGCCGAGCGCCCGGCATGAATCCGGATCCGGCCTCCAAGCACCCAGCTGCCCCTTGCTCCAAGCAGGCGGCAGCCCCGGGCTCTTCCGAAGGCAACGGACTGAGACGGGAAGCGCTTTATGGAATGACAGAGAAGCAGCCAGCGGCCGCTCGTGCAGTTAAATGCCTCAAGACGTGGGTTCTGTTTCGGTGTAATGGGATGGTTATGGCTTATAAAAGAAGCGCCAGCTGGGTGTTAAAACCGCATTTACCGAGCTCTAACGGGAGCGCGTTGGAGCTGCGCCTTGTTAGGAGCTGCTTCCCGTGCTACAGAGCGGCTCGTGAGCCCCGGGCACGGACACGGGCGGTGCCGGCAGCGCCTCCGGCCCGGCGCTGGGTCCAGCCCAGGCACCGAGCCCAGCACGGAGCGTTTCCCTGTTTTTACTGGGTCTGGGTGGGTTTTACAGGGTTGCAGTGACACCTGTGTGGCTGTGGCGATGCTCATCCGGCGGCCACGGATAGTTGGGAATCGCAGGGATTTATGGAGTGATGGCAGCTCTTGCGCCCCTGGGAAGCTCCCCATCCTGTGCGGATCCACAGGACGTGGCGGCTCCTTCATCCGGCAGCCCTGGAAAGGGGAGCGCCGGCCGCCACAACCTGCTCCGTGTGGGATCGCGCCCGTTCAAGGCCCGGGAAGGAGCCCTGGGGCGGCAGGAGGTGCTGCCGCTTCCTGCACCCAGCGGCCTCGCTCCTTCTTTGATAAAGACTCCGACAATTCCCTTTCTAGGATCAATAACCCGGGAGCATGAGCTGGCTCCCCCCAGCCCACTCCCATGCCTATATCACAAGTGCTCCGAGCACCCCAGGAGCCAGGACGTTGCTTGAGGCTCTAGAACACATGCTGGCGCTGCAAACACCTTTTAAAAACAGCCCCATTCCCCCTTTTTAAAACAGCCCCTTTCCCAGGGCTCTACCGCCTCGGGAGCGGGCGGCGCTCCGGCTTGGTGGGCGCCTGCGGCTCCCTTCCCTTCCCGACGGCTCCGCGTGGAGCTCGGCCTCCTTCGGTGGGCAGCACACTTGCACCGCGGCATTACCGCACGCGCCGGGGTCTGCTTTCCCTATTATTACTCCCGGAAAGCTCTCGCTGATGAATCCCAGCTGGGAGGCATTTTTGTGCCTTATTAAATTGTTTATATGTATTTTTTTTTCAGCGCGGCTTGTCCTTCCCTCCCCATCCGGCCCCTCGCCTCTCCCTGCAGCAGGGGATGGATCCGGCCTGGAGCCTCCCCGGGTGCCAACTGGGAAGCACCGTGGGCATCCCCATGGCCACCCCCAGCTCCTCTCCCTTTTGCGTTAGGAAAATCTTCTGTGGCCAACAACCAGACATCAAGGCAGGACTTGCCGTGCATACTCCAGGTCCCTACGCATCTCCAAAATGACATAGCAAGACTAGAAAATTCACAGAAAAAGGAAACAAGGTCAACTAGCAGCATGAAATGGCCCCAAGCACCATGGACCAGGATGAGGCCAGGCCTCTGTGCTCTTCAGGGCTGCATGACAGGATAAAATCATTTTATTGGCTTTATTGGACGCTGTTGTGTGTGAGGGAAGGGTGGTGACGGGCCTAAGGGAGCTTGACGCGAGACTCCTGCATGTGGTAGAAATCCCTGCTCAGCTTATAATACTTACAATATTTTTCTTCTGCTCCAGCTTTCCTCGAGTCTATAAACAAGAGAAAGGGCCCCAGGGAACACTCAGAGAAACTATTAAGTATAATTAAAATAAGATTAAATAAAAAAAATGCAAATAGATTGAAAAAATACACTGCTATGTCCTGGTGTCCTGATTGCTCATGGGCTCCCTGTTGAATGAGCAAGATCATTTCCCACACGCTGGGCTGCTGGGCGCTGCAGCAGGAAGCAGCCGAGGGATTTTCCTGAGGGATTTTCTCCTGCCTAAGCTGGTGCTGCAGCCCCAGCAAACACACAAGGGCACAGGGCTGTGAGCGGGGCTGGAGCACCCAAGGGATCTCACGGCTCCAAAAGGATCTCACTGCTTCCCTGGCCGCCTCCTTCCTCTCCGGGCCGATGCCGAATGAGGAGTGGGAGTCTGGGAAAGGAAAGAAAAAGGGGAGGAAAGTTAGGAGGATTCATTCACCCTAAGGTGCTGCTCGAGGCTCCCTAAGCCCTGTGGTCTGCAGCAGGAGAGCAGTGCTTTGCAGCTAGGAGCAGCTCGTTTTCCGAGGCCGGAGCAGCCGGGAAGGAGCCGCTGACGGTTTTATCAGCTGCCTCCCCTCCCTGCTGTCCTGGAGCCTCGCTCTGCTCCGGAGCTGCGAGGGGAGAAACAGCCCCTGGACTATTTTTGCAACTGCAAGTATCGGGTTCAGTTCCCTTTGATTGCAAGGGCTTGGTTGGCTCTTCTGGATCATAAATATCCAAGCGCCAGATGCCTGCAGAAGTGCCGCGAATCCCCTGGGATTCCCGTGCCGCGGCCTGCGGGGCCCCGCGGCGCTCCTTAGCGCTTCCCCTCGTCCGGCGCTTCCCGGGAAGCCCGCGGGGCCGGGCGAGCGCGAGAGGCCAAAGGCAGCAGCTCGTAAACAGCACTCGGCCGCAACGGCGCCGTCATGGTGGCGCTTGGAGCTGCGGGGCCCTTCGTGGGCCTGGAATATCCTCGGTGGGCCTGGAGTATCTGCCCTGTGAGGAAAGGCTGGGGGAGCCGGGCCTGGAGAAGAGAAGGCCGAGGGGGATCTGATCAGGGTCTATAAACACCTCAAGGGAGGCAGTGGGGAGGATGGGGTGGCTGCTTTTCAGTGGTGGCCACTGAGGGGACTAGAGGAAACGGCCACAAACTGAAGCACCTAAAGTTCCACAGGAACTTGAGGAAAAATGTCTTGACAGTGACGGGGACAGAGCCCTGGCACAGGCTGCCCAGAGAGGCTGTGGAGGCTCCTTCTCTGGAGATCTTCCAAACCCACTTGGACACAGCCCTGTGCCACGTGCTCTAGATGATCCTGTGCATGCAGGGGCTTGGACTGGATGATCTCTGGAGTCCCTTCCAACCTGAAGGGCTCCATGGCTCTATGAGGTACCCACACGGGTCACTCGTGGTGGACGAGCTGCGCACCTGCACTGCTGGGCACGGGCCAAGCGCGCAGGAGCCGCAGGCTGCTCACACCCCCTCTGATGGCTTCTCCAGGCCTGGAGAGACACCAGCAGTGGAAAAGAAAACAAAAACGAAGGGAAAAAGGAACAAGCCCCACATTGCTGAGAGTCCTCCTCTCGGCAACAAGGCCAAGGCTGGAGATTGCTGCAGCATGTGGTGCCTGTGCAAAGCTGGGCCCATGGATGAGGGTCTAGGCTTGTGGCTCCCAGCCTGGCAGGGTCTGGGGATGTGTGACGGGAGGCTGCCTCCGGGGTGGCACTAGGATCGAGGCAGTCCCGCAGCCCTGCGCTAGCCTCTCCCTTTAGTCCGCAGGGGCTGCACAGCTCTGCAAAGCCCGGCTTCTGTTTAGCTTTCGAGGTTCTTGCCAGAATCACTGTGGAGCATGTCAGCACGCTGTCATTCCAGGAATCTCATTTCAGAGAGACTTTCTCTCGCTCTGTCTCTCTTTGCCTTTAGATACAAACCAGACAGATAGGTTTTATTGGGTGTGAGGGCAGGGCTCCCATGCATCCGGCCTCCCTCTGTTTCCACTCCAGAAACAATGCTGAAGTGGGACGTGAGGACTTGGGCCCTTTCCTTGGAATGTCTTGGATCCACTGTGCACACAGGCCATCAAGCGCATGCGCTTCTACCCGGGAAATCACAACCCAGGAATATCCACAACCACCAGCATGGAAACAACAGGAGAAACGGAGATTCCGCCCTGGATTGTGCTCTGGGGCAACCTGCTCTTTGCTGTGGCCCCTAGATCTGCTCAGCTGACACGGGAATGCCCAGCACATTCCTGCCCTTCTTATTCCAAGTGACTGCGCAGACCCTGGGAGCCCTTTACCTGCGTGACCTCAGGGCACGGTGCTTTTTCTTTCGGGGTAGACAGTGACACACAAGTCCTGGCCTGGATCCTCCTGCCCAGCTGAGGCCCCTCTCAGTCCCCTCTGCACCCCAGATCCACAGGGAAGCAGGGATTTCCCATCTCCCAGCCCCACATTTGCACGGATGGCTTTGGGGTGCACGTGTGGATAGGAAGTGTGGCATCATGAGTGGGTTTTGTGCCATATTTGCTGCTCCCAAAAGCAAGCAGGACACCCCACCAGATACCCATCCCAGGGACAGGGACCTGGGCACAGCTCTGCCTCCAGGAGACCCCTGAAACTGGGATGGCCGTAAGGGCTTGATGCCTCGTAGGGACTCAGGCTTTTGCCCCCAGGGGCACACAGGTACCAAAGTTGCCTAAGATGGGCTATAAGGGAGCATTTTTTGGGGAAAAGGCCTATTGCCTTAGTCCAGCATCCTGCAAATGATGTGGGGACTGGACCTCATCCCTGCCAGCTACAACCCCAAGTTTTCTCCCCAGAATGAGGGGGAACTGAGGCAGTGCATCCACTCTGCGTGCAGCAGCCTGCCCCACAGTGCTCCTGCTCCATCCTCCCATCGTCACCTTTGCAGCATTGCCCAAAGATGCTTCAAGCAGGACTATAGGGTCCCTAGGGCCTGGGAACCCTCTCCCAGGCAAGTCAGGAGCCCCTGAGTACTGCTCCAAGCCTTGCGAATGTGGAAAAGTTTAAGAGTTCAAAGTCTAAAACGAGAACTCATCTCAGACACACCCTCTGTGATCCTTTTCCATCATAACTTGCATCAAACCTCTGCTGGACACTTATTGTTTCTGGGCATGGTCCAGTTGCTCCATAAAATAAAAATCAGAGGCCCCCTTCTCCTTTCTCTTGCATTGTCCTCAGGTGTAGCTCCATCCCCGTTTCCACCTCCCAAAGCCTCCAACACAACATCTCAAAGCCCCAGCACGGCACTGGGCTCAGTCAAGACAGAGGGGCACAGGGCCTGCAAAGTGTCTCAGGCCAAGTAAGAGGAATCACCAGGCAGCCAGCTCAGACCAAGGAGGTCATTTCAGATGTTGGGAACAAGAAGGTAACCATTATGGAAAGGGCTTTCTGGGGGCAGAGCACTGACATCTGGGGAGAATTGCTCCAAGATACAGATATTGCACATGCCAGAGGCAAGAAAAGGCTGCTCACCTGAGCAGAGGGTCCTCTGTGCAGGTAGGTTGGAGGAGGTGAGGAGATCCTGGCAATCGAGGGGCTTGCTGTTTGTCCCAGGATTGCTGCCAAGCAGTGGTCAGTGCTCTCTCCCACAGCTTCAGGGCTGCTGCAGCTTCAGGATAAGGTTTCCAGCACAAACACTTGGTGGGTTTTACTCCAATTTTATGTTCCAAGGCCAATTTCTCAATATTCATTTAGGGAGCCTGCCTTTCCGCGGGTGTAAATTGGTGTACCTCTGCTGGCTTGCAGAGACAGCACTGATTTATATCAGCTGAGATTTTGACCCCAAATTTGCAGTTTGCGCAAAAGTTCCTGCCAATAATATTGTTATTTAAAGAATTCACAGAAAGTGAACCCATGAGGCATGTGAACAAGCTCCAAACAAATCTAATTAAAGCTTTCATCCAGAAAATTCTTCCTTGTTATAGAACAAGGATCCATACATTGATACTTGTCCTCACTTCACTAGGGCTAAAAAGTCCAGTTTTGAGGTAACAGACCCTTGTGCCTGCCTGTCCAGAGCCAGGCTGAACACTGACAGACCAACTGAGCAGGTCTCTGAACCCCTCCTTGCTCCAGGGATGCCTCGTTCCTTGTCCCCTGCTGCATCCCCCATCTTTACAGTATCATTTTGGAGAGCTCTTGGCTTTACGAAGAAGCTCAGCACTTAATTCAGACCAGCCCGACTGAGCTGCTGGCTGAACTTGTCTAGAGAAACATCTAAAGCAAATGTCCTGGCAGGGCCTGAAGGGAAGGAGAGCGCGGGAGGAGCGCAAAGCCGCCGGCTCCTGCTCCTCGGAGGCACCTGGCCACGCAGGAGGCCGAGGTGCAGCCCTGGTTTCCATCAAGCAGGCTCTGATCTCAAGCCAACCACATTGCAGGAGCTTGAGGTGCCACCAGCTTGCAAAAAAAGCAGAGGAGCTGATCCAGGTGCTTTATGGTGAGAGGCTGCTTGCTATGCTGGAGGACAGCCAGTGCTCAGGATGCTTGGACATGAATTCATACCTTTTTGTTGGGTGGATCCTGGGTGATTTTCATCACTCTGTGACCACTGATCAGCATAAGCTGTCACAGTTTCCAGCCTCACCAAAAGTGCTTTGGTGCTACAGAAACAGGAGAGTGGATAGAGGGGCCAGCCAAAAAACAAACCCTGGAAAAGAGACCCATGTGCTTAAGTACCACCTTTCTTCCAAGGCTTCAGATGAAGGCCTCTCAGTTTGGTGGTCTGGAAGGATCATGTTTCGGAGACCCGAGACCCTGGTCCGTCACACACACCAGCAGAGCATGGAAGGGCATCTGCAGGAACAGGACACACAACAAGCCAAGGAACAGGACGCACAACAAGCCACATTTGTGTCCAGGCACTCGGACCCCCATACACGAGGCCTTCCCTCCCCTGCACCGCAGCAGAGCACAAGGATGGATGAGAACAATGGATCCTACAGCTGCTCTTTCTTGATGCTGAAAAACAGAGTGGATCCTAGGAATACACATGGGGCAAGGAGGGGAAAATGCCACCTCCCCTGCCTGGAAGCCACATGCCCAGGCCAGGAACCACAGCTCTTCACTGCACTTTGGCAGACCTGCCCATGCGCCTCCACAAAGCAGGGTCTAAAGTAGTGATCTGGGATCAAGGCAGCTGAGGGGGAGAGGCCAAGGCAGCCAGTAAATCTACCCAGGAGAAGCTAATTCAGTCCTTGCAGCAGGATTTCAGAAGGATTTCTCTGCCGTTACCCACATCTTCCCCAGGAAACCAGCTACAGAGTTAGCCTGTCTGCAGGCAGAGTGGACACTGTCCATGACCAGCATCACTTCTGATGGCCTCCGAATTCAAACCATTAATGCTACCAGCACAGAAGACCTCTCTCCTTGCAGCGCCCTATGCAGCCACCTCGCCTGCTAACAGGGAGGAAACTCCACTAAGGAGCTGGCCAGCAGATTAAATACTTCTGGCTTGGAAAAGAGCTGCCCTCCCTTCTCCCAGTGCTGTCAGGCACTGCAGCTGAGAGGCCAGGAGCTCAGCCAGGGATGGGCTGGGACCAGGCTGTGCTCAGGAGGAGCAGGACAAGGAGAACCTGGAGAGCCTGGGCAGCAGGAGCTGCAATGTCTCCCACAGCCCCACTGAGCACTCAGTGCTGTTCCCCTAACATGCCAGTGCTCAGGGGTGGCAATGGGGCTGGGAGGCAGCCCAGGGCTCAGCTTCCCATCTGGGAAAAGACCCTTTCCCCTATGGATTGTCCTTTCCATGTCACCTGTTTCCCAGACCTTTCACTCTTCAGGCACAGCTTCAGGCACAGGCAGCTCCTGAGGAGCACAACCTGCTCCTCAGGAGATGCTGGAGCTGCTCTGCTGCCCTTCCAAGATTGTCCCTTTACATCAGCTGGTCCTGCTGTGCCTTGGTGGAAGCTCCAACCAGCCTGTCCATCCCACAGCAGGTTGGGAAAGATGTGCCAACCTGGGCACACATTATATATAATGACACCCATTCTAAGGTGCTGGGCATTTTCCCCTAAACATTAGGAGCAGCTGCTCAGAAGGGACTTTTGCTCCTACTTTTCCCAACTGTAGAAGCCAACACTTGTGTTTTTTCTTCCCTACAATCTGTCCTAGAAGGAAAAAAGAAATCTTATTTCTTCTGCCATCACAAAGCCCTTGTTTTCCTGAAGGATTCCAACAAGATGGCCCTGAAGGCGTTTTCCAAGACAGAAGAAACTTCAGACAATGGCAAAAATGTGCAGAATTTAGCTTATTCAGTTCCCTTACCTTTCAGTGACCTTTGGGGAGCTTTAGACAGGCAACATCTTCCCTCCCTCCCCAGCATGTCCCCCACTGTGACCCAGAAGATTTTGCTGGCAACCCAGCTCAGGTGCCTGCTGGAAAACAAGGCACAAAAAAGGGGAGGGAAATGGAAAACAGGCTTCCATCAGCTGCAAGCTCTGCCTGCAGGAAGGCTCCTCATCAGCAGCATGCAATTTGATGCACAAATCCTGCTTCCATCTTGCCTGGGGCTTCATGGTACAAGATGGACATTTCTGACTCGTGTTGGTAGCCCCTTTTGTGCCTTCTTCTGGGCTATGATTTCTGTCTCTTCAGGTATGGGAAGTTTCCAAGGAAACCTGACTTTAAAGGGACTCCTAAGTTTTAGGCTTTCATTTGCTGTATTCACCTAGGAGGCTGTGGCCACAGCTTGGCTAGAATAACCCAGCCTACCTGGCAGCAGGTGTGTGGCTTGCTTCATCATCATGTTCTGCTGCTGCAAGAGGAGCACTGGAGCCCACATCACCTTTGCTCCTGGTCCTGTGAGCTGAAAGGGAACGAGATATTCCAGGAGTTGAGGAGTATTTGCTGTTTGCCTGAAGGTCAACAAGATGGCAATGGGCTTGGAGGGGAGATGTGAGGTGTGAGACAAGAACCAGTAGCCTTGCTGGCCATCCCAAGAGAGAGCAGAGAGGACAACCAGGCAGAGGAAGATGGACTGGGTCTTCTCCTGGCCCACAGTGGTCCTTTCCACTGCAGGTGATGCTGTGAGGGAGCCCTGAATTGCTGCTGTGTGCCACGTCCATCCAGCAAGGTCAAGGGTCCAACTGGGCCTGGCTCTTTCTAGAAAAGCAGGACATGCACATCACTATTTGCTGTATTTTACAAGAAATGGGGGAAACGAATGCAATGAAAGGGCAGAAGAGCTGTAAACAAGCTGATGTGAGCATCTCCCCAGGGCTCTGTCAAGTCAGCTTCAGCCACGGTCAGCACCTCGTGTCAACCGGAGATCAGTCAGGCCAGGCTGCCCCGAGGGACTGGTGTGCTAATGGCTTTCAGATGCCTTGGAGCAGGAGAGCATGAAGAACATGCACCCTCCCTCCTTCCCCAGCCCAGACACTCATCCCTCATGCAGTTGCCTCAGCTGGTTCCTGGCTTGGCTCTCAAACATACCTTTCACCAGGTGATGCTAATTTCTGTGCTGCCCAGCAAGGATTCCTAAGGAATGTTTTTTACTAGAGTGGAAAAATGTTCTCTCACCCCAAAATTAAAGTTAGCAAAGCCAAAAAGCAAAGAAAAGAACATGAAAAGAGCCTGTTGAAATCCACCAAGCTTATTATTCAATTTTCAGAGATCATTTCCTGCCCAGGTCGCCTCTTCCTTACTCCCCCTGCTTTCCATTTGAGTTCAAACCTCCTTCTGAGCCAGCAACCCACCTGCTTCGAAACCAAAAGCCCCGTGCCACATTTCCCAGGAGAAATTAAGGATTCAATAGAAAACTTAAAGGTCAAGATGGAGCCACGCCAGGGGTGCGGAACACAGCTACATCTGGGAAAGGACTTCCTGAAAATGCTCTGTCCTTCCCAGTGACAATCCTCAGATGTCCCAGACATCCCACTTGCCAAGAACAGGGAAGAAGGAGGAGCCCTGTCTACATGTGGGACCCACTGCCCATGAGTTATAGATGAGGCAGTGGCCACCCCCAGATGGCAACCAGGAAAAAAGGTGAGCGGCTGGTTTTGAGTGTGAATGAGCAGAAATAGAGAGTCAAGCCCTGGGTCACTGTGACAAAAGGGGCCACCGACATGTCAAGCAACAAAACAAAGAGGCAGTGACAACCCCACAAGCCACCATACAGCCAGCAGCAGATGTATTCAATTAGCCCAAGAGCCAATATCCAACCAAACACCAACCTAGCCAGCAAAAATTAGACAATAGGCTACTTGTTCCATCAAACAGCTGAGTTAATAGCAAAAACGTGCAGAAAGCGAGCAGGCAGCCAAAAACCCACACCAGCCACTCAGTAAGTCAATTAACCAAAGACCCACATAATCAGCCACTTAAGTAGAGCCGAACAAATAACTCGGTGAGTTATTTATCAGATGAATTTAGCTTCTAGTTTTGCTTGGGCCATCTCTGTGAACACATGTCAGATCCCGCCAATTGATTTTCAATTAATCTTTTTCACTCGTTCCTGCTGTGCATGGATGGCCAAAAATTAGCATTTGAACTGCACTCGTTAGCTTAATTGCCCAGGAGATTACATGTTCCTCTCTAGTTTCAGGGGAAGAGCTCAGTTTTACTGGTGAACCTCAGTCCCCAAAATACTCAAAGGAGGAGCACGTGCCTGAGGAGGACTAGTACTAGCCACAGTCCTTCCCTGTGCACCCCTTGCTCCTAAGAGCAGCAATAAGCAGCTGGGACATGGTGATCTTGTTATTTACAGAACAAGCTCAACAGGAAGGGAAGGAAGCACTTACGTGGCTAACTAAGTCAGCAATCACCAGCTGTGCCACTAAACAGCCCTCCAGGAAGGGCAATGAGGCTCTTCCAGCAGGTCTGGGAAACTGGAGGGGATTTGGGTTCACTGCCCCAAGGTCCAAGTGCTCTGCTCTATCTGGCAGCCCCAGGACATAGCAGGTATCTCGCTCCATCTGGGTATATAGCAGAGCATTATAGCAACAAAAGCAGCAACACACAAAAAAATGACCACCTAAGCAGCAACCCGCTAATTACACAGCGCCAGTCAGTGATAAGGCTTGGCACACCAGTAGCCATGTAATGGCCATACAGTTACAAGACAGCAAAGGCTTTTAAGAAGCACTTCTAGCTTGCAGGAAGGCAAGGCCACCAGGAGCAAAGCGAGCATCCTCCACAGCCCTCCCTGGGGAGGCAGCACCCGGCCCAGTGCAGAGCCTGCAGGCCACATGCTGCAGCACAAACTGCAGGGGAGGCTGCGTCCCCATCGCTGTGGATGGAGCAGGACCTCCTTCTGGTGCAGAAATGCCTCGCTCCCACAATACCTTTTCAATCGGCTGCTGGCAGACCGTGCACCTCGTTGTGCAGGCACAAGCTAGGCAAAGCCCTTGCTCCTGGGGAGCTGCACACAGCCAATCCACCCCATGCCACGGGATGTGATGCTCTGCAGAGAGCCAGGCGCTCACCTCATGCCCCATCTGTCTCCAAACTAGAGCTACAGATGATAGACCTGGCAGGGCTCCTGTCCTCCATCCCAAACTGGCTAAACAAGCAGCAAACTGCACAGGCCGGCTGGGCTAGCGCCGAGCGTGGCCCCACGCAGTGACGGGAGCTTTATATCCCTCTCATGCTGCCGCTGCCGTGCGTGCAGCCCTGGCCAGGGAGGAGGCCTGTGCTGCTTTCTCCACGCTGCCAAACCACATTGTCAACTGCTTCACCACTGCCTGTGAATCTTAATCCCGCAGGCTGTATAAAACCAGCAGGAATTGCACCATCTTTGAGGCGCAAAGTGGAATATCAGAGAGGCGCTACCATCTCCTGCATCTCCAAGAGGCAGTTGCAGGGGCTGTCAGAGGTTAGTACTAATAGTACTTAGCTCGTTTTGGCAGCCAGCTGAAGCAAGTGATCCTTGCATGCCCTTACGTCCTAACAGATCGCATCCGATTTCTCACCCGGCTCCTCGAGCACGGAGCAGGGAGCTGCACGGGTCGACGCTCCCGTAGCACCTCGCGGCTTTCGCACTCAGAGGGCTGCCCAAAAAGTCACCACCCTCGTTACCCACGCGGATTAGGACCGGGATTTTAATCCCCACAGCACCTCCTACACTTCCCACTGCACGTTGGGGTTTGAGCTTCACTCTGAGAATCCATCTCTCAAAAGTCAAGCTCGGCTGCAAGCGTCAGGCTACAGGATCAAGACCAAACAAAACCACCGATTTCACGTTGTTTCAGTGCAAAACTATAAATCACCTCCCTCTTGGCTTGACTCTAGGCCAAAGCTCAGCTGAAAGGTTCATGAACCTTAAGGAATCTTTTGACAAGCTTGATCTGAGGTTCAAATTTGTAACAAAACCTCCAAACCAGTTAAGTGTTAGTAGCTCTGTGCAATTTGGGGTTTTGTTGTGAGCATTTCATGCAGCTCTAGGGACATAGTTACACCAGCCTAAACCAAGTTCCTCCTTAAAGTCCACAGAACTGGCCTGGATTTATGTCGGTGTAAGGAGTAAGGGGAAAAAAAATTAACCCAACCCAGAAAAAAGGTTATTTTTATTCCTTGGCTTCTGTTTTGCTAGAATCCACCCAATAAAAGTTCCCAGCCTCAGTCCAGACTGTAGAAATGCAAATGCCAGTAGAGCATAAACCTTAGCGTATGGCTGGAGGAATTCATGTAAATCAACAGGGTTACTGCATCTGTGCTAAGCTGCTCCATCTCATGCCTGAACTGAGCAAGCTAAATAAAAACCAAGGGAACTCAAGGAGTTGCCCACTGCTGGGAGGAGGCCTCCTCCCTCCATTTCAAATTTATTAGTACTTTTAGAGGCTTCACTGAAAAGGGCCATTTTCTGGGCTGTTATTTGAAATAAAGACTCTTGCTGATGACAGAAGCCCCAAACTTGGGGGACTTTTAGGGAGTCTTAAGATAGCTCCCCTAGCCCTTGCAGGGCTGTGAGGGGCTCTTGGAGGTCACCACACAGCAACACACACAGAAGAGCCCCAGATCTGACAAGGCAAAAGTCCATGCTCTGGAAGGAAAGTGCTAAGGGGCTCCGGGGACACAGTTCTCCACCCTCACTATCTATATAGTATGATATCTACTACGGTGGCTCAATGTCAAACAGCTTCAAATGGGAAAAGAAGTGATGCGAGCTGCCAAAGCTAAACCCATTTGCTCCCTTCTGTCCCACGAGAGTCCAACTGGATACTTGTCAACTCAGCAGGTCCAGCTGGACGCTTGTCCTTTGGGACAGAGTGGCTCTACTCCTAGGCCTCCTGCCTGCACCACAAAAGAGAGAAACCACAGGACCCAGAGCCCGGTGCACAGAGGCTCTAGCAGAGCACAGCTAGAGCACAGGTCAGATGGAGATCTCCATTCCTCTGTGGTAACATCAGTCCTTTCAACAGAGCCCCTCCGGATGCGCCGGAGCGGCATTTGGCCTGGCACCAGTTACTCTCCATCCCTATGCCAAGCGCTTCCCTCAGCAAGACAAACAGCAGGATTTCCCTGTGTTTGCTTATTTTGAAAAGTTTCTTATTGCAAAGGTTAAAGTCCTGGCAGGAAGCTGGAGCTGTTTATTTACCCGTGCGCTTGCAGCAGCCCCAGAGGTGTAATGCAAGGAGCGCTCATCTGCCTGCTCCCCATCTGCACCCGAGCAGGGCCCTTGCTCTCCTCCAAGGCTGGCAGGAGGCCCTCCTTTCACAGCTCATTTAGTACCCAGAAAACCACTGGCTGTCCTAGTCTAAGCCTAGCATGCCATCCTCTGCCCTTTTCTAATCCCATTCCTGCTCCTGAAGCCCACGTACTTCCATGGACTCTCCACACATCTGGGAGGGAGTTTCCTATGAGGCAACCCGGCCATTTCTTTGGCTGTCATTATCTTCTCACTAGCACTGCTGAGAAGACACTCTCTGCCCTTCCTGCAAGGCTCTTCAGCTCTTAAAAGGAAAATCCCTCACTCCTTAGCAGCATCTTGCTTATCATCCTGTGCAGATGCATTGAGGGCCAACCATTTGTCCACATAAGAAAACCCATCAAGTTGCTACCTCATATACAGAACCATTCTAGGTCTGATCATGCTCATCTCAGTGTCATCTGTCACATTCATAATGACGAATATCATCATTAGCATGACTTGCTGAGGAGGACCTGGGGATGCTTCTCATGCCATCTTGAGCTGGGTCCCCCCACCCTGGGCAAGCCTGAAGCAGATGCCTACTGGGTCTCTGGCAATAACTGTGCTGCATTGGGCTCTCACTTGGATGTATTCCCTCAGGTATGTTCTTCCTGACAATACTGCTAGGGTGGATGAGCTAACATGACTGAGGGCCTGGGATGTCCAGCCATTTCATACAGGTGCTGCCAGCCCCACATAGAATCAGATGCTCCTGAGAGCATGAGATTAAGTCTTATGTCACTGTACAATACCTGCCAATGCAGGTGCACTCAGTGCAAACGCAGTGCATGGGCACGGATCACTCGCAGCCAGGAGCATTGCCCCGGCATCCAATCCCTAAGTCACAAGCAGTTGCACATCTCCTGCCTATTCCAGGACTTTTCTTTGGGAAAGCAGAACAAGATCCAGACTAAAAATAGACTCCTAAGGCTTGGATATAGGCTTGAGCTCTACAGGAGCTTAGCTCTATGCTTTGGTTCTTCTTTAAGTACAAAGGAGGAGTATCCATATTAGCTATTTGTATTTAGATCACAGCTTTTAAACAAAATGCAATAGTAAATAGAGATATCATCTTTCATCTGGCCAAACAGGTTAGAAGACAGGGCCAGAAGACAGGGAGAAGACAAGAAGTCAGGAAAGAAGTCAGACTGGAGACAAGCTCTAACATACCTGTGAAAGGTACATCCAGGGCAAGCCTCCTATGGCCTGAGCCTGACATGCACCCAGGAGACAAGTTACCTACGGAATCAATCCAAGCAGTCCATCCAGTGAATGAGCAGCCTACAGTTTAGCACTGACGTCTCTGCAGAAGCAGAGCTGGAGGCAGACCCACCTACAGCATAGCTCAGAAAAGGGGAAAACTGTCCATCTCTGAGCTTAAATAGAGCTCCTGGGCCATGGCAGGGGGCGTGGGGGGTCCCAGGTGAGCGTGGTCAGGGCAATCAAGGCCCATTGGTGCTTTCAGGGCCCTGACAGACGCAGGTGCAACACCTGGGAGAGGTAGTAGACATTCTAGCGATACCTGGTAGACACCTTTTCCCTCTGTGTGTCACATGGGCCAAGAATAAAACCTGAGTTTCCAAAAATCTTTTTTTTTCCTTCATTTATGGCTGTGTACTGGTGTCCAGAAGGTGATTTCATGAGCTTCCTGTCCGGCAGGGTCCTCCCACTGTAGCAGGAACGCCAAGCATTCCCCACCATGGGCCAAGATTCCCCCATCAGTTTTTCTGGCAGAAATTGGGAAAAATGATCCCTGAATATGAGAGAGGAACTCCAGGTTGAATCCATGGCAGCAGACACCGGGATTTGGCCCCTGACTACTACGCATAAGGGGAGAGAACCCATTTGGGAATGCAGAATTATTCAAATTGGAGACAAGCTACATTTTATCTTATTGGAATGAGTTTGGGGGTGATGTAATCACTCAATATGCTTGTACGTTTGGGATCAGGAAGAGGTGCTGTTTATCATGAGCTGACAAGTCAAGGAAGGATGCGGGAAAATGATGTGGGACTTCCCATGCAGGCATGGCTGGAGCTCTGAACCGAGACGTGACTGGAAGCCGTAAGGATTAATGGCCCCTTTGCTGCTGTTCGAGGCGCGAATGAATGAAATTCTGTTCCCATTACAAAGGAATGCCATTAATTCAAGGAGAGATAGTCCAGATTTTTCTCCAGTGCGATGAAAGCAGAATTTGGCCCTTGATCTTGCAAAGAAAATGCTTGCCGAGCAGGTTTTGAAGGGCTTATTCCCATTCCTCTTCTGATATGATTGCGTTTGTCTCTATAGAAATGTTTTTCTCTGATAAATACAGAAAGAAAAAGAGAAAAGCAGCCAGACAGGGGACAGACTGGTCAGGAGGACGGGGAAACAAGCGGAGCAGAGCACAAGCAGTAAGGAGCAGTGCCAAGACACAGGGAGCTGCTCCTCTGCAGGTAGCACCAGGGGCGAGGAGCCTGCAGCATTCCCTGCCACTTCCTTGGCTGGAATTTATAAGTAAACACCAAGCGTGACTGAAACTCCTTCCACTCACTGGCAGCCCCTGCTCGCCGATAAGTGGGATTGGGTGCGGGAGAGAGCCGAGCAGCTCCGTGTTTGCTCACATCGCATTCCTCTTCAGTGCAGGTTTCGGGATGCTGGGGGAAAGCACAGAGTGGCTCCACAAAGGATATGGGCCCCAACCTCGAATGTGTCTGTCTGTCAAATTAAGGTATTAGGATTATCCTGCATGCTGCCATCTGCAAGCCTTGTTATACCCGAGCTCCACGCCCTTGGCTCTGGTGCAGATACAAGTCTCCAAAGCTGGAGTGCTGCAAGACCCCACACCCAGCTGAGGACAAGTCACCAGCAGCTTCTGCTCAGGCTCTTTAACCTGCCACTTGGCTCCCCGTTGCATCATGAAACTTTGCTGTCTATCACCCAGAACAGTGGCGGATTGCAGCCTAAAGCTATGCACTGAGTAGGACAGTGTCTGCCATCTGAGGCCTGCCAGGAGTTCCTGCCCGCTGGCAGGATGTGGTGGCAGGGCAGTCTACAAGCAGAAGCAGCAGATGTTTGCGAAAAAAAAAAAGAAAAAAAAAAAAAGAGGCAACAATCCAGATTTTGGCTGATATAAACACAATACCAGCACAGATTACAACTGAAGGAAAGACAAAAACATCCCAAAGACATAAAACATCAGGCCCCTTGGAGAAGCTCCAGGCTACATGCACCAAAACCCTTCAGTCTCAGGGAAATGAATGTTTAACTTCTTTTCAATTTCTCTGGCAGCCTGGGCATCAAGGATGTATAGTGGACTCTGAATGAGAGAATCGAATCATTCTCAATATTTTCTAGCCCTTTAAATATGGGTAAGAGAAATAATTGTAGTCCTAAAGAGGCCACACACGGTCTCATCCTCCCCATGGTTCCCACGGCTTTTCCCTTTCGCCCAGGGACACGGCTGCCTTGCAGCCCTGCTGACACTTTGGTGTCCTGGAGCAGTATCACATCAGTGCCCTCGTGGTCAGGGGGACTCCCTCGTGCCAACACCCAGGGCTGAGTTTGGTCCTTCACCTCTGCAACCTGCCCTACTTGGTCAAATTGGCACCAAGGGTGGACCATGGTGGAGCAATGGGGACCCCTTGGCCTCAACAAAGCTCGATGTCCCTGGGATTGCCCCCAGCACAGGAGCTGCCACTTTCCCCAGGATCTGCTCTGGACCTTGCTGGGTCCCACACTGATGCTGTGGGCAGCAGTGCAGCTCGTGTCCAAGGTGCTCCAGCCCTGCACCATGAAACACACTGCCTTGCTCTTTTCCAGTTTCCACGGATGTGATCCTTTAGGAAAGGGTGAGATGGGCTTTCCAGTAGCACAGGAGGACTTTGCCACCCATCCTGGCCAGCATGCAACTCTGGCGTGTGATCAGGAGAGGACAGAGATGCAGGACTGTGCATGGAGAAGGTAGGAGAAGGGAAGACGACATGTCTGAGCAGTTCAGACATTAGAAATTCCTCTCTCCTCACCCCCTTCATTCCCCAGCCCTAATTACTGCGGAGCTGCAGGATACCAGCCTGGTGGCGCTGGGTCAGGCCAGACTCAGGTCCAGCCACGCTCCCAAGACAGCACTGATGTATTTTGACAGGACTTAAGGACACCTGCTACTTTTGGAGGTTTTTCTCGTTTGCTAGTGAACTGCTGAGCAAGCGTGTGTGTGTTGACAGGGGCAGGTATCACTTGAGGGTGTTGAGGAGGGAGAAGGAGGGAAACCTCCAGAGAACGTTTCAGGAAAGATTTTTCTTGGCTGCTTGTCCTGCAGAGAGTGATGGGCTTTGTAGGGGAAGGTCAAGGATCTTGTATCATGATGGCTGGGCCTAGCTTGCTTGTGCTAGCTTCTCTTACGATTCCTTACTATATTTTTTTTTAACAGGGCTTTAAAGCCAATTAGTAGCTTTAATTTATGGAGACCACACACATGCCCAAAGCTTGTGTTTATACTGGATGGCCTCCATCTTGGCTTTCTGTCTATCCCTAGGAAGCTTCCAGGACTTCATCTTCCCCTGCCCAGCCCTGCAGCCATGGGGAGGGAGAGGATTCACGAGCCAAAGAATTAAGAAAAAAATGGAGATACCAACCTTTCCCATCCATCCCCCATCACCATAGAGAGAAACACCTCAGACTGAAGAGAGCGCTTGCCCCATGTCTAAGAAAGATGGGTTTGGCTAAGTTGAATTCAGTGGGACAAAAAAAGTAGTTTCAGAATTTTGTTTGGTTCTGCAAATGCAGTACAGAGAGAGGGAGAAACTGCTTTTGGGTCTCATGGACTGCAGTTGAGATCTCTGTATCAACCCAGGACAGGCTGTACCTGAACAGGTCTGGTAGTTTTGTTGGATTTGCCTCAAGCAGAAATTATTTAAAAAATGGTACTGAATATTTATTTACCATCTAGTTCTGATTCCTTGCTCCAATAATCACCACCCGTCTTCTCCTCTGTCTTGGTTTCCATAGTCTTCCCACCTGAGGGACCACCAACACAGTAATAGTCAAGTCCAGGTCTGACTCTCAAAGCCATTGTTTTCCTAATGAGGGTGTATTCCTAATTAAGGTGACACTGTGAGATGGCTGTTGAGCAGCTGGCAGCCAGCAGGTCTGAACTTTACCTAGCTCCACGGGAACTGGGCTTGAAAACTTAGCAGCATGCTTGAACTTGGGCAGGTCTTCGGTGGCAGTAAGTGAGAGCTCAGCAAGGGCTGAAAGAAGTTTCTCAGCCTAAGAGCCACCAATTCCTCCCATGTGGTGTTACAGAGCAGGATTCACTCTGTCAAGAGCTGGTGGGGTGATGTAGAGCCACGTTGGCCAGATCTCTCCATGAGTTTCCAAGCATCTTACCCACACACACACACACATATACATGCACATGTATGTATATAGCTGCTGTTTTGCAACCAATGGGAGTGAATGCTCTTCTCAGCCTTGATCGCTCGCTGTGCATTAGCCATGCTTGCCTCCATGCTGACATTCATTAGAGCTTTTCTTAACAGATATTAGAGGAAAATCCAGGAATTCAATATACAGTGAAGGCGCTTGCTCTCTTCTCAAGCTACTTCCTCTGCTCCCCGGGAGGTTTTCTCCAGGTCAGAGTGGTGGGATCGTGTGAGGAGGGCTGCAATGCTCATTCTCTCTTGGTGTTGAGGCCTCTCTGCCTGGCTGCTTTCATATGCTAAAGGCAAAACAGAAACGCACCTGATCTGTGAACCTTGGATGGGCTCTTTCACTGCCTCAAAGTAATTGACAGAATCTCTGTTTACATCCTCTCTTTGCTCCAAAGCCTAAACTCTCTCGCCAAGTCCAGTTCTCATCACATCTGCACTTTCAAAGAGTTGGGAGGTCTCAAGACCAGTCAGTCCAGGAGTTTGGACTCTGACATCTGGTTCAGCCTTGTCTATGAGTCACTTGGGGAGCTTGGGAAAGTCACGTAACTATTTCTAGCCAGTGCAGCTGACTGCTCGAGCAGTGTGAGTCTCACCCTGGAAGGTCCCAGCTGGCCACCCTTCCCCTCTGCAACCTCACCTCCAAGCAGATGCCAAGTGACTTGAGCTCTTCTGATGGAAAGGGCCTTGAAAATGCCCCTAAGTCTGAGGGCACATGATAGGAATATCATTGTCCTGGCACTCCAGTGGCCCTATGCCAGCCCAGCTCTAGAATGGGAATACATGGAGATACTCTATGTAGCATCAGCTGTCCCAAAATGAGCATCTGGATTGACGCATGGCACAGAAATAGCCGTATGGCCTCCATGGTTCAAACATCTCCTTCATGCCATGCCATCCTGTAGAATCTACCTGCCTTGGGGACCACCAACACCGATGGGATTGCTTCCTTCTGCCCTGTGGTCTACTACATGCCATTCTTGTAGAGCTATTTCAATGATTTTATTGTATTTGCTTCTTGGGCCCAACGTCTACTCGCAGCCTCCCTGGCGTTGAGCAGGAGAAATACCGCCAGTCCCAGCTTTACGCCAAGGTTAACTGAGCGGAGCCTGGCCCCGTGTGTGTTAATTGTTCGCAGACTCATTACTGCCCTTCCCGGGCTTTGTTGTTTCCTTGGAAGGCCTTGGGGGCGGCTGGAAGCTGTGTACCTTGTGTGAGCTGGGTCCCAACCAGAAAAGCGCTGCAGGAATCGGAGCTGGCAGCTCCCAGCCAGGGGTTGTTGCGGGGGATTTTGTTCTACCGCCTCTGCTGGGTCTTTGTTTTTCCATCTCCATCCAATGAAATAAACACTTTCACATGTCGCAAAGTCCTCCGGATGGAGCTTGGGAGCTTTGTTCTTGCTTTCCATGCCCTTGCAGAGAGGCTGCAGCCCGCCGGCCTCCCCACCAGCCGCCTTTCCCTGGAGTGCCAACCCCAGCCTCCCGCAGTGGGACCTCCGTGTTTCTGTTCCTAAGGGTCTTGTAGCGCTTTTCCCTGAGGACCTGGTCTCCTCGAAGGAGGTTCTTTTTGCCAGGGCAAAGCCTGGAGGTTGTGGACCGGTGCGCGTGTCCATCCCTGCGGTGTTGGGCCGGGAGCAGTCCGACATCCAGCCAAAACTATGAGGGGGCTGGAGCAGCCAGAGCACAGATGGAGCAGGGGGGACCTTGCCAGGGGTCCCCCCGTCCTCCTAAAAGCCATGGGACCGCAGCTGCCTGCCCTCGACTCTTCAGCCGAGCTGGAGGCTTCATGCCCCTGGGATCCATCCGGACCTTTCCCAAAGACCCTCCTCCACGTTCCGGCAGGGCCAGAGGCAGGACGGGGACGAGGGAGAGGGGGGCGAGGGGAGGAAGCCTGCCTAGCCCCAGTGTTTCTCCTCATAGACGTGGCAGTCCCCGCGCGCGCTGCAGGCTCCAGCCCTGGCAAGAGCCGCTGAGCCGGTTTTTACGTTTCCTGCCTTCCCCCTCACACAGCTCTTGGACAACCAAGCCCTGGCCGGTGGCAGCCCACGGTACCGGGTGGATCCTCACCTGCCTCTGCAGCGGAGATGGTGGGGAGACCTGGGGGGCTCTGCCCCTTTGGGGACCTGTAAATCTCCCTGAAGCGAGCGGGATGAGCGCACCACGAGACAGGAGCGGAGAGCAGGGGCGAGCCAGCACTGGGAACGGGCGTGGGGAAAATGGGAGGCGCTCCCGGCGCCGCTCCTCAGGCCGGCTGGCCCTCCTCGGAGCGTTTGGGGGAGCTTGTGGGCCTGGGGGGACGCCAGCGAGGGGAGACGCTCGGCAGGCCGGGCTGCTCGGCCCGCCGCGTCCTTCGCTCGCTCCTCAGGGAGAGCCTGGGGCTTGTTTGGGCCTCCCTGAGCCCGCAGCGTCCTGGTTGCCGTCATCACACGGCCTGGATGTGGCTCTGCTCCCGCGCGGAAGCTCCTGTCCCTCTGTCCTTCCCTAGAGATCCCAGCGCAGAGGACATGCGTGAGCTGTGGACAAAGCTGAGGCCTCTGCTGGGGGGCGTCTCCATGGATCCAGTCTCTGTGGGACTGTCCTCTGGTGCTGTCACCCCCTGGCCTGGCTGTATCTTCTGCTTCCATGCCGGATTTCTGCCCAGATAGTGCTGGTGTGCGCTGGGCCAGACGGAATTCTGCAAGAGAATTCATGTGATCATCCACCATGGGTCATGGACTAGGCCACCCTCTCCAGCCTCCACATCTGGTCTCCAGACAGGTCAAGGTCTAAGCTGCTCGCTCCCTGTGCTGTAAAAGAAAGGAGGAAATTCTCCAAGAAGTTGAGCTTAGCAGGGCCTGGCAGGTTCTGGGTCCTTTGTTGCATCTGAAGATGAACAGTTGTACCTATTTTGGGGAGAGGACCATTGCAGAATTAGGGGATCCCAAGAGATGGGACCTGGTTATCACATAGTACCTCTGTATCAAGGAGGAGACGGTGTCCCAACAGGAGGGTTCACAAGAAAAAGGCTGAGCTGGGCAGATGGGGAAAGAAACGGTCCAAAGTCCCAGGCAGAACATCTGAAAGCCTGGTCCTTATTTGGGTACTCAGACTTGGAGTCAAATTTCTTGGAAAAACACAGATTTCAAAGCTTCTCCACGAGGCATAACGGGCCGTGGCCCAGGTGGAAGCCTGCTGCTCCTCTGCTTTCCTCCACATCCCCGAATCTGGCAGATGCCACCAGCAAGCTGCAAAGAACAGCGGGAACCTCACGTCCCTCTGGCACTCGCAGACCGGCTGCCGCGGCCGCACGTGGGGCCGCTGCACTGCGGTTCTCCCAGGGCCACCGGCCGGTGCTTCCCTGCCGCTCCCGGGGAATTTCGGCTCCGCTTCTTTGATTCAGTAAATAAAACCGAGCGTATAAATAAATAGAAAAAAAAATATCCCCGTGCAAACACATAACAAATCAAAATGACCTTCCTGTGAATGAAGGGGAAGAAAAGGGTGTTTCCCTCCCTGGAAATCTCAAGAGCTTCCAAAAATAGTGTCCGGCGCAGCCAAGGCGGACGTAGCCAGGACTTGCTTGGAAAGTGCCGGGATGGTTACCAGGAGGAGACGAGAGGAGAGGTGCTCGAACCAGCCCGTGTGTGGAGAGCTCTGCGCCTGCCCCACCACCATGGCGGGACGTGGAGGATGTTGCAGGGACTGAGCGGCTCCTGAGTGTCCAGAGAGGGGGACTGGATGTGTGAAGCATTGGGAAAGTTGGCTGTGACTGTGGCCTCCATAAATTAGCTCTAAAGTGCTGTCAAAAAGTAGCCTGGACTGCAATGCGGGGAGGATCCTTGTTATGCAGCACAGAGCCCCTGGATTGCTCTGCTACCCGTGGCAGGATGGGCTCCACTAGAGCCTAACACAGCCTGGGGCATCCCTCCACTTCACCTCTTAGGAGGGATCCAGGCGATCCGGGCAATGCTGGAGGTGGGCGCTGTGAGGGAAGCATCGTGTCCCCTTCCCAAACCGCTTTGTGTCCGCTTCCCAGACCGCCTTGCAGTGGCCAAAGCACCGCTAGTGGGATCCCTGCACCCCATCAGTGCTAGGGAAGAGGCCCAAAACAGCCCCTCTCCCCCGGCTTAGCATTTTATAGCCTTGGGCTTCTCCCAAGCCTTGATGCAGAAAGGCTGCTCGCGCGCGGCCGCCGTCTCCCGCAGCCGCCGGCCGCGCTCTGCCCCTCTCCCCGCTCTCCGGAGCAGCAGAACTCGCCATGGAAATTTGGGCCGGGTCCCACTGGCTCGTGTCGCCGAGCCCTGGGAACGAGCTGGTCGTTTCCGCGCTCTGAAGGCACATTCCTCCCCTAGCCCGCGTGCTGCAGCTCGGCGTATGTGTGCACGAGCGCACACACGTCCTCCAAGAGCCCCAGCCGGTGGCCAAGAGACTCCAGATGTTGGAGGGGCTGTGCACAGCTGCTGGCCAGCAGCGGGTGAAATAAAGAAATAAAGGCATTTTCTCCTTCCCTATCCATAATGCTCCAGCACGTGGTAAGCCAGCTTGCGCCCGTGCCCTCTGCTTGGTGGGTGGCTGGAATTTGGTGCATCCTGCTAGGTCCCAGCTGGGAAAAGCAAAACCAACAGGAATTGCTGCTACTCCTAAACCTGCCTCTCTCCTGCTTTTTGGGGTGGCTGCGTGTTCCCCTCTCAACTTCTCTTATTCTTCTCCCCTTGACCTCATGGGAGGATAAAACATCCTCATGAAGCCCTACGCTGTCACCTCCCTGCGGCCACGCTGTGGAGTCTCCATCCACACTCAGCTGCGGATTGCCAGGACCAGCTTCTCTTTTCCAGCCTTTCTGCCCCTTCCCGTGTTTCACGTGGAAAAGGGGAGCTATTGCCTGGCGTTGCCTGCTTGCCAGGCCCCTTGCAGCTCCTTTGCAATGGAGAGGCAAAGCAGGGCCGTGACTGGAGGAGCTGAACCCCCCGCTGGTAGCTGCCTGCTTGGCACGTAGCGAGGGACGAGCAGGGATTTTGGCACTCTTGGAAAGGGAAAAATCTCACTGAATAATCACGAGAGCCCCTCTCCGCTCTGCCTCTGCGCAGAACCTGCTTGAGAAATGATAGCATGGAGCAGGAATGCCAGGTATTTCCTCCTGCTTCTCAGGGCTAATCAGGGCCCAGGTAATGGGAAGGCGAAGAAAAAAGGGACATCGCTGCTTCCCCTCCATGGGTTTGCTGAGGAGCTCTGTGCAACGTCCAAAACGCATGCAAAGCCACAGGGCTGGGATGGGGTTGTCTCTCACTGGCAAGATACGGATCTGATACTGTCAACTTGCACTGGAAAGGAAGCAAAGGGAAAGTCTGCAAGATTTGCAGGAGGTTTTCTTCAAAGATTACGTTGATCTGAACCTTTCCCAAGTGTGGGAGCTGGGAAGGAAGCGGGAGACACGGATCCCAAGCTTTGAACCTAAAGTAACAGTATTTCCTGGGCCACCAGCCTGATGTGTCCAGCAATTTGCTTATTAGAGTGCAATGAGGATCATGTTTTACCTTAAAATTGGATGTTCATAAACAGGGTCTGTGCCACTCACCCTGGCACCACCTCTCCGTCGGGGCACATTGAGACTCACTTTGGACAAGGCCCACAGAGAGGACCGGAGGGGCACGGAGAGGATTCACCCTTCAAAAGCGAAAGGGAGAGATGCAGGAATCAAGAGAGACTAACCCCCAAAAGTTGAATTTAGGTCACGGCTTCACTGCCCCTTCTTTTTGTTCCTTCCCCTTTGCGTGGCTCCGCGTTGAAACTCTAAACCAGCTCATCTGGCCACATGGCCGATCAGGACCGGGGCTGCAAAGCTGCGTCTTGGCACGGAGCTTGCGTGAGCTCCGTGGAAGCCCCAGCCCTTTGTGCGCGGTGGAGAAGCACAGGAAAGCTCGTGCAGCCTCCTGTGCACCAGCATCGCTGCCGTTCCCACGTGGGACCCAGCGACAAACGGCGGCGCTGGCGGAGGCTTTGGAGGCTGGGGCAGGTTGGGGAAGGTCTGGCGCGGAGGAGGGATGAGGGCAGCAGACGGTTACAGGGAGGATCCAGGCGTGCAGTGAGGCTGAAGCTTTCATTCGGTGTGAGCAAGCACCAGCGCGTTTATTTTTCCATGCGTGCAAATACCACCAACATACGTTGGTGCGTGGTGCCTACGGCTGCGTGTCCCCAGCGTGGACTACGGTCAACGTAGGCTGCAGCTCTCTCCCAATATCCCTTCTTTTTCCACGGATCCGCATATCCAACTGCTTGGTATGCAAGCACAGTGCTTCCCTGCAGCTGCTCGGCAGATGGGCGCTTTGCTCGCTTGCCTGGCAAGGCTCTGCTTGCCTGCAAACCCTCCCTGATTACACGCGCTCTTCCGAAACGCGACCAAATGCAAATGAAAGAATCAGCTCTTTCCTTCCCCTTACTAGACTCAGAGGCTGAAACATCATCGTCTCTATGCTGTATCACATGCCCGTGTGCTTATATCCCTTAAATGGGATCCAGATCTCAACTGCCCCAGCTGGAAAGGAGATGACAAAATGGAAATAAAGAGAAAAGAGCAAAATGGGAAACTTAAGATCTACCATTTTGCTTTTATTTCTTTGTGTTTGTGAGCATCAGTAGGAGGGCTGGCCATGCCAGCTATCCTGGCATGGAAAGTGAGGTTTGGGTTAGACTAACACAAATGGCAGCCTTCTTTCCAGGAAGAACATCGAGTTTTTCTTAAAATTTTCTTGCTGAAGCTTTAAAGCTTGATATCCCCCAAATCCCTCCTGGTGGATGGGAGTTACCTCACCTGCTCCTGTGAACACTCTGGCTGCTGGGAGCTCATACCAAGACCCCTTAGATGAGCCCAGCCCAAACATCTCCTCCCGGGTCACCTTGATGGTGAACCTCAAGGAAATGGCCTCTTTGGGATTAGCAGTATCTTCTGCTGTTTGTCCACGTGTGTTATGAGCTGCAGCACCAGCAGTCGTGGTGCTGGGGCTGTTTTACCTTTCCTTGGTCTTTCCGGGGTGCTGCCCCCAGAAGTCTTGTCCTTCTCCTTCTAACCCCATTCTTTACAGCTCAACAATTCCCACTTTGGGCCTTTTCTAGACTCCTTCCCAGGGGTGATTTGGCCTGCTGTGGGATGCACTCATGCTCTCCGTGCTTCGGTTGTGCTCCTCAACAGAAGAGCAGCTTTAAGAGGGTACAAATTTAACAGCGCAGTCATCGCCTGCTCTCCTGCAAGGCACCAGTCCAACCTACTACCTGCGGATACTCCCGCCTTTCCCTTTTCCTGGCCTCCCAACACCCTGCGCTGGCTGTCCCTCTGCTGGAGCCGTGCTCCGAGCTGTTATCCGATCTTGCCGTCTCCACTCTGGGCTCCTCAAAGCCTCTTTTCCGCCACTTGTCTGTTCTAATTTGGTCTTTAGCGGGACAAGTCTGTCTCCTCTCAGGATGCGGATCCAACTCACACTCGTGCGGCTCCATTTCTCAGGCGCGTCTTGGACCTGTTTGCGTGTGGTTGAGCTGACTGGCCGCAGCCCCAACCGTGGATGCTCTTGATCACTCATACCGAGAGCCACGACGCTCTTCCCAGCCAGGTCTCCAGCCTCGGCAGAGCTTTAAACCTGCAGCAATCTTGTTGGTTGTAACCCAGCTCAGTACACCCGAGTGACCCATGGACACTTCCATGAGTTTGGGGTCTCAGTTCTTGCCAGTCTGTGTCTCTCATGAAGACCATTCCCACCTTTACACCAAAGGCACAAGGATCCAGCTCACGAGAGGGGTCCGTGTAATCCAGGCACATCAACAGGGACTGGATTAGGCTTCCCTCCCATGGTCTCTGCAGTCAAGTGCTATGGGGATACATGGTAATCATAACATCCGCTTAAAACGCTGTAATTGTGGTATCAAATTTGTTGGACAGCAGAGAAATCGGGATGTAAAGCAGCAAGGAAGGCGCTGATGCTGCAGATAGGCATGCAGATCCAGGGACAGGGGTTTGGTGGCATGGAGTTTGGTTTCACGTGGCTCTCACCTTTGGGGTATCATTAAGGTCTCCTAACAGGGTTGAGCTCAGCCGGCACATTTCCCTTTAGTGGAAGCCCTGATCTGTGTCTCTCTCCTTCACCTGTCCAAAAACCTGCAGGCGTTTTATACCAGTGCTCTACTCCACTCTTGACTTTGGCCGAGGCTGGAAAACACATTCCAGGGCGCTGGAATGGGGCGATAACACCTCGTAGCTCTGCAGAAAACAAGGAAAAGTTATGGGAGAAGCCGGGCACTGTGAGCGGGAGCTCCGGGACTGGTGCACAGAGCAGAGTGGATCCCCCTGTGCGACAGCCCCAACACTCCATCCGAGCTGCCTGCCAGGACTGCGGATGGACAAGGGAAGAGGCTTGGGAGGTCCAACCACCACAACAAAAGGAGGAGAGCTCTCTGATGGAGCTTGGCTGCTCCATCTGCATCCAAGAAATGAGATAAATTAATTATCTGGGATGATATCATTAAGAGGGAGATGGAGGAGGGCGTCGCACCCACAAGCAGCACCCTGCTCCGGTGCGGGGAGGCCGGGCATGGAGCTGCAGGATGGGGCCCTGGCCACGCTCGCCGCGGGGACGGGACCGTCTCCTCTCCGAACAAAAATCAGGCACTTGCCAGGAAAAGAATCAAACACATTTTCCATCATGTCTTGGCTGCGGAAGTGGGGATGTGACAGCCATGGAAAAAGGGAGGGATTATGTAACAGCACGGGAAGCAAATAAATAAGTAAATGACGGGGAGGAGGTGGGAAAAAGATCCCAAACCAGAAAACAAGTGTCCCCCCCAGCTTCCAAACCTACCGCTCTCCGTGTAAAGCCACTAAAGCCCCTGTAACTCATTAGGGGCAGAGACTGCTTCACGGAGTATGTCGTCCTGCTGTGTGCTGGAATGAAAAGTTTCTAACCACAGCGAGAGATGCTGAGAGCAATAAAAAAAAATTGCTTCCGCGCCCTTCCCCCCCATCACCACTTTTTTTTTTTACTGTGCTGAAATTTCTACAATCTGATTTTCTTCTCTCCATCAAATACGGGTTTCATGTTCCAAAGCATCAGGCTGCGGTTTGAGAGGAGCAGTGGAAATTCCCTTGCAGTGGGAAGGGGCCAAAGACAGAGGGGTGCAGCAGGGGAAGGAAAATTGGCTTTTTTTTTTTTTTTTTAATATTTCATTGGCGATGCTGTGGCTGAGAGGGCCTGGAGCTCGTGTGGAGCAGAGCCCCAGCAGGCCTTGATCCACACTGAGCATATTTCCCTGGGCATTAATCCCCACTCCAGGCCCTTGGCTGAGCGTCTGCACCAAGGTGCTCCAAGGAGCCGTTCGCTTGCAGCCCAGTTCCCTGCCCCGTTCCCAGACCTGCCACTGCTTCCCTGCTGGAAGGAGAGAAGCCAGAGGGTCCCGAGGTGGCCAGATGCACGTGAAGGTCAGAGCAGGGGCTGCAGTTAACGCCTCCACCCCCTGCTTGGGGACATCACAAGGGCACTTCCCTGCCTGGCCGGGCTCCAACACATATTCCCTTCTCAGACATCTGGGGAGAAGCGAAAGTGCTTCTCCCTCTTCCTTAGTGAGATCCTATTTACAACAGCTTCAAATATTTACCTAAAGTGCTGCGCCGAGGCTGGATGTCAACACATGGCAGCTGGGTCCCTCCACGCAGCATCTGCTGGGGAGCAGCGCCGGCCTCCGCATCTCCCCCCTCGGACTTGGGCCATCTCCTAGTATTTATTTATTCCCCATCTGCCTCGAGGATCTTCCTTGCAGTAAATCATCCCTGGCAGAGCTGGCCGGAGCTGATGGGATTCAGCTGCCCCCTCGGGACAGGCTGTGTGTGCAGAGGCACCTCTGGTTTTCGGCTGTAAATCTCCAGTGACAAATTTGCGGATGGAGGTTCCCTCTTTGGCGGGATCCAGCTTGCCTGGTTTGAGGAGAGAGGTGAGGATGGAAGGAGGAGGTGGGAGGAAGAGGGACATCACCAGCTACAGGGAAGTGAGGAGTGGGAAGGAGGCTGTGATTAGCAGGAGCCACCTCTTATTTTTATGAAAGGCTTGGATTAATCTTCAAAACAAGGAAGAGCACCAGGATCTCCAGAAGATAAGGGAGCTTTGAAGCTATTTGGACAAAACCTTAAATGCCATACCTTTGGGGCATCAGTTTTACCTATTATTCTCATATTTGCAACCCCACTTTCCAACTTGCCAGACATCTCCAGAGACCCTTAGTTGGGCTGTGCACTTCTTAGTTGCTTGACCCATGGATATCTGCAGGGCCTTTTTGGTCTCTTCTGCAGCACGTCCAGGCATGGCTCTGGGGGCACAGCTCCCTGGATGGATGGGACAAGCATTTCCCTGGGAATTCCCAAATCTGGGTGGTTGTGCACGGACATCGGGTTTTCTGTCTGCTATTTATTGCCTCTGAGATGCCACATGTAGGTCTGCTTCACTTTGCTGCAGCTGGGGAGAGCTCCTGACTCATCATCATCATCATCATCATCTGGTCACATGCCAATCTTTTTGCATCGAGAGCTGTTGCCACTGAGCATGGGGGTATTTATCCCTCTCACGAGACTTCCACTTCCCAGTGCCCAAATGCAGGGTATGACTTTCCAGAGACAACGAACACACACGTCTCCCTGAGGCTTAGCAGCCCAGAAGGCAAGCCTTGAAGATGCCACCAGCAGAGCATCAAAAACAGATGTATCCAAAATGAGAGAGTCCTCTTGGTCTGTGAAGGACAGATCCTCCAGCTCTTTCTCTTGCATGGCTAAGACAAACTTTCCCCTGCACCCTCGGCACTTAAACCAGCTCCTGGCATGAAACCATCTCCAGACTGCACTGGCAACAGGGCAGCCACCTGCTCACAGCTCCTCCTTGGCTGGCCTCAGCTCAGGGTTCCTCCATGCTTCTCAGCCTGGCTCTTGGCTCCCCAGAAAGCCATTTTAAACCCAGGCCTGCTTTCCAATTAGCAAAGTATTATTTCCATCCCTTTGCACTGCCAAAACAAGCAAGGCTTTTCCAATAACTGCTGCTTTGGTGGCTATTGCCAGGCCTTTGTTTTCTGACAGCTTAAACACAGGACGAGTTGTAAACTGGAGCCTGATCGCTGGTTCTGTGGCTGAAAATGGCATCTGTAACCCTGCCTATGAGAGCAGTTCTAGGCTAGAAAAAGGGGGTTTCAGGCCTTTTCTCACACCCAGCAGCCCACTTTTTAATCCCAGTTCCCTCTCTGGAGCCCCAGGCACCTTCTCAATGTACCTGAGCACATTTGTGAGGTCCTTAGAGATGGAAAGTGGAAAGGGCTATGAGACACAAGGAAAAAGCCCCTGTGAAGCCTATCAAATAATTTCAGATAACAAATTCTGTTTTTTTTTTTCCTATTTTTTACCCATAGAGTTCTACCCAACTGGTAGGCTGGCTGAGAGCTACTCGTTCTGGAGAAGATCAGGATGTGCTTGATCACCACAGCCTATACTCTCATCAGATAAAATATCAGTGAGGAAGAAGAATGAGTTTCTGGATTAGATTTTGACATGAATAAACACTTACTCTATAATTCGCCAGTCTTTCAGGAAACTGCAAGTATTTTCCCAGTGTCAGATGTTCATGCAGATAATGTATAAATAATGACTCCAATTATGTCAGATATTGCAATGAGCAGAGCTCTGGGCTTTTGTTCATAACAATATCTGAAAAAAACAGTGTTTTCACTTTCTTGCTCTTCTCAGTAGATTCTTCACACTGTAATTCAGTGCTTTGTCACCCCACCTCCGTTGAGAGCTCTTCTCTCTCTTTCTGGAGTCAGATGAGATGCTTTTCTCAGCGGGTCCTTGCTTCTGCAGGCAACACAAAGTTGGCCTCCCCTTGAAAGAGCTGGCCGTGCTTTTCCCTGTATCACTGGCAATGAGGATTTCTGGCGCACGGCCTATTGCTGTGCTGTTTCCCATCTTCACCATGAGGTCGGAGCCCAGGGTACATTAGATTCTGCAGGCTGGGGAGAGCTAGCGTTTTGAGGCCAAACATCTTTGTCTCTGGAAAGAGAGCCATGTCCTGTCCGCAGGAAGGGTGAAATCACTCCTAATACCTTCCTTGCACTGTGAACCAAAAGGTAAGTCCACACAGCTTGGCATGTGGGCCCTGTCCAGCTCTGGGAGAGAGATGTGTCTCCAGGGAATCATCTGACCATCTATCCATGGGCCATCTTGTCTGAAGCACTATCTGTGTTCTCCTAGATGGAAACAACAGGCTGATCTCCATCCTGTGAATCCTAGCAGAGGATCCTGGAGCTTCCTTTTCTTTCCAGAGACGGAAGAAGGTGTCAGCTCCATTTGCCTTTGCAGCACATGGCAATGACATTGCCAAGGCGAGAGCATGACCAGCAATACACTCTGACTGATGACTGCAGTGGAAATCCCAAGGCAATCCTCAAGTGGAGTGCAAGGGGGCCGAGTTTGATGAGGTCAAGAGTGTCTCCTCTTGGATTGGAGGAGACTACAAGGAGTACAGATGCCAGCTGTGACTCTCTGGAATGGGGCAACATCTTCCCAGGGACTGGAAGCTCTAGGAGATAATCTTGCCCATCAAGACTTTCACCCTGTGCTGAAGCACCGCTGTTTTCGGTAGAAAATCAATGGCAATGTACAGTGATTTATAGACAGAAAGAGAAGGAGAAAAAGAAAGCAGCTACAGCATGGAGTACCGTGCAGAGAGAGGCCAGTGATGAGGAATGAACACAGCACTCACATTTGGTCAAGAGATCTTTCCAACAGTCTGCATTGGCTGCTGCTTCCACACAGGACTTTCCATTAATGCTCAATACTTAGATCTACAAATTAAGCAAAGAAAAAAAAAAGAAAATAAAGATCTTTTGTTTTCAAGGCTTTAAGTAGGTGGACAACATCTTCCAGGATGATGGATGCAAAGATGAAACCAAAAGCAGGTACCAGCTTCATATCAGCCTTAACCAGGAACCTGAAAATTGCATCTTTTTCTTGTCTCTCACTTTCCCATTTCCCTCATTCCTTCAGCTTGTCAGAAACTGGCCATTTCACCCATATAGGATCCCTACAAGGTACAGGAGGAGGAGGTTGCAGGTTGCAAGGAGAGGATGATATCAAGAGTGCTTTGGTAAGGAGAGGATCTCAATGAGTGCTTTGGTTTTAGCCAGAGACTGCAGAGGGGCAAAAAAACCTCCAAGAAAGAAAGAAATAACAACAACCAAAAAAAAAAAGAAAAAAGAAAAAAGAAAAAAGAGCTAAGAAAACCCCACAAATTTCCATTTTCTTGTTGTTTGTTTTGTAGACAGAACCAGTAGCCCCACCTATAAGGAAAGCTTCCTGACACTTCCATTTACCAGGCTCTGGTTTGGCTTTGCTTCTAGCTTTGCCAAACTCAAACCCTTCGGGTTGAAGTTTTCTAGGCCAGCTGCACATTGGTCCAAATAGCACCCCCATTTTTCAAGACAGGGCATTTCCTTTAAGGGACCTCCAACAACCTTCTGCTGGGGCAGGAAGATGCGTTTCTTGCCCAGATTTGTCTCCTTGCAAAAACACGAAAAGCTGCCCAGATGTGACCAGGTTATAACCTCTGTAAAACAAATGAAATCTGTCTGGTAGATATGGCAGAAGAGTCTGCCTTTTAATTCAGTCTTTTATAGCCCCGTGTAAAAGGAAAAGAGCTCAGCCTTGCTCTGAAGCATGGAAAGGGTTAATGTTCAGCAAAGCCACCCTCCCCCAGACCCTCGTGGAGAGCTCGGAGCTTTTGCTGGGATGTGGCAACGCAGTCACTGAAATCCACACAGAAATTTACCATTCCAGGCCAAAAAGGGGATCTGTTTTCTCTCTACTCACTCTCCTCCTTTGGGGAACTACATGCCAGGAACAAACCCAACCGACATTAGTCTGAGCCCTGCGTGGAGAGCAGGTTGAATCGAGCTCTGCATACCTGATTTGTCCAGAGTGAAGCGAAGTGTCCTCTCCTGCCAAAAACTTTTGAGAAAGTATTTGTAATAATCAGTCACTCTGCTCTTTTAGTGCTTGCCAGAATAGCTTTTTCCACGTGGCTGCGTGCAGATCTGTATGTCCAACGTGGCCAGGTATCATTCAAGCACCACTCGCTCAAGACTGTGGCACACTGAGCCATGTGGATCTTCTCCTACACTCCTCTGCTCTTGGTGCTGGGAGATGGAGAAGGTTTTTCTTGCTGTACTCAGGGCAAGTGGGGAAACCCCAACCCTCAACCATTGCAGCAGGTCAGGAGAAGCCAAGGTGGCCAGCACTAGCCAGGTAGCAGGGGTCATGTTGGAGATGGAGCTGACTCACAGCTCTGCACCGAAGAGCAGCAGCAGGCACAGAGCTTAGGATCCTCATGCTGAGCCAGAAACCAAGACTGAGAATCATCTGCTGGCCAAGGGCTACTGGGATTGGTGGCCTGGTTCTGCCTCCTGCTGACCCAACAAGCATGTCTGAAGCATGGTTGGGATCGGTGACATGGACATCATTGGTCATAAGGACGATCTTTCTGTGCAGCCTGGTGTTGGTCTGAACCAAGGCTCCTGGCTCCAAGCAGAAGGATGAACAAAGACAAGCAGCCTCCTCAGCCTGCTGTGGCCACCCCCATAGGAGGCCAGGACAGGCCATGGACATGCAGAACAGGCCACTGTGCGGGGACCTGAGGGCCAGCTGGGACCCAAGGAGAAGGCCAAGGAAGGTGAGGAGCACTTGGCTGGTGAGCGAGATCTCTCTCTTCTTATGCCAGCATTTGGCCAGTTCAACTCCAGAGACAGGAGCGTGAAGCACCCCCTGTATCCCATGAGGATCCTCTGGATGGGCATTCACCATGCAGCAATGAAATACTCCATCTTATGTCCACGTCCTGACCCCTTGCAGCTTGGATATTTCCCTGTCGAGCTCCACCTAGCATTTAATAAACTCACTCGTTTCCTTCCAGAAAGAGCAGCAGCAAGAAGGGAGTTTCCATTATTTTTATGCTGGTCCAAATCTGATCAGAGGAGGAGACTGATTATTTCTAACCGGGAAGCCAAATTCCATCTTGCTGTAGCTGTCCAGGGCCTGCTAGCACCAAGCATCATCTTTCAGCTGCAGGGCTGCTCTGAGGTGGGATCTGCAGGCAGTCAGCACATGGTCTAGACGGGCCAAGAAGCTTCAGGTGAGTCAGAACTGCACCCATGATACTGGAGAAAATTGGACAGTTAAAAACCTATGGAAGGAACAACTGGTAGCTGCTCAACCCAGGTCTTGGCCACAGCACCAGAGTTGGACCCCTCACCCTGGCTAGGAACACTGAGGTCTCCATGATAACTGCACTTCTATATTTAACCCCAAGTCCATGTGCCTGGACAACCTTGTGGGTTGTCTCCAGGAAGGCTGGAGCACAGCTACTGAGTCAGCTCCAGGACAGTGGCTGTTACCAGCTGAGATTTCCCCCAGGTCTCCCAGATGAGCACTGACAGGGCTTGCCATGACCTGGTCCTCTCGGTGCTGGTTAGCTCATGATGAGTGTGGGGCCTCCAGGAGAAACTCTGCAGTCAAGAGCGACAGCGCGAGATGGCCAATCCTGGAAGATAGAGAACATCAAAGTCAAAAAATACTCTGGATAAAGCCTGCTCTGTCAGAACCACAAGGTGGAAAGAAGGAAGATACGTGATTTTCAAAGAGGTAAGAAATGAAGGGAGGCAGAACAGCCTCAATCCAAGCATCGTCATGACAGGAAAAGACAAACATATTCGTGGCTGATGAGTACAAGGAGTAGAGTTGAGAATGGAGAAAGTCCGTAGGCTGAGCCACACCATGTCTGTGAGGACAGCAGTCACGACTTGCAATAAGGATCTAATGGGACCTGACTTGGTCACCCTAACTTCTCACTACAGTAAATGCTAACCCAGCACTTGTCATGAAAGGCAGGATTGTGTTGCTCTTTGCAAAATATGACTTTCCTTCCTTCCATCTATAGCTTTACCGCATAAACACCTCCAAAACACTTTCCAAATCAATTTCTTTAAATTTTTAAATCTTTCCAATCACACAGGAAGCCATGTCCTCAGAACTCCAAGGGGACTAAGGGGAAAGTACTGCAGCAGCATGACCCTGTCTGACAGTTTGGGGAGGTTAGCAAAGCCCACTGCTTGCTGCATCACACTGCACTTTGATAACAACAGAAATCACCATCTCAGCTTCCTTTAGATCTCTGGTACTCCTGTGGTCTCTGACTTTTTGGTGGACCTCCTCCCTGCATCCATAGACAGTACATAAACATGTTCTTCTCCACTGCTGTGAGCCATTACCTGCACTAACAAAATGAGATTTTGCATTCACGCTGGCTCACGCTCCCTCTCAGGGGCTGTGCAACACCTACAAAGACCTCCCAACTTGAGACCTGGTGAGTTTTTCAGTATTACCCCCAGCACAGCACCTGCCTTCAGTCTGAAGTCTTCCCCTCTGTGCCTCCAAGAGCCAGCAGAGAGGCACAGTGTGTGCACAGATAGGAAACAACTCTTCTTCGAGCAGGAGGTGGGGGAATGTTTTATGAGAAGCAGTTACTGCCATTCTTAGAGGACTTTGGCTCTGAGCCCCTCTGCCACATTCTTAGGAGAGATCATATCAAAAACTATTTTTACTAAAAATGTAGTGGTAACCGGCTCCAGATGTCCATTGTTATGTAATAGGCTTTGCTTTAATGGATCTGACTTCCAGATGTTCGGTTTGGACTCAAGGCATCTGCTTGGTCCTTCGAGGAGCGGGCGAGAGGAGCCAGCCCAACGGAGCCCAATCTGTGCCGTGCAAGAGGGGGCAACTGCCTCCACCGGAGATGGGATCTTTCCTGGCACTGAGCACTACTTTTCCTTGCCTTTCTTTCCGGAAACACGTTAGTCATCCTGGGCAGCCATCTCAAGTCCTGCTTTTCCTTTTTATGGAAGGTCAGGCAAAAGGGTCGCCGAGCACTGGCTTGCTCAGTGCTCTGTGAGAAAGGAGGAGGTTGTGGACAAGGCTGAGGCAAGGAGGCAATTGCTGGGAGCACAACAGCCTCCCATGATGCAGCCAGGACAATCCATAGGTACCACATCACCATCACATAGATGGGAAGAATTGCTCTCCCTCGTAAGAGAAGATCCTTCTTCAGAGCCTAGCTAATGATTCACAATAGCCACAGAGTGAGGCCAGGAAAGCTGGAGGAAATAAGAGGGGCTGGGAATGTCCTCACTTTGCAGGGTCTATTCTGTGGCTTCCTATCTGTGAGAAAGACCTCAACACAAAGGCTAGTAGGAGGAAGCAAGGAGACAGATGGAGCTGAGAAGGAAACATTTTGGACCTGGAAATGGAGAGAGACCGTGATGGGATGTGAGGAAGGAGACAGCCACAACATAGCCCAGCGCAGATGGGTGACCTATCCAGGGAGCCTACCCAAGCTCTCATATTTCTTTCCTTACTTCACTATTAACATTACGAGGTCAAATCTGGGCAGAGCCCAAATGCAGGTGGAGGTGAGGGGCTGTGGAAGCGCTAACACGTTACCCCTGGCATGAAGAGGAGAGTGTCTGGGGAAGTTTCTCCTTCCCTCAGGGCAGGTCCGGGAGCTGCAAGAACAGGATCCTGCAGAGCTCCCAGCACTGCTGAGCCCTATGGACTGCACTGCTGAGATCCATCCTCCAGCCAGCGCTAGGAAATACGGCTGCTCGCCCCTTTGGTAGGAAAGGCTCCAAGTGCAGGATGGAGCGGATGTCTGGATCCTCGTTGCTATTTGGACAGGGGGATGAGTGGTGCATGCTAAGCTGGGAGAGATTTGAATTCAAATTATGTGGCTCCCTGCCATTGCTATTAGCATCTGCTAATAAAATGCTAAAAGTTATTAAGTGCCCGGATCCAGGAGGGAGATTTAAGGAGGATGCACTTGGACTGAAGGCAAACAAAGGTTAAGTGCTTTCCTGAGAACACAAAAACGTGAGCGGCCGGGTGGCTTGACTCTCCGAGGAGCAAAACCAGCCACTACCTGATTGCAGAAGGAAACAGCTGGAGATGCAATATCAGCCCTATCACCCCTCCCCACCCCGGACACAAACACACTTCTCCTAGGAGCAGGAGCTCCAGGGGGGAAGAGGCAAAGCAAGGGGGACAGCAGGAACAGATGGGCACCCAGTGGAGCAGGGACGGAGCTGAGCTCCCTGCCCCAGCTTCACCCCTGGCTTCTGTCCTGATCAGCGTCTGGCCTTTGCCTCAAGGAGAGCAAGAGCAGGTCGTGCACTGATAGCACCGACCTCCCTCCCAGGCTGAGATTGCCAAAACAGGTCAGGCAAAACTGCAGCCAAAATCCTCTCTCTGGGCTTGCTTATTTTTTTTCTTTTTTTTTGTCTCGGTTTGTACATTTTAGCATCAACAAATGAAAAAGATGAGGAGTAAAAAATCACTGATCAGTCTGACAGGTCTAAGGGGGAAGAAGAGCTGCACTGGGTGCTCTGCTTCAGCTACAACCTTCTACTCGCTCTTACACCTCCAGAGTGGCTGGTGGAGCTGGGCTCGCTTTGCCTTTCAACCATGTGCTCGTCCTGGCACTTTGTTTTTCTTTCACCTTTTTGTGGGTCGGGGTCTCTGCTCTACACACGCAGGCTGTCTCAGCTACAAGTCAAATGGAAATACATCTGCTCACGCGCTAATGGAAGGTTTTCATGCTTTTGCAAAGGATGCTTGCTTTTTTTTTTCCACCCCCTGCTCCTTTCTTCCTATGGTCAAGCCATACATGTGCACACAGCAGAGTGCCAGAAATGTGGTATTTATCAAAGGTGCATCTCCCATGCTGACATCGGATGAAACTCCAGTGAACAGTGGAACAGGGTGGAGGGGAAGACAGGAGAAAAGAGGAGAGTAAAGAGAGAGGCATAACCGAACCAGGAGACAGGCGGGTGGAAGGTGTGGAGAGGAGCCCTGCAGAACAGGGCTGGGGAAATGAAGGAATGTTTCAGGTCAGACCCTCCTCCCCACAACAGCCCCATGTAAAATTTAGAGATTAGGTGGAAAATCCGTGCCGAGGGGAGATGTAGGCCTTTAACAGAGCACGGCTTCAAACAGGCCAGCTAATAATCTTGAACAGAAATCCTAGCATAAAGTCCTCTCGTTTTCCTTCCACTCTTCTACCCTTGCCATTAACCCAAGAGAGGTGACAGTCCACAAGGCCACCAGACTCATTGGAAAGGTTGGGGAGCACAAGAAGAGCGCCACGGACCCACACTGCCTCCCCCAGCCAAAAACCACAGGGACCAATACACCTCTCCAATGGGGCCCTGGGGCACATCTTGATGGTTATTTAACCAGGAAACCAGCAATCAATCCATCCAAAAGCTTTCAAAAAATCCACAAGGCAGGGGGAAAATTTTCAAGACACAATGTGAGGGGTAAACACACGACACTGACAGCAAACTGTCAAGACAGGAAGAAAATACTTGCTGATGTCCTGTCTACCCACTGGACTGGCAGAGATAAGACAGAGCGGAGACTGAATTAGCTTCCTGGCTTATCCATTGCTCTTTCTTTTATAGTGACAATGGACTCTAAACATCTATGAACATCTGTACCCTTGTGGGAAAGAAAAGCTAATGTCTCGTTCAAAGGGGCTGAGTAGATGTGAAGAGACAGGCTCTCCAGGAACTTTGCAAATAGGAAAACATCTTTGCAAGACTCCTAGCAAGCTGTCTCTGCAATGCACATCAGGGAGAAGATGCTGTTGGCCTTGAGCAGCTCCATCCCCAAGTAAAGGGCTCTAGAAAGTGGCCCCTCACAGGCTCAGAGGGCCACGCATGAGGCACGTGGAAGAGAATGTCATGAAACAAGGGTTTAGATTAAGGAGAGGAAAGCTGGTGCCCTAGAGGACATTCTCCCAGGTCCTGGTTACAGAGGTGGTATTAATGAGTAGGTCAGATAGGCAGCAAGTGCTTCTACAGATGGACAGGGTCCCCAGGAGGTGCAGTAGCCCAAGGCAGGAGAGCAGAGCACCATGAAGGCTGCACACTGCCATGTGTTGAAAACACTACTGTTAATTATACAATGGGCTCCTTATGCTCCCTGGAAAAGCAATATGCCAGAGGACTTCCAGCCAATTCATGTTTTAGGACAAATCAAGGCAATATATTATGGTACTCAGCTCCTAAATTTGGTAATTCTTTAGCTGGTGTTTTCAGACATTTGTGAGCTGAGTTGGCCAATGCCACAGAGAAAAGTGATGGGGCAATTATCCTAATTAGGAACAAATGCATTACTTCTGCAAGTTATTTGGTGCTTGGAACAAGCTCATCTCCTTGCGTGACTACTTTGCACAGAGTTAACCCCCACCGAGACCTCAGGGAGATGATTTCTGTGGGGAATGGAAAGGGAAAAAGTGGTGCCCATCAGATTGCTGGGGTTAAGAGCTGTGCAACACACAATGTTTTTCCAGGAACCAGCACCAGGCTCAGCAGCTTCAGGGGGCAATAGGCAGCGTTGTCCCTTCGCGGGAGGCCAGGCCAGGCTGCGTGTGCTGTGAAGGAGCCTTTGCCCCTTTGGGATTTGAGTGCCGGTCAAGGGCAGAGCTGTGCTGAATAGAAGTGTCTGCTGAGTCCATTTCACATTCAGACAAACAGGGCAGAATTAAAGAAAATGCAAATAAATGAGCTAAAGAATTGGAAATGCTGTATGGACTTTAAGCCCCAGCAGGGATCTTGTTACAGGTGTTGGTTCAAGCAGCAGCTTTATCAGGTAGATGAGAAAAGTTCCCCCTGCAACAACCCACAGGCTCAGCCTGCAGGCTCCTGTGAAGGGCTGCCAATGAGACCCCACACGTGATCAGACCTGTGATCAAGGCAGCACATCTTGACAGAGCTGCTGTGAGGCAGCTGAGCTGGAGCAACTCCCAGTTTAAGGCAAAGGAGAGGTCAGGGAGGGTAGACAATCCTCCCTCCCTGCAAGCTGAGCAATAGGAAGGTGACTTTGAGGTGGGCTGATGGTCTCCGAGCCCAGCTGTGTGATGGTGTCTCCAGGCAGCCCCTTGGTCACAGGTACTTCCCAAAGCAGGAGCACACTGTGAGGACACACCACAGCCTTTTCTTCCTTTCTTTTTCCTCTTTTTCTGCTCTTGATATCCAGTTTACAGAGGATGGGTAACAAAGCTGCACCTCATTGCAAGGCAAAGGGCTGCAGCACCTCTTCCCTAAACCCCACTGGGGCCAGGGCACAGGAGACATAATAAACATCACCTTTTCCTTGCCTTCCTCATCTCAAGGGGCTAGGACACAAGATCTGTTAGGTGGCCACCATTAGCTTACCTTTTTCTTCCAACAGAGCTATCCTCATCATGCTCCTGCCACAGTTGCATCCATCCAGGGGACCTCTGGCAAGAGCAAGCAGTCTGAAACTCCTGATCCAAGAAATATCTTCACATTTTGCCCTCCTGTCCTCCAGGATGACACCACCAGCCATTCTTGCTTGCACAGACCACAAGGAATTCACACCCAGCAGTTCCCCCAGAAAGCAACTCTACCCACAGCCTTGCCAGAGAGCCCACGAGCCAGCAATTTAACTTGTTCAGGCTGTCACATGACATCACTTAAAGTTAATGAGGAGCAACACTCACCCATCCCACAGCCCTGCTCTGCTCCCCATTACAGAGCTCTCAAAGTTCCTGGAGGTGTTAACGGGGAAGCTGAAACAGGGAGCACCTGGAGCATGGGCTGTGGTGGGTGCCCTGTTCTCCATGCTCTGCTTGGGGGTATGTCACACAGGTGCCACCCATCTCCCTGAGCTCGGCTCTGCCCGCTCCCTGGGGACATGAGTGCTGCTCGTTGCAGCTGCATCTCAGCATCATTCTGGGACCTGCTCAGCATGCCAGATGTGTCCAGTAATGACCAGACTGGTCATTACCAGTCGTGTATTTCATCGTGGTGTCCATCATGCAGCAAGGTGGACTCAAACCCTTCCCAGCGCCTTTCTGGCCAGGCAGCCCTGACCAGAGTCAGAGCCACCATTTCTGCATGTGTCCCCTTCGGCTGGCCCCATGGCTCGCCCCAGGCTCTGCACCTTGACGAGGGCATTGCCCGCTGCATTGCCAGAGCCCCCTGGGGACACTATTACAGCCAGCGTGGCATGGATCACCTGCAATGAGCCACCTTGCCCAGTCACGGCCAGTAGGGTCCCCGTGTCACCCTGCTCGGCGCGGGCAGGACAGGAAAATCCTGAATCTCTGCAGAAATCCCCATCTTGGTCCGAGCAGGACGGAGGGGGCAGAGGCTGGTTGTATCCACAGCCCCTTTTTTGTGTGTGTGTGTTTTGTCTCTCCTTCTTCTTTTCCTGCTTTCTCAAAAAGGGCCCAGATGCCTTTATTTTGGCTGGGATCCCCTGGCCAGCAGCCCAAGGAGGCACCAGAAACCATGTGTGCGCGCGCGCAATATTAATATACAGAAATGGAAGGCAACCAGCACATAAACATTCTTTACCGTTTGGGTCACAGCCCGGGGATCTGTAAGAGCTTTGTGCTGAGTTTTGAACACAGACTAAATAGAGAGGGAGCGAGGAGGGCAGCGAGGATGAGGGGAAAGGTGAGAGGATGAGAGGAACGAGGATGGCCAAGGACCCTTGGCTGGTTGAGGGCAACGGGGCAGAGAGCAGATGGGGACGGCCACGTTTGGGGTGACAGCAGCACAAGGGAAGGCACCGGTGCAGGGCTGGGAGCTACTGGAGGCCACTGACAACTGCTCCTCAGAGACGGTGGGTGAAAGCCCAGGGCTTACAGCTTGTTCTCCTGCCTTGGCTTTTTGCATTAGAACCGAAGAAGGCATATAAATAATAATAGCAATAAAAGGCAACTTCCACCGAGGGCCGAAAGAAGCAGGATTCCATCGCAAATCTCCTAGAAGGGCTTAAGCGTCTACTGGGGAATAAGGAGGAGGGGGCTACGCTGGAGCATTTCTCCATCAGCCAGGGAAAATGACAGTCTCTGCAGAGCTAATGAGACCCATCTGGGGCTCGGCTGCAGCCGAGAGTGTTAAATCAGAAACTATTCCGTCAACAGCCAGTTTGGCCACATATGAAACATTTACAGGGATTCAATGGCCGGTGCTGGTGACGCAGAAGCCAATAGTCTTGACTTCTTTTCCAGAGCCTCCAGAAATATATTTGTCATTTTGGCCTTAAAGGGACAGGCTGTGCTTTTTCCAGGAATCACAGGGCACTAGGCAGAGCCTTCCTGAAAAATCCAGAGCCCGGCAAGGAGAGAGATGGCTGGGCTGGCTTAAGCCATTGGTTAATGCTTGCGAAGGGCCCTCGGGGCACGCGGACCTGCCAAGCTGCTGCACATGACGCATGCGAACTGGCCGTGTCCTCCCCAAATGTTTTCCGTGGAGATGAGCTCAGATTGAAGGCTGGGCTTTCGCACAGCTGAGCACGGGCCACCGTTGTTCTTGTCCTGCAGCCTTCACCTGCATTGAATACGTGGAAGCCAAATGTAAAGACATGGCTCGTGTGGCCCCAGGACGCACTGGACACGGCGTGAGAGCAGGGCAGGCTTCACCAAACCTTTTCTCAGAGCCCTGCCCCAAACAGGGTTGATTGGCATCCACCTTTTTTTTTGCTTTATAGCATATTGAGCCTCTTGATGTCCAAGCCCAGTGCAATGCTGGAGCCTGCAAACGCATCTCTGAACCCCGGTGATCTCCAAGGAATAAAGCAGCCTGTGGGGAAATGGTGCCACGTTTTCTCCAGGCCCCCAGCCCCCGTGGGCAGCTCCTGCTTCCCAGGGCACCAGGCATCACAATAGCTTGTCCCAGCCCTCCTGCCAGCCTGAGTCACCATCATCCCATCCTGGAGGGGAAGCAGCATCAGGGACGGATCCCCAGGCACAGCTGAGTAAGCAGATAAACCCTTACAGCGTAGAACAAGAATCCTCGGGGTCAACACGGAAGGGGAAAAGATTGGCAAAAAATAGTATCAAATAAATGCAAATTACTCAGACAATGGGACAATAAATTTAGTGGAGCTGTATTTGTCTGCGGCCAATTAGCCCTTACTGTTGTTTGGAGCAATGCAGCTCCCCCTCCTCGCCCAGCTCTGACCTTTGCAATGCACAGTGAAAGCCAGGGAAAGGATCAGAGCTCTGCAACAAAGCTGAAATTTGGCATTCCTCAAACAAGGGATCAGGCAGGAAACAGCCCGGGCCTATTTTGCTGCCCTGGGTCTGAGCCTGGAGCCTTTGCAGCCTAAATACATCAGGTTCCTTAGACATCTTCCCTGTCTTGGAGAGAGACTCCTCCTCATCCTGGTCTTCAGTGGGTCATGTCCTCCACCAGAGGAGACCCATTTGTTTTCTGTCCCATGCATGCTTGCACCTAACCTTAAAAAAACCCTTAAAACCCTTGCAAGCAGGTCCACATGATGACTAGCCATAATTTTCCTCCTGGTAGCCAAGACGCAGTCTCATTTTGTCCAACCCGTGGTTAGAAGTAAATGGGTCCCTTTGCTTGGGGATGGTGCTGCAGCCCAGGTGAGGGGCACATTGCCTCAGCAGCGGGCAGTGCTGAGCAGTGAACTCCCTGGGGTGCCTGGCATTTAAAGCCCTGGTTGGTGGTCTTCTTGGCACAGCTTTTATCAGGGGCCAGGGAGCTGCAAAAAGGAGCCAAGCATCATGTTTCTCTGCTGTAGGCAGCCTGAATTCCCACTACCAGATAGCAGGGAGCTCTGGCAGCGAAATAATCCTGAGAGTTCTCCTACGAAGCAAATTTGGGGAATAAACAAAGCAGAGGGAGAGCTTAACCCAGCCTGGAATCGGTGCTACCCACGGGCTGGCACAAGGAGAAGCAGGACAGGAGATGCCTACAGGGCACCCTGGGCAGGGCAATGCCCAGGTGCAGCCACCGGAGTCACGGCTGTGCCGGGCAGAGAGCTGAGCACCCCGTGCACCCCCAAGGGTCTGCACCCATCGCTCGTGCTGGCGGCTCCCCCTTCGACGTGTTTCCAGAGGCGGTTCCAGCGTGGAAAGTTCTATTTAAAGACCATTTTTTCCCCTCTCTCTTTCCTCATTTTCCTTTTTGGATGACAAGCTGAAGGCTGTAAACTGCAGAATTTCCCACCTAGTTGAACTGGAGGAAATGAAGCTGACCAAAAGTTGAATTTACCCCATCGTGGCAGTAACTGCAGCCAGGTTTTGGAGACAGGCAGAGCAGCTGGAGAGAATGAGCTGAGCTGTGGAGTGAAGGAAGAGGGGGGCTTTGCTTCCCAGACCCGTGCCCAAGCAGCACACAGTGCCAGGCTGTGCCTGCAAGGCGAAAGCCACCCCATGGCCCATCTCCCCTGCACTGGCCCTCTTTCCTTGTCATCCCTCACTAGGGATCACTTAGGCATCACTTGGCATCTCCTCTTCCAAGGAGAGGATGGAGCCAACGGCATCATCGCACCTCTCCGGATCCTGTACCCGCACGGATCGGTTGTGTCCGGTTGTCCATAGGGAAAAGGGGCCAAAGGGCCAGCCACAAGCAGAGCAAAAACATAGGATCCTGCTCCTTGAGTTCTTCCGATCAACTCAAGGGAAAGCAGGCGTGTAGGTAGGAATATATCAATAAACATCCTATATCCAAGGAGAGATGAAAGGGGAGGCTTCCATTACATCGGTGTTGTAGAGAAGTACTCAGAGCTGCCCTAAAGAGTTTCTATGAAATACATTTTTCTTTTTTTTTCTCATCAAAAAATAACACCCAGGTTGCTGGGGAAAATGTATTGATTTCAAAGAATTTTCGTTAAATAAATATCCCAACTCTTCAGCAGTGAAAATAATCTGATAGAAATCTGAAAGAAATGCCAGAGCATCCTGCTTGGAGATGCCTGGCAATGGAACAATTAGATTTTCTGTTGTTGTTTCTAGGATTTTTTTTCAAAGAAATTTCATTCTGGTTGATATAGGCTAAAGGTCGGCACTGAAAGGAAATGAATTGTTCAGAATTCATTGGATCGTGCTGGGATGCGGTTCTGAGCAGGGTTTGTTTCCACATGCTCCTGGGAATGTGTGGGTCTTGGAAGATCTCTGAAAGAAGGAAAAAAAAAAAGACAATCTGGATCCTTCCAGATCCACACGCATCCCTTCTGGTGCCCCTTACCCAGGACCTCACTTGGGTGCTTGTTGCCTTGGCAAGGTGGAACCAGGAGCATGGATGTGGCCACACTGCAGCTTCCCCATCTGGGCCCATGGGAGACGCTTCCCACGGGAGAGGGGCTCTCTGCGCCCGGGTCTGTGGCCAGCACTTGCCACTGGGCCAGTGCAACACATCCGTCTGTACGGATATGCTGTTGGGAGCCGGAGCGGGTGCCCGTCTCCTCCTGGCAGCGCATGCCCCATCACACTCGGCTCGGCTCGGCCCGCGCCGGCAGGGAGGTTAATCAGCTCTTGGGAAACCTCTCGGAAAAGCAGGCGGGGGGCAGGTCTCCAAAGCGCCAAGAGGGAGGGAAAAAGCATCATTATTTCTCCTCCTCCAGCTCTCCCCGCTGGCGGGGTCACCTCTTTCTGCGGGCGACACCAGGAAGTCACCGGGGTCCCTTGGCGGGGGCTGCTGGGGACCCCGGCAGCCCGGCGGGGCCGTGGCTCGGCTGGTGGGCCGCACACGGCCGCGGCTCCCCCGGGGGATTAGACTAATGGGAATTCCTTCTCTGCACGGCGCTTTTCCAGCCGCGCCAGCACGCACAGCTCGACGTGCGCCGCGGGAGCCTGCTGCAAGAAGCGGGCAGTTCGTTCGGGGGTGCTGCCGGGTGCCTCCCCTGCTGCGGGAGAGCTGCTCCGAGGAGGGTTTGGCTCCCCGGGAGGCAGGTGAGATGGAGCTGGGGGCCAGAGAGGAGCAGCGAGTCCCTGTGTCCAACCACTGCTACTCAAAACAGGCAGGACTCCGCGCCAGGACGGCAAGAAATGAGACTCAGTGAGACTCGGTAGCACCATGAGCACCAAGCGTGCAGTGAAAACAAGTCCTGAGTCCATCCCATGGAGGCTGAGAAGTGCCAGTGCAAACACCTGGGGCAAGAGGCCAAGCGCAGCTGAGGGTTCGCTTACACTGGCCCTGCCAAGGGGCACAAGTCTGCGCCCTAATGCGGCTGCAGGAGTCAGTGGGTAAATAAAAGGCATCCGCTCCTCCTCCAGCCCTCACCACACCGAGCATCGCCAGGCAATGGCATCTGACCAAGACCCAGCAAGTGCTAAAGGTCGGGGCCTGCAGGAGTCACTAATCCCAGCACTGCTGGGGCAGTCCTCACACAGTCACAGAGTGGTTGAGGTTGGAAGGGACCTCCAGAGATCATCCAGTCCAACCTTCTTGCTCCAGCAGGAACACCCGGAGCACGAGGCACAGGGCGGCATCCAGGCGGGTTTTGAAGACCTCCAGAGAAGGAGACTCCACAGCCTCCCTGGACAGCCTGTGCCAGGGCTCTGGCACCCTCACAATGAAGTTCTCACTTGGTCTCCTGGTGCAGCCAGGGGGCTGTTGTTGGGGGGTTGCCAGGCTCCCTGGGGTGCAGCACCTCAGCAAGACCAGCCAGATGATGGATCTTGGACCCGTTTGTGCTTTCCAGGGAGAGCACATCAGGGCATTCTCCTTGAGGGGGAGCTCACGGCCATTTCCCTGTGGTTTTCCCTCATTCTGGACCCTGGGTGGGTCTTGGGATGCACACTATCTGTTCTCAGAGGCAGTGCAGAGCTGAGAAATTCAGACTGGGCTGGATGCTCACATGTCGTATGCCCCAGCTGGGTCAAGGCGAGAGGAAATACCCTCCTACAGCTGCCTCAGAGACTGTGCAAACTCAACTCAACTCAATTCTCTTTTAGAGGATATGCTGGCACTTGTTGCTTGGGTCACCCTTGTGCTGTGCTTGTTCCATGCTAGGGTCGGTGACATTCTCATTGCTCCCCAAGATCCTGTTTTTATTCACATAGGAACATAGCTGAACAATCATCTGCAAGTGCCTTAGGTAATGACACAACCTTCTAGAGGGTATCAGATGCACCTATAACAGCAGTGGTACCCAAAGCAAGACTTCTCCTAGGACAGAATTCTTCCCAAAGGTTGGGAACTGCCCTGGGAAAATTTCCCTCTGGTTTTACACACTAGATCTCAGTGAAGGGGACTTCTCAAGTCAGACTCTCCATGGTGAAAGGCTGAAATGCAGCGGCTGTGCCCCAGCAGCACTGATGTGCTCTTGCACACTGCTAAATATTAAGGATCTAAGACTAAAGAACTAACTTCCCCTCCAAGATCTGGAAGCCACCCCGCGCAAAACAGTAAGCTTTGCATGGAACAACAGTGGGAGAAAACATCCTGTAGGGCAGGAGCAGGATGGTGATTAATCCTTGGAAAAGACTAACTGACATGACCATCAATAACTACAGTAACTTGTTATGGCTGCCTCATTCCAGCAGGATTACATGCCTGAACACTCCTTAAAACATCTAATGAATGTCATTTTGTTTTTACTTTCAGTGCTCATGCAAGTGGAGCACTCAACAGCGCTGGCCAGAAGCATGGTGTGAGCTGGCAGGACTGCTCTGAGCTTCCCACACACGGACCTGTCAACGCACCTCCGCACTGACCTGCCATATCCTCACTGGAGCCCCACGCAGCCCTGCTCCTGGATCTCCTCCTGGCCAGAAACTGCCTGCTGGAACTTCCTTACCAAGCACTGGTTCTCACCGACTTCAGTTGGCTTTGAAGGACATCTTGCTAGAGGACACCTACCTCACAGCACGCACGTCTTGGCTCACACCACTCTCTTTCCAATGACCTGAAAACAACTTCTTAGCCAAGCAGAATGTGGGTCTGGTTTTCCAGTCCTGTCCCTGATTTGGAGCTTTCTTTGGTAATGCTCAAGTAAGAGGATGGCAAGAGTATGAATGCTGACCTGAAGTGTTTTTGTTTGCTCCTTCCTCAGACTTCTCTCTGTCCTTATGGAGAGAATATAATTAAATGGCAGAGGGCTTCCCTGAAAGGCAACAGAGCTTGCTCTTCTTGGAGCCTTGAGCTTTGCAGACATCTGCAGGTACTTTCTCAATGACAAGGAAGAGATGTAGAGAGACTTTCCCAGTAAGAGCTAAATCCAGGGATGCCCCGCTGCAGGAATGCCACTTGTCTGTGAGGTGCACACTAATTATGGCTCCTCTTCATTTTGCTGAGTAATGTTATTTAGAAAGGAAGAAGAGTGGAAGCAAGCTTGCAAAAGACCTTTTTTTTTTTTTGCACTGCAAACTTTGTCATTTTGACTTCCCGAACAAACAAGCCATGATGCATTGCATCCAAGCTGTCCCTTGGCAAGCTGAGAGCTATGAATCAGTGTGGAGCTGTTCACTCGACCTGCTTCTACAGCGAGGCTGCAGAGAGGGAGAGAAGCTCTGAGCAAAGGTTATGTACAGTTCCAGTCCCCATCTCCAAAGGATTACTGCTCCACCCTGTTCATGCCGTGCAGGGACAGTATCAGTCAAAACAGTGGGACGGTTGTGGCTACTGTGTCAAATTGTCCCCAAAACACCCCAAATTATTTTCATCAGCGGAGCTACGCTGGTCAATAGTAGCAGATCTGGTCTCAAGTTTCATTGAGGACACAGAAGATTTTCAGCCCCCGAAAGGCAGTGCCAGTAGCTGCCTCTCTCTCTCAGACATGGCTTTAGGGAAGGGATTTTTATTTTCTGCCAGAAACGCTCTCTAGGTTCATACCAGGATTTCCAACGTAGGGGTAGCCAGCAGTCCTGCCTTCCCCACTCACATTTGCTGCTTTTCAGGAGGCTGAAAGCGCCGTTGACTGCTTGCCTGCTGATGCCATGGGAGAGATTCCGGACCCCGAACAAAGACTCTCTGAAGAGCCCGGAGACACTTTCTGGCTTCATGTGCACAACCCCACCGACGGGCTCTGAAGAAAGACCACAGTGCTGAACGGGAGATCAAAGAGGAGCTCGGCTGCCAGAATCCCACCCCGCTCCTCCCCACATCCTGCTGCGCTGCCAGGATAAACCGCCCCATCAATTACTTACTCTATTGCCTTAAACACGAGACCGGCTGCGGAGACGCAACCCGAGCCCAGCCCCATGCGGCCGCTCACACCTGACCTCCCCCTATTTCCTCACCCCTCAATGGCTCCGCTTTTCCTATTAGCAGAGGACCTTTTTGCCGCTTCTTCTACTCGGAGCCTCATATTTCAAATTCCTTCTGAGCTGTATCTGGTTTTCATTTGAATGCATTACATTTAAATATATATATATAAAATACAACGGGAAAGGATTTTCGAGGTAATAAATGGAACATGTGAGCCTGATTATTCAGGATGACCCAATGCAATTCGGTAAGTCCGGCGAGTTGTTTATACTGGCAAGAGGAGAGTGAAATATCATTGGATATGGTCGTTACTCTTATAAGATTTCAATATATATACATTGTCAGGAGCCTCTGAGTTATGAAGTCCTCCTTGCTCGAGGAATAAACATGCTGGGTAGTGATCCTGGAAGCAATCAAAATGCCTGCAGCCCGGCGACGGTAAAGCCCCTCGCCTGGGTGAAATCTGGAGTCAGGCCTGAACCCGCGGGCTTAGGTCGCAACCCAAACGTCCAAGCAGATAGTTTGTCTCACTATGAGGCCGTGGGCAGAGCTCAGCGAACGAGCAGAGACAGAAATATGACTCTTGGCATTTCAGATTGAATTACTGGAGCTGTCTATGAGTGGCCCCACTGGTCAAATAGGAAAAGACAACGCGAGGGAGCTGGTTTCGTTCTCAATATGGTTGGGAGGGCCTGAAGGGCATCTGCTCCTAACTGCTGGCCCAGAAACATCCCGTAGAGACTTGGGCTTTGCAGAGGCAGCTCTGGAGGCATCTCCCCAGGTCCTGCTGCCGGTTATTGCTGAGGATGCCGTGATGGAAGCTCCTCTAGCTGGTGATCCCAAAGCAGGCTGTGGTAGTCTAGCATGAAGGGCTGAAAAGGGCCAGCCTTGGTTCCTACCTTAGATGTGCACCTTCTGGAACTTGAGGAATCCCTCGCTGGTGGCAAAGTCTGCTCCTGAGGAGACCAGAACAGTCCAGTGACGTGAGCCAGGTCAGCACTTGGACAGCAAGAGCTAGAAAAACAACAGCAACTTCTCAGCTACCCCAGCAGGCCTGCAGACACATAAAAAAACCCACTTTTTTGGTGGTGACACACAAATTCCTCCAGCAAACAGGGGCGATGACAGCAGATGTGCACCCTCAGCACACTGCTGAGAACAGCACTGTCCTCACCCAAGCCACCTCTGAAGGACATGGGGCCATCACAGAGCACAGGGGAGTTACAGAAGAACATGTTCTTCTACTCAAGATATCATGGCTGTCATCTTTGCAGCAGCACATCACCTGTCCCTGCAGCTAAAACCCTACCTGCTCCTGACACAGCTGCCCAAAGGCACCGGGAAAAACTCTGGAAAACTCTGAAACGCTTCTGAAGAGAGAGGAACCCAACCCTCAGCTGGTTCCATGTCCAGAGGATGTAAACCAGCCCAAAAGACAGCGTTTCTGTTTGAGGGAGCAGTTAACTTTCCGCTGAGTGCGCTGAACCGACAAGCAGCGAAGCTTTGCCTGTTTACTGCAGAGCGCAGACTTTGTGGTCTGCATGGCTGCAGGTCTCAGTGGGGCTCTATTCACTTTGATTTTACCCCACGGTTAACTAGACCCCGGTAATTATTTGCTCTTAACAAGGCTGTGTTTACACCTCTGAGAAAGGGTCAGCTCCTGACTTGCTCACTGTGCCTGGAAAGAGAGTATTGCTCGTGGCAGCTAGACAAGCCAAGTGACTATAGGGGGGAAAGATGCAATGAAAGAAAGAAATTTAAGTAGGAAAGACGATATTAAAGCTCAGATGAAAACTATCTCTCGTGATCTTTGACTCCACAGCTTGAGCTCTCCCCATCAGTCCTTCCACCCACCGTGTTCCAGTGCAGCCAACGAGAATGGTCCTAAGAACGTACATAAAGCTGGAAGCTGGGACAAATTGATTGATTTTCTTAGCTCCTGGGCTATTAAACGTCTGGACTAGCTAATTTTAAAGCAAACAAGCAAAGGCCAAACAACAAATCATTTGGGAGGCCCTTCAGCAAGAAGATGGAGTTTTATGAGCATCATGAGTACCGCTGCTGGCATTAAATCTGTAGACATGGGGGAAAAATAAGACCTGATTTATCTGATGATGGCAAAAGATGTTATCCAAGCTATAATTTATTGATCGTTGCATTCTCCTGGCTTTCAAGGCCTCTTTCTTGTGCATATGGAAAGTATACATATTTTTCTTTGTGTATGAGGCTAAGCCCAGCAGAGCTCCTGAGTTGCAGGACTATGAGGAATTTTTGCATGGTCTGCTGGTTGTGGCGCAGTAGCCGGGAATGTTGGCAGGCAGCCAGGGCAGCACGGGGAGCCCCTTTCATGGGGCAAGACGGGGCATCCCATGCAGGGATAGTCTGCCGTGGCACGATGATGCTGCTGGGGTGGCAAGGAGCCCTGGACTTGACACAGCCAAGTCCTTCCTTAGCCATGGAGGGACACGTGTGACCACTCAGGAATGGCAGATCCACTGGATTGCCCCATGAAGGAGGATTTGCAATGTGCTGTCTCTTTTCCTAGAAGCATCCTGAATGCATGGATGTGTGCAAGGAACAACTCCGTGCTTGCAGGGAGTGCTGGTCCAGGAGGGCTCGTCTAGGTCCAGTGTCTCTACTGGAATGTCCATGGGCATCTGCCCATCACCCCCTTCTCTCTGGACACCACATTATCAGACTGCAGCCTGTGGAGCCACATCGACCCTGGAGAACATGGTTTGACTCAGGGTCCCTTGAACATCCTTGGCATGGAAAGCCCAGCTCGGGCAGGTTTATGGGATGGAAAGGAGAAGAGGGATGGGCTGCTCTCCCAGTACAGCACTGCCATGCTCGATACCCTCCAAATGATTGTCCCCACGGCAAAACAACATCTCCCAAACACTCCCCGCCACAGTCTGTTCATGGTTCTCACTTTCTAAAACAAACAAGGGCTTGGAGTCTCCCTGAGCCAGGCCTTGCAGAGCCCAGCTGCCTCCCTCACCTGGCCAGCAAAGGCCAGGCTTCCTGCTGCAAAGTCCGTGTGGTGGAAGCAAAATTCAACATGGCAAATGAAGAGAGGGCAGCCTTGGCCTCTCCTGCCCCTGGGGACCCTCGCTGGAGCTAGAGGCTTTCCAAGCCAGTCCATCTGGTGAGGAGAAAGCCAGGCTCTGAAGGGATAGCCGGAAATAACAGCAATTTATGCAGTTATGTTTCCAGATTTTTTTCTCTAACCATCAAATAATACCATA
>VZSG01000387.1:248932-260836 GCA_013398315.1 Nothoprocta pentlandii | reverse complement strand
AAAGGAAAGGAAATAGGAAAAGTAATATATGGACCAGAATTTTTAATCCTCCTTGCTTTCCCAGAGAAAGCTAGGGCCTCTTTCCCCCCTTTAACTCACTCTGTTAGACTCTCTTCCAGCCGACTCAGCGAGTGGAGCCCAACTGCTCTGCAAATTCTCTCTGCTGCCCAGAGGGGCTGGGTAAAAGGGAGAAAAATGAAAAGAGAGGATATTCCCCCCCAAAAAAACAGGTCCCACGGGAGCGGCGATGCCCAGCGACATTGTGGCTAATGCTCTGGCCAGAGGCTGTTTCTCAACGGTGTCCCCAGGACTAACTCACTAGCAAGGACCAACCTGCAGCCCAGGTCAGAGCCTGCCTTGCTCTGCGGCGGCGCAGAGGCCACGTCCTCAGTGACACCAGCCAAGGGACACCAGGCTGGCCCTCGGCTGGTCGCTCACTTCAAAGGCGAGTGCAGGACAAGGGTGGGCAGGAGGTCAGCGAGCCCAGGAGGTGCCCACCGAGGCGCTTGGCACCGCTTGTTTTCCCTGATTTGGGAAGCAAAGGCGGCTCGCCCAGACCACCCACAGCCCCTCGGGGTGACGGGAATGATGAGGCCAAGGGGGACCCGCCACCCTGTGCCTGTCTGGGCCACAGGCTGCCAAGCTCGTCTACACCAGTTGCATTGCACGTGGTGATGCACAGACTGCTCCTCTGCTGCTTCCAACAGCCTGGGGACAGCAGGGGGACAGGAGGGCTAAATCTGCCTGTGTCAGGACACAACACGCAGCTCTTCATCTAGCACCTGGAAATGAAGTGAAGAATATGGAGTGGGAGCAGGGAGGGGTGAGCGATCCTGTCCTTCCTACCACGTTGGGAAAAGAGCATCAACAGCAGCATCCTCCCATGTTCACGTGTGAAAGCTGCCTGGGAGACAGACCACACGCTATGGGTCCCCATGCCCAAACCTCCTCCTAGCTAACAACCCCTAAGGGAACCTGATTTAATGAGCAGGATGAAGCGTTTTCCTACAGCGGCTTTCGTGCTTGGGGAGAGGAGCAGTGGCGAAGGGTGACCTGGGGACAAGGGTCTCCTTGTTGTGACACCCGCTCGGGGCAGGATGCAGGGAGAGGGGTCTGGCTGAGCCCGGGAACTGGCACGGGACACACAGCCCTCCCCAAACAGAAGGGCCTGGCTTGGTGCTCCCGGCTGTTTCCCCTTCTCAGAGCAAAATGCCCAAGGACTTGCTATATTTAGAGGCTGGGGTTTTTTGGGAAACAGAGAGAGGTTTGTTCCAGACTCCGTGTTCGCCTCCAGACACGGTCTGCAGCCTCCCGAGCGGCTCCGTGGCCCTGACCTGCACCACAGCCAGGCACTCGCTGCTCAAACCACCCCGGTGGCTTTCACACGGCCAGGGCAAGGGAAGCGGCTCCGGAAAACTGGCCAGGAGCCAGCGCATGGATGGGAAAGAGCAGCAGAGGCTGACACGGGCTGCCCTGGCGGGGCTGGCACAGCCGTGCGAGCCGGGACTGCCTGTCCGGGCCTGGCGGAGAGCACCAAGGGCAGCACAGCCAGCCCTCAGGAGCAGCTTTCCTGGCTCGGACAGCAAAAAAGAAGTAAAATGCAAAGGGTTTTAACACATACATTGCTGAGCATCTGCCCCAACACTGCCCCAGCTTGCAGGGGTGCCCAGCCGGGCTTCCCCATGGGCTCCCGGCAGGAACAGCGGGAGAAATCCCGGCTCCTGGCAGCGGGAACAGGCGGGAGCAAGCACCACGTGTGCACCCACCACCCCACGATTGCAGCCACACGCACCCGAGCTTGCCACAGAGCCCTTTCCGCACCCAGTGCTCCTGCACAGCCCTCGCCAGCCGGGCATGGAGCTGCTCCTGCTCCGCATGGCAAGATCCACAGGGAATTTGCAGCCTGCCCACGTCTCCAGAGGGAAACACCAGCCCTAGCAGCACACAGAACCCCAACCCCCTCTCTCATATAGCATGAATATTTATTTATTCACCGGCCGCTGCTTCCTTCGCCCTCGCTCCCGGCGCTGGAATTCTCCCTGGAATTCCTCGGCGTGCGGCCGCGCACGGGGCCGCCCGGGAGCAGCCCCCTTCCCGCGCGCGGCCCCCGTCCCTGCTGCCAGGCAAACATTGTTCCCTGGACAAAGGCGGGCATTGTGGCGGCCGCGGAGGCCTGAGCCCCGCGAGAAGGGGGCAGACGGGATGTGAATATAAATCTTGTAAATATTTTCTTTAAGGTGCCGGGTGTAATCCCAGGAAACGGGTCCGCTCTCGCAGCGGCGCACGGGGCAGCTCCACAGCCTCTGCTGTGAGTTTCTCCCATTGTGGAGACTGGGGAGCCTTGGGAGCGACCCCAGCATCTCCCGGCTCCCAGGGCTGATCCCTCCTTTCCGCTTCCAAACGTCTCGGTGATTCCCGGTGCGCGGGACCAGCCCCGATGCTGCCCTGCACAAGACAGTGGATGGAGCAGCTGCCCGGCGACTGCTCTCGCCCATCCCCTGCATCTCCTTCCCTGTATCCATCCCCGGAGCGGCGGCTCTGGGAACCTCTCCAGAGGTGCCAGCGCCAAGGCAGGAGCTGCGCTCCCAGCCTGCTGCAAAAAGAATTTCTCACCCTAGGGAATTCCAGGGGATTTAGCAGGTATTGCCCCGCTTTGTACCTCCCTTTGCTCCGCTTCTGATCATTTTAAGCACTTGCATAAGCCACGAGATATTTCTTTAAGCACGAGGAACGTGTCGCCGGCCGCTCGGTGCCCCATCCTTCCCCAGGACATGGGGGCTGCCGCTAAACCCCCTTCCACACCAGGCACCGTTACACAGCACCAGGGCTCGGAGCAAAGAGATTAGAGGGATTCAGGGAGGTCCCTGGGGACCGCTGTGCCTAACCCTTTGCACACCAGCAGCAGGATGGCCGGCCGCTTGCTTTTCCCTCTTGCCCTGGTGCCCCATTGCTGGCCAACATCGGATACGAGCTGCGGGGCCGCGGAGACCTTTGATCTGCTCCGGGCAGCTGTCCTCAGGGTCTACGTCAGGGGCCAGGAATGGCCCTTCTGGCGGCTACTGACGGAGCGCACGGCAGCGGCCACAAATAACCACGGCGCCGTGCCCGCGGCGGGCACCAAGGGCGCTTACATGGAGCAGGCGGTAAAAATAGGAGGCAAAGGGAAGGACATGGGAACAGACGCGGCGCTTTGGAGGCCAGGAGCAGCCGCCACGGTGCTTGGCTCCGTGCAGGACCAAGCAGCAGGTGCCAACGCGGCGGTGCCAGCCCCCAGCAGCCCCAGGCAGCTTTCCAGTTGCACCTTAGAGGTTTTGCACCTTCCTTGCTCCTTTGCCAATCTTTTCCCAGCGGATGAGCTCACGCCAGGCTCCACCAGCTCACAGCCCTCCACGCCACTCCTCAGGGCATCACCTCGACCATCTCGAGATGCTCCGCAGAGCTCAATGCGGAGCCCCGGGAGAGCTGGCACAAGCGCTGCAGCACCCGGGTCACTGCCCCATGCTCAGATCCCGCCGTGCGCTCCAGGGACACATCGCAAACGCCGGCAGCATCCGGCTGCCTTCGGTCAGCGCCCAGGGCTGCAGCGGGGCCCGGGGCGCTGCAGATCGCGGCTGATACGGCCTGGCGTTTTGGCAGCATTTTCTAGGACAGTTTGCACAGCGCCTTCCCTATACAAAGGCCGTGTCTAGCCGCCGCGCTGCGGCTCGCATATTCCCCCTCCGAGTGAGGGATTCAACCGAAAAGTAAACAGGAAAAAGCGTTACACGGCGCAGTTTATAAATATATACGGGATTATGTAGGCAGGCCAATTTGCACAGATGCCGCGTACGCGCCGCGCTGCTCCGGAGCCACCCCGCACGGACGGGAAACGGGGCCGGGTTCCCACCGCGTCCTCCCGGGGAACAGGGCTGGGAGCCGACGGGAACGAGCCGCACGTAGCACCGCGGGAGCCAAGGCCTCCCGTTCCAGCTCGGCCGCGCTCCGCCTTCCCCCAAGCCTGGAGGGTTTTCGCTCCGGATTTCATGGGGATTTCAGCCCGGGACCTGTCGGGGCCGTGGGACAAATGGTCCTTTGTGGAGGGTGAGGGGAGGTGCGCCGGGTCCTGCTGGATTTGGGGATGGATGGAGCACAGGGACAGACCCATCCCTGGGTGCACACAGGAGCTGGCAACCAGCAACACAGAGATGCAAGTTCCAGAACAGATTGAAGCAGAAATGATTTTTTCCCCCTTTTTCCCCCCGAATCCTGTCCCTTCCTCCTCCTCTCTCCTGGGGCCAAGCCCGGAGGCTTATCCAACCTGACAGCCGAGCGACTCGGTCGTTCAAAGCAACGTCTTAATTACAGGACACGGTGCTGGCACCAAGAATGGCATGGGGCTCTGCAGGGTTAAATCCTGCTCCCTTACCTAGGGAGACTAATTTTTATTTTTCCCACCCCAACTTGCTGTTGGCATGGGAAGCTGGTGCAACTAGCCCAGTTCAACATCCATCCGAGCGCGTTGAAAAACCACCCCAGATTCCAGCATCATCCATGACCTCGTGGGATTCACATAGCTCCAGGGAAGGAAAGGAAGCTTTGAGAGATGATCGAGCACTTCCAGCCACGACAGGGTGAAGAGGGAGGTCAGGGCACCTCCTGCCCGGGAGGTTTCTCGTTTTCCAGCTACCCCTCAACAGTGGGAGAAGAGTTTTGGCTGAACCCTCTTTCAGAGGCAATCGAAGCATTTCCTGACTTGCTGTTGATCTCACAGAACAAAGCTTGTCAAACACAACCTGGTCAAAATCCAGCCAGTGTTATTATGGTTTTTTTGTTTTGTTTTGTTTTTGAAAAAGCAGTCAAGGAATTTCATTCGAGCTCATTCTAAGGGGCAGGGCTGTGCTTTTCCCACCCAGCTGCCTGTTTGCTTTCAAAAATGGGTCCAATAAACACACACGTGTCAAGCTCCCCCTCCAAAAAGGTTGGTTTCTGGAGCAAACAGTATCTTGGACTTACTTTGTGCAAAAGTGTGGGATTTTGGTCAATATCGAATTTTGTATTTTTTTTTCCCCTCAGCCTCCTACTAAACCACTAACTCCGGGTATTCCAACAGCCCCTAAACTTCCATGCTCACCCAAAGGCTGCAGGAGCAGTATGGGGCTTGGGACAGGGAAGCAGCATGAGAGTTCAGGATCAAACCCCAAAGGGAAGGGAGATATTATGATAATACAGGAGGATATTATTTCATTAAGGAGGTAAAGAGGCTTCCCCTCCTGCCTCTTTACCCTGTCCAGGTGGAGCGTGACCCCCACGACAGGGCTGGAAAACCCAAGCACCACACTGCACTGGGCAAGTGTGCACAGTCCAACTGCGGCAGATCGCAAATTTTGGCAGATTCCTAAGATCAGGAAATTCCTTGAGCGCTCGGGAAATTCTCCAAGACGGAACGCGAGCTGCTTCGCTTGCGGGAGATATCGAGCTCTCCTCCTCTTTCTCTTTTCCCTCCCGCTGGTGGGTCGGGGGGACCTTGGCGCACGCGCTGCCGTGCGGGGGATTAGAGGGACCCTGCCCAAGGCGAGGGCAGCTGCTCGCAAAGGGGAGCCGGCAGAGCCAAAAAGCAGCCGTGAGCTCCGAGCAGGCCTGGAAGAAGCCCAAACTGGTATGGGTTACGCTTCCCTCCCCGCTCCTTTGCGTATGCGTTAATAGCCGTGCCTCGTTTGCGGCCGCTCCCCCTCGCACGCACGGCACGCGTGTCGCCCCGGAGCTGGCCGCGCACTGCGCCCAAAGGGCCCCTTGCAGCACCCGCTGACGGCTCCATCGCTGCAGGGATGGGGACAGCAGCGTCCCGCCGGCGCCGCTTCGGCGGAGCGCTGCGGACGGCTCGGGAAGCTGGCGGTGCCTGTCGAGCCCTCCGGGCAGCGCGGTGCCGCAGCTCGGCACGGGGCAACCGCTTCGTGTCAAGGACGGGGCGCAAAGGAGGACGCGAAGGACAGGGCGCAAACCAGCACGTGAACGCTGCCGTTAACACAGCCGCACCATGGTGCCGTCTTAAAGAATAAAAGTAATATAATAATAAAAATTGACATCTGTCACCATGCCTGAGGTCCCAAGGGAAATGACGCCACCATGTACACCACCAAGCTGCCAAGGATTTAGGGCCAAATTGATAAATTGCTGCCACCACCTCAGAGAGGGAGGTGCTGGGATGTGTGGGCTCCTGCTGGTGGGCACAGGTGAGGGAAAGTGTCCTCTGCCCCAGGCTGGGCACTGCAGCTGCGTTTGCACCAAGAGAGCCTGTGTCTCTGCTCCCAGAGGGAGCTTCTTCAGGAACTGAGAAACCTCAGAGAGAGCCAAGGACCTGACCTGGCCCTGGAGAAGTGCCCAATCGCACTGCTTTTAGGGGTTCTTCAAAACACCAGGATAGGGTTTCCTCACTTGCAAACCCACCCCCTGTCCCTGGGACAAAGCACTTACCCAGAAGATGGAAAGCGTTGCGTGAAGCGCTCACGTCCAACCCCTGCGACGGTATGGAAATGATTGGATTATTTCGGTAGCACATGAGGTCATCTCGTCCTGCCGAAGATGAGCTCTCCTCAGGCTGGCAGTGCAGCCGGGACGCAGCACGGAGCCTTCTCTGAGGGCACCGGGCAGGCCAGCAAGCAACAAAAAACCACCCAAACCTCCCAGAGCCCGGGCTCTTCCACCACTGCATCCAACATGTGCCTGACCATGCCCCGCCTTGCCCCCAGGGCGGTCCTGGCCAGAGGCTGACACCCTTTCCCCATCCCAGAGCTTTTCCCAAGGCTCTATCTGCTCCTCACCAGCCACAACCCCTCCACCTGGCTGCACACAGCCTTTTATAGCCACCCCAGCTCGTTCCCAGCTGAGCCCGAGCTGACGGGCAGCAGCTGAGATGACGGCTGCTGCTCCCAGGTGCTCTGCCTGCCCTGGAGTAAAGCTCGAGCCTAACCAGGCCCCTGGCATCATGCTGGGGATTGCCCCTCCATTCTACCTTCTTCCAAACCCACCTGGATGCCACCCTGTGCCACATGCTCTAGGTGTCCCTGCTTGAGCAGGAAGGTTGGATTAGGTGATCTCTAGAGGTCCCTTCCAACCTTGAAGATCCTGTGATCTTCCCCACTCAGTCTTCAGCCTCCCCACCTTGCACGTCCCTGCTGCTGAACCCAGCTTGGGGCTGCTCCCGGGGCCCTGGCCTGCTCCGTGTCCCTAAGCCAGGCTCCATGGCTCTTCCTGGTATTTCTCTCTTCCCCAGGATCCTGGCAGAGCTGGGAAACGCTCTTTCGAGCACATCACCGCCGTGCCACACACAGACCTCCTGCCTGCCCCTTGCCCTCGCTAAATCTCTCCTTTCAGCCTCCCCGTGTGTTTTCCTGGAGGAGGGATGCTAGCGGACGGATAAATAAAGCAACCTGAGTATTATTTTCCCGCTCGGAGCTTGTTTAACCTGTGGTTGACCCCTCGTGGCCCTCCCCAAACCACAGCCCCGGTGTCGCCGCCGCCGCTGCTGCTCTGGCATTTTCATGAATGGCCTTGAGCCCAGGGAGAGGAAAAAAAACTGAGCGCGGATTTGGAACAGCTCCATCCCTTCCACCGCACGCGCTAATCTTGACAAATGATCAGCGTGTGGCTTTCGAAACCAGAGATAAGGCTGTCTGACCACTTCAAGTCACCACATTTTCTCACGAAGAAAGCGAGTTTGTTCTCGGCCCCCGGCCGCAGCTTCCCCTGGAGCCTGGGCAAGCCCAGCTGCTCCCGCCTAGGCTCTGCTGCTCCCGCCTAGGCTCTGCTGCTCCCGCCTAGGCCCGGCTGCTGCCGCCTTCCAGCCACAGCGATGCGGGGACACTGCAATGGGGCAGGGGGCTGATGGAGAAGAACACCTCGGCAAGCTCCACGACGGGCACCCGTGGGACGTGCTCAGGCTTTCTGATGCCCCCGGCTGCACCACAAGCACCTCCTGCTTGCGGGAGCAGGAGAAATGGCCCTCCTTGGGCTGGGGTCTCCCTGCTGTTAGGATACCTCACTCACTTGGTCTTTTGCCTGCAGCCCTAGGGAATTTGGGGATGCATCTTGCTTGCCCGGCTGGACAACACAGCATCGCTCTTCCTCCTGGACCTTCTCTTCCTCCCAAGCAGCGAGCTGGGGTGAAGCTGCAGCATCTTCATAGGGACGCTGGAAAGGCAGCAATAGTCTTAAATGGATCCCATTGGATGGGCCTCTTGGAAAACTGGGCTTTTCCCCACTCTCACCCAGGTACCAGTCCATTGCCAAGGGCAAAGGCCTCTGTGAGTGCCAAATCTAGGAATGTCTTTGATCCAGTGGGAACAGGGAGGAACTCTGCCTCTAAATTAGGCTGCTCTCTTGCCTCGCCACATTGGGAAATGAATTTATACTCAGAAGAACTCAGGCTGGGAGAGATCTTGGGAAGTCATCCAATCCATTTCCCTACCCCAAACTGGTTCTGACAGATTTTTTTTTTTAATCTAAATTCTCCTTTAAAATCTCCAGATGGCTCAATACAGTCTCCTCCAGAGCTGCATTAACTTTACTACTAGAAATTCTTCTTATTAATATCCAACTAAAGTTCCCTTGCTGCACTCTGCTCCTACCCTTGGCAATACAGAGGACAACCGTGCTCTCAGCACTGACCCTCCGTGTGTCCCGCGCTGCCCAGCGTGGTGGTTGTCCTTCCAGACGTGGTAGCTCACGTTGAGCTCGTGATGTGCTCTGTGCCTGGATCCTTTCCTGCCGAACCACTGAACAGCCTGGGCCTCCTTGTCCTGACAAGCGTAGCTGATCTGTCCCACCTGTGCTTGTTCTCCATCCTCCAAGGATGCAGATCTTGAAGAAAAGTCTATTTATTTCAAATTGCTTGGCCAAATTCAACAGACTGGCACCATTCTGAACCATCCAGGCTTCTTTGCAGGTTGGGCTCCTTCTTTCAAGGTGTGCAGTCTCAGCTGCACCAGCTCCAGAGCACTGTGTCCAGCTGCCTTGCAGAGCAGGGTGCTGGGTGCTGATCATACTGTAGGTGCCCAGGTAGACCTGAAGCCCGGTGCCATGAACTCTGCTGCTTTGGGGGTCCTATGTATTACAGCAGGAGCAAAGGAGCTCCCAGGAGACCTGCCCTGGACTGTCCTACCACTTCTCCTGCTGTATCATAGGTTGGTGGGTGGATTTGGTGGTGTGAGCACTCGTGTCCACTGCGCTGAGCTGGTGGGCCCTGTGCAGACACTAAACATCGTACCCAGGTGGGAACAGGAGGTCAGGGGCTGCCGGCTTGGTGACCCATGAAGGGAGGCAATTATTCAGCCGATGAGGCCATGCAAGTGTTAATTAAAACCATGTGAGGCAGAACGGGCCACTGTTTGGTGTCATCCACTTGTGAAATCAGCCTTGCGGTGGTTCACCCAGCCCTCCCAGGAGACAGAGGCAGCTGTTGGAGCACATCTGCACCGATACTCGTGTCCTCCTACTGAATCCACTTTGCCGGGTTCCTCTTCAGCTCTGTGCAACGCTCCTGCTTCTCTCCCTGCCTTTATCCTTCCTCCCTCTTTAATCTCCTTTTTTTGACCAAATCTCAGCTGGATCTTCAATGGAGAATTTCCATCCATTCACCTCTAGACTGGTCCCAGGCATAGCTGTGAACAGGGGCATAAGACAGTTACACAGTGCAGGGAGCAAAGACTAGGACAGCCAAAACTGTGCCCTAAAGGTGACTGGTAGGAAGCTTTTGGGGTCCCCTTCAATGCACCCCAGGCAGGACCTGTTTGCCTGGGTCTCCACTTCGCTAGAGAGAGGTGATAGTGCAGAGTAGAGCCTGATGTGCCCACTGCAAGGTAGAAAAGTGAAACCATTGCTGTCCCACTGGATAATAACAGTCTTGGTATCCTGCAGGACAGATGAGATCCAGCTCTTGTGAGTAGTTTAACTCTGTGAAACAATCAACTTCTGGCAGCCGAGATGGAGAACAAACATCCTAGTCACATACTGAGCTGCTGCAAGAGGGTATGGCTGGACACAGCCTCCAAGGTCATGTACCCTTGTGGATGTCGTTCACAGGGTCTTGGATTGACTAAGTGTCCAGATTTCATCTTCAGCATCATCTCTGGTATGATCCTCTTGATTCTCCAGCCAAGAACAAGAGAGCATTTCAGGGATAATTCGGGATTGCCAAGGCTTCCTCTTCGCTGCTCAGCACACACTTCATGTAAGATGAAGACGTTTGGCCTTTTCTCTGTTATGCCCCTCACAGGAAGGGGACATGACATGTCAGGAGGATGGCTTGGGAAGAAGGAGTCTCCTGTGTCCGCTCCCTGTGGAAGTTCTCAGGAGCCAGGTTCTGATGCCTCAGGTCTAGCAGGCCTGGGACTAGCCAGGCCTTGTTGCAAGATGAGGACAACAGCAGCACGGCTGCACACCAGAGTCAAAGCCAAGCTGCTTGGTGAGAGGTGGGACAATGAATCCTGATTTCCTGCCACTCTGTGTTTCATTGCTGGGGTAGCTCATGGCTAATACAGCATTATGAAAGATTTTCCCATAGTTCAGGGCACTCACAATGGCTTTCTTCAGGTGGATTTCTTGATAATAGCAGTTATGGTGAATCCATTTCCTCATTGAGTACCCAAGCTTGGCTCTCTACTTGCTCAGATGCCTTTTAATTTTTCATAAAACAATAAATAAAATGGAATTCAGTCTCTCTCGTCAAAGTCACCCAGAGGTTCCAAAGTCGCTAGGACTGGACAGCACGGACAGACAGACAGGTACTCACACACATCCACACACCTATAAGTGCAATTTCCTCCCGGACCCAGACCAGCAAGGATGAGTGAGCAACCTTAACTTTGCTCCGTTGTGTCCAGGCCTTACAACACAGTCTTGAAAGGCAGGATCAAGGGCTTTTTTCTGCAAGTGTGCAATGGCAGATGCTTTCTCCTGAAGCTTCAGGCTCACACATGTGACACACTGTTATTAAAAGTGGGTCTTGCTCTCTGTACACAAAGGAAAGCTGTGTGTGAGGTTAGTTCTCAGCTTTGGCATCCAGCATTGAGCCACGCAGGCTCTGTAGACCTTTGTTTGCTTTTATGGAGTTGCTTATAGAGCATCCCTCCTGTAACATCCCTGAGGACCCCAACAGTCAGACACACCAGCTGGATGAGAACTGCTTCATGCATTGCCAAATACACCCTGCAGAAATCATAACGCAGCCACCTCCGGGGTGTAACCCGACAAACGCTTCACGGCTCGCAGCAACACCCTGAAGCAGCCTGCATGGAGACAAGGGACGCAATCAGAAAGGTAATTTGAAAGGATGCATTGGTTCATTACACAAACTTCCTCCTCTTCGTTTCCTGCCTCATCTTTCCTCCCCTAGCGTGGCTCTCCAATGGATTTTCTTCTGCCAGTGTTTTTGTATTCACGTCAGACCCAGGCAAAGGCTCCTTCGGCCTCAGAATGGCCATTTGTCCCAGTATCTTATTGTTTCTCTCCTGGAAGGTCGGGAAGGGGCTGGATTTTATTCCTCTGTGGTTAATGTTAGTCCCCGGTGCCAGGACACGGTAGCAGCCACTGCCAAAGCTCGCCTGCGGTGTCAGGAGGGATCTCTGCAGCACTCAGGGCGGGTTGGAGACCTCAGCACACCTTTGAAAGCCACCTATGAGGCAAGGCGCTTGGCTGCGTGACATTCACAGGTCCTCAAAGAAAGACCAATAGTTCTTTCCCTCCTGGAAAGAGCATGGAGGGAGCGTGAATGGGACGTGTGCCAGCGCACCCGTGGAAAGGCAACCCGGGAGCCTCCAGGCAAAGCGCGACAAGGGACCACGTTGGCTCCACTCCGGCGCCTTCGGGCCCCGTCAGGGAGACCCGGGAGCTGCGGGGTGCCCTCGCGGGGTGCTGCCGCGCGTGGGGCGC